>JAOXNO010000070.1:27647785-27662662 GCA_028565335.1 Limnodromus scolopaceus
AGAATTCTAAATATTTAATGGGAATGGGATTATTAGCAATGTGCCCTTGTTGCACGCTGCATTGTTATCCTCTTTAGTATCATAAAATATATAAGGTACCTGTAGCAAAGAGACCTTAGTAGAGCATGCAGATGGAACTGAATTCCTAAAGCAGTCATAGGTCTGCAAGTGTTATTCTCAAAATCTCAATACAGTCTTTTTAGATTATTATGCATGACCACCAGTGAAACAAGTGTTTCTCTGTCTTCTTTTTAATACAGTAAGTCCACATATTATTCAAAGATATACTGGTACAAAATGATCGGTTTGATTAAACCCTAAAATTGAAGAGACCATCTAGGTTTTGGTTGGTCTTCATCAACAGAAAGTAAATTTATTATTTAATATTTTACTGTATGGAATGATTTTCTTGCAGAATATAGTGCCCCTCAGTATTCTGGGTTCTTTACTCACCATTTAATCCAGTTTTTGTAATATTCTTAGAGAAAGATAAGACTCTGCCGGAGGTGTAGAGCAAAATATTCTCATTTGAAATTGAATAGTCCAAAACATTATGGTTTAAGACTTTGAGGCTCATGTAGTGAGGTCTTTTTTTTTATGTGTTAAGACACCGAATAAAGATTATAATAATATCTGGTAGTAAGAGCAGGAACATAGACCTGGAAAGCCTCCTAGATTATTCACTTGGCATTGATGGTTTTGAAGAGAGTGATCCACAGTATAAGGAAAACATAGATTTTTGTTTACAAGGTGATGGAAGGAAAAAGACAAGTACTTTATAACTCCTAAGGCAAGCTTTTCTTACTCAAAGAGCTAATTTTAGGTTGGTGGTATATTTGCAATGGTTGAAATCAAAACTTTATTGGCCACTTCAAAAATGTAGCAAATCAGTGTGGGATTTTCATATAAGCAAGATATAAAAATAGAACAGCCAGAACATTCACTGCTTATAGGCAGATAAGCAGAGAAAAGCCTGCAACGCACTTAGGGCTGTGTTACAGATGAAGCTCTACCAATGTTAAACCAGCTGTGGGAAGGGGAAGATCAAGACAAAGTCAGACTTTCTTTATAGAACAGCTGGTGAGACCAACAAAGTTACCCATACGACAGAGAAGTAAATTAGCAGCAACCATAGAGGTAGGCTGCATTAGGAATAAGTAGAATTTATTATACAGTGGTCAAAAAGAACATGAAATGGAGTTATTAGCAAGTTGCTGGAGCAAAGTGAAATAGATGTTTCATCTCATGCAGTAAAAGTAAGCGCACTGCCTAATCAGCAAGAAACTACCCACCTTTTCTGCTGCCACTTGTTCTCAGCTCCACCAGAGACAAAGATGAGGTCAGTGGCAGGGTGTCAGTCACTGGTTCCTACAGTCTTGATTGCTCTGTACATCACAACAGCCCATCTGGGACTGCTGTCGCAGAAGCCGATTTTCATCTTGCGTGTATCTTCTCTCACAGAAGGCTCTGTCACAACCCAGCTATCTGTTGTGCTCTAGCTTCCAGTCAGCCATCTCTTATTCGTCTGTATCTTGATCGCTGCAGATATAAAGCACATCAAAGGCATTTTTAAAGCTTTTTTCCTCATTAACCGAGGCCCTTCTTCCTCACTGTGTTCTTCAGCCTCATTTTGAGGCTGTGTCTAGCTGACAGCTCTATAGCCAGGATAGCATCTAAGCCTTCCAATAGCCAAAAAAGACTTATTTCAAAGAATATTCCTTAAAATTCTCACAATGTACACTTTCTCAATAAACCTTATGAAAAAGTCCAACAAGAGTAAATCAGAAACCAAGCATAATGTTTGCATTGGAGAGGTGGTTTCTTTGAAAACAATGAAAGAATAAGAGTATTTCTCAAATGGTGAACATGAATTCTAATTAAGATCTTGTTTTTCACAAAAATATGGAAATCAAGTGTAGGGTGTTTTTAGCATTGATTGTAACTACTGGGGACTAGGAAATGGAATTAAGTTGCAATATGCTATATATAGATGATTGACTTCTTCGGGGCTGATGAAAAGAAAAAAGCACTTAGCCAGAAAGAGAACTAAAGAAATTGGTTTTTTCATGACGAAAAAATGCTGAAGATGCTTTACCCTACATATACAGGGAATAGTTCATAAAAGAAAACCGTAACTCAAGACTGATGTCATTAGAACTATTGCTATTCTGAATCTGCCTTAATTTCTAGTTGCTTAATTTAGTTGCTTCACTCGTCTTCAGACAGGATTTTAATTTATTGCATTTGATATCGTTTTCTTGGTATCCTCTAAAATTCAAGTTTGGAGGAAAAATGAGGTTGCTGATTTGGACATTTCTGCGATAAATCTCCTCTAATAAGAGCACAAATAGATTTTATGTTATCATGTGGCTCTTAAATTTGCAGGTACTAGGAATATACATTTCAATCTGTGAATATGTAGGACCGTAATTCTTTTAATTCAATATTAGGGAACCAGCCATAGCCAAACAGTCTGTCCTCTGCCTGGAAAACATTCCAGTCAGAAGCTGTATGGTAAGGAGATGCCTAACCATGGAGGGTTAGGCTTTGAATGGTTTTCAGTCAGATCAAGATCTGATCTAAAAAACATATACACTTATGTCTTATTGTGAAGTGTAGATTTTTATTGATAATATACAATCTTTAGATTTTTTTAATTGCTGAGACAGAAGCTATTAAAATAGAAATTATTATCAATCTCAATACTTTTTTTTTTTTCCTTTCAACCTGTTTTTTCAGCCTTGAACACCCCCGAAAGCTGTAGAACTGGAGTAGCACTGTTCTACTCTTGGGCAAACCCCCAGATTATTACTTTCTCAGAAATAAATAGTCACCCTTTACATTTGCCTCGCATTCTAGCTCCCAGTTTTCCCAAAAAAAGAGAACCTGGACTGCATTCTAAGGAACTAGGATTTCTATAGTTTTAAATCACTAACGTAAACAGAATTGAATCCTGTGCTATTCTATTCTGCTCTGAGGACTATGTTCAGTCAATCAGAGCCTTACAAACCTACCCACCCCAGAAAAATCCCCACAACTGAAAAAGTAAAGCAGCGCAAAAAGTCTCTCTAGTACTTCTATGTTATCTTTGATTTTTTTCCTAGGTCTGGACACACATCACATACATTGGACTTTCACAGCTGTCAACTGTTTCATTTCCAAAATATTTTCCACTACTCCTGAAAAGTACAAAATTTTGAAGATCCTGATTATTGCCACAGATATTAATGATTGCTGATACTATTATTATTTCTTTAAGTATTGTGCATTCCATTAATATTCAGCTTTATACCCAAAGATAACTGATCAATGTAAAGTAGTACCTATAGCTGATGCGTTCATCATAATGGCTTTCAAAGTACCATTCTGAAAACTGTAAAAATGCCCAAGAGACTAGATGCTATCCCAAAGGCAAAGGTCCCAATCCTAGCAGTGGATCCCCACGGAAGCAATTCTTGTCCAATACACATCCTTTTGTGTAATTCATTTCTAGAAAATACATTTCTTACACCTAAGGGATCAAGTTTCTGCTTTTCCTGTAATATTGTTCACTAAGTTTAGCTGTTTTCTGATTTACAGTGCTATTCAAGGTTTTACAATAATGTTAGCCATCTATGTTGAGTGTTATCACTTTTAAAGTATAATTCTTGAGTAGAAATGCAACCAAAACAGTAAACATCTGGGAAAGGACACTGCAGAAATCTAAATGAAATACATTTATTTTAATATGCTACAGTAGAAATTACTAAAATTAAATATTTTTAAATCCAATTAGCACAATATTGGATTTATATATGGTGAGGAAGCTATGTTCTGTTAATGGATACAAGAATATCTGGTTTGGATTCTGGAAGTATATTGCTCCAAATATTTCTGGTGTTTAAAAGGATAAGTTTATCAGGTGGATACATTTTATTTCTCTGAAATAATACCAAATTGAAAATACTCTAAATGAATTAGATGACTATATGATTCCATGGGAGCAGGATCTCTTCCCCTACTATAGATCATTAAGCGGTTAATGAGGTGAATGAACGTGGCTGCCTCTGCAAACTCTTTTCAATTAGCTGTTGAAATAGAAAAGTCATCTAAGAAACTGCTCTAAAATTATATCACAAGTTTCCCAAGTGAGTACTTTGCTACTGAACTAAAACAGCAGTCCTGTACCTTAAGACACTAGAGACTGTTTATAATTAATGCCTAATTTTTCACAGGTGCATTTTTGATACATTTTGTCAGGGTATTGGCATTTTATAGCTAACTCAGATTGTGTCAAACTGAAAGTTGCTGTTTTAGTCCACACAGCATATATTGATAAAAGTAAGGTATGGTGTTAAATTTGTAAGTCAATTCCACTTGGTCACCTTCTAGCAGATCATTTTCTTTAAAAATTCTTTAACTGTTTGTCAATGCCAGTAAACTAAGTCGCAGCACTACATGAAAGCCTTCCCTAGAATAATAATTCTGAACAGAAGGCTGCCTTTAAGTATCACTTCTCCATATATACCATGGCTTCCTGATATTTCACCCTTATCTTTCCTGAAAAGGAAAATATTAGCCTGTCTTGAACCTTCAAAGGATGAGCTGTTTTTTACTGACTTGTACATGGCCTTTTAAAAAAGTAATTTTGGGGATTGGCAGATCTGGTGAGTAATCCTGGCTTGTAGTAAAGGATATGCACAGTGTTCACATTAGCTTAGAAAACATGAAAAATACCATTTTTAAAAATTCTGTCAAATTCAGATAGGCCTCTGCTTATTGTAGAAGTTTAATATCTGTATTCCACCTGTCTAAATAAAAGCAGAGCAGTTGACTGATTCATTGTCAATGCTTCCTAGTGATACCATACACTAGAAGTGGGGCACTACAGAAAACTGCAGATCTGACATCTTTTGTCTGTGACAATGAAATTAAATACAAACCACAAATTGTTTAGGGCTTCGGTATTTTGCTAGATATTTAAACTCTAGAAAAAATATTTTTACTGCACGTAGATTTGTACAACTATACTAGCACAATTAAGGAAATCACCCTGCAAATATCTGCTGCAGGCACATAAAAAACACTTGTTAGAGAAATCTGTGGGCTGCAGAACGTTATGATCCAAGATCCCTTTAAGAATTCTGTTCAGCCTCTTCTTACCTGTATTGTTGGTTTGGATGGATTTTATTGACATAGCATTGTTATTTATGATTTAATACTGCTTGTTAATAAATTAAAAGGTTCTTTTTTAGTTGTTGTGACACCAGAATGGCATTTCTGTTGTCCTAGGCCAGAAGAATTGTCAGCTGGTATCAATGCAATACTATTAATCACAATGTAATATGAAAATTCCAATTTCTCTCTGTAAATTATCACACAGATCAAAACAGCATCCACCAGACTTCACTCTTCTATAATTCTCTGCAGTTTAAGGGTTAGCTCTACAATCCCTCATTCCTACAGGCTCTGATGCTATGCTGGTCTCCATTGCTACCAGCCCATTATGTGGGCCTACAACACAGAACTATCATCTTTACTGTAGTTGAAAAGTAACACTGGACAGACACAGAATTTGAAGAGAGAATTTGAAGGGAAAAGAAGAGAGATACTTTCACTAGTTTTATGCACTTCTGCAACACTGGAAGCTGGGACAATAATAGGGCATATTGAAAGGAAATGGAGCACTATGGGGTGTTGAGAAAAAGGAAAGAGAACAAAGATAATCAACTCGAAGTGAGGTTAGCACAGAAACGGTGTCTTCCCTCCCTCCTCCATATGCTGTGTAATGCAAAAAAAAAGCTTTAAGTTCTAATTTGAGACTTAAGTAAGACTATTATTATTTTAAGGATAGTTGTAGGATGCAGAAAAGTAATACACAAGTCAGCAGAATAATTCTGTTTATGGTAAACTGCTAATAAATGTTTAAGAGGTGAGAGAATGACACAGGCTGTCACTTGGACTCTAGCTGTGCTTTGGGAGCCACCCGAGACTCCGATTGCTCATGTGCCATCCCTGCCCTCAGAGTTCAGGAGTTACTGGGCTAATAATGGCGCTTTCCTTTTGTTAACTGAGGTCTGTAAGAATCACAACAACTGAAATTGGACTCTTGATTGCAAACTGATGGAAGCCACAGTTGTGGCATTTCTCTCTTTGATAGAATGAGCGTCTCTTCACTCTAACTCTCAGTATGGATACTCTCTACCCAGCAGTTCTTTTTACAAAAATTTGAAGCTCTAAATTACTTCAAAGGTGTATCTACCATTCTATCAAATTTGTCTCAAATCATTTTATGTGCTCAAAACCTATTAATAGGCTATATATGTGCTATCACTGCACAAATCTCCTTTCCTTAGTAAACTAGGCTAAATAGCTCTGAGAAGCCAAATTTAACCTTTAAGAAATTACATTTTTTAGAAAATTACAGATGTTTTACCAATTTTATTGTCATGTTAATACTACTACTCAAATGTACAGGAATAAATAAGAAATCATATTCTTTATATTAATTTTTGATCCCTCCTCCACATTTCCACATCAAAAATATGATCTTCAGTCAAGCTGTTTAGAACCCTTGAGGTGTTGCACAGCAAATGATTGCCTTATTTGCTTCACAGTTAAGTCAATATTAACACCAATGAAGCATGCATCACCATGGCACTCAGATGGACTTTGCATTTTGATCGAAGTATAAGCATATCCAGGCTGCCAGACACATGTAGTCCAGGTAGGAAGCATGCATTCTATTTTAAAATTTGGCAAGAGAACTAAAAACTGGCTAGATTTTAGTCAAGGACCGAATACTTAAGAATCAGGAGATGATGGAGAGCCTTGACAGTATTAGCCCTGTTTTAGAGTTGCTGCTCACCACTTTGTTTCTTAAATTTTTTTCAAGGAGTACAGCAATTCCTGCTAAGAACACTATATGTCCAACATGAGGGATCCTGCAGGAAAGATAAACAAGATGACTCTGCTGAATATTGAGGCAAAAAGGAAATAGCTGTGTAGATATAAGGGCTGTTGGACAGTTTCAGACTTTATAAATAGCAGTCAGTGGATCAGAAAACTTATGACAAAAAAACCCAGCACAATATTTTTTTTAAAACAAGTTTTTTTTAAAAAAATATATAATCCTACCATTTTAAAGTTCTCACTCATATGCTGCAGAAGAACTTCCAAAAACCAAAGAGAAAACACTAATCTTTTAGAGACTGTTCTCAATAGAACCTGGCAAAAACTGCAGCTTAAGGGAAGGCAATGATACAGTATTCACATGAAACAAATAGAATATTCTAGAGATGCCAATACTTCCTCTTGATGGTTTTGTAACTTCATCAAGCAGTCTGAATCCAAAACCCTAGGATACGACTAGCTAGATTTATAAGCAAGAAAAGGAAGGTGGAAGTGATGCTGCCTTTCACCCCAAAGCCCAGGCATGAGAGCATTCATCTGGGAGAATGCACAAGGCAGAGATCTTCCCTCTCCTGTTTGAGGAGATAGGCTCTCTCAGACTAATAGAGATCTTGGAATAAAACTCTTCATTTTGTTTCACGTAAGTGTTCACTGAGTAAGAATGAGTCAAGCCTGATGTATAAACCAGGAATTGGAGATGTGCAGCACCCTCAGCTTTTAATCCCTGTTCAGATAGACATTTAATATTCTCAAAGGGGAACAGCTAAATCAGAGAAAAGCACCCCCAATAACCTGCAAAACTCTGATTAGATCAGACTAAGAAGTCTGATCAGTGAGAAGTGTTCATTCTAGGACTAATAAGGGGTCTCCCCTTAGAGACTGTAAACTAACTGGTTAGTGGATAAGACAGCAATCCCCATTGTTTTCTGTTTTGTTATCCTAATGCTTTCTTTCCTTTCAGTTTGGCAGCCAATCTGGTAAATAAAAATCAGTTATTGGCACAAACTCTCAGAATTCATGGACAGATTTGAGAGATCTGGTGATAATGCCAATAAATCAGTTTCAGTTCTAGTTTTATGAATAGAAGCTGCTAGGCAAACACAAGATTACTTGTAAAGAATACCAAGAAATCTACTGATCTATAGGTGTGTCACTTTCTCCTTACAGTGATTTGTCCAGAGTTGCTGACACCTTAGCAAAAATTCTAAATAATACTCTATTAAAGAACATTACATTTAACAGATATTCTTTCCTTATTTCTCTATTACTAGTTACTTTCTTTTGGATGATGAGAAAATACTGGTTGGTTAGGAGTTGATATGTTTCTATGTTTATTCTTCACTTACGCAAGTAAGTTATTTTATGATTTTCAAAGAAGATGCATCATTTATCACTTCCAGTAATATCTGCAATAGTTTAAAAGCTGCATTGGAGCATTGTACTTCTACAAGTTTTAACTCACTTCTTTCGTATTTTTTTTTTAGAAGGAATTATCCTCTTTTTGTCTGCTGAATACAATGTGGTTCGCTTGTGGGATCATATATGAAGAATGGCTAATAATTTGCATAATGAGTTAATCAATTTTTACGAATCACAACAAAAGGAAGCATCATAGGAGAATTTTTCACTTCCTGTTAACAAGGGCACATGCTGCTGAATATCTGTTCACAGTGTTCTAATGAACTAGAGTATCTTGGCAAAGTAATATACAACACCCTTTCTTTTTCTGACAAGGCTTGTGAGAGAGGGAAAGCAATCCAGCAGTAGGATTCCTGCAGTGTAGCAGTTGTCAGTATGACCTGGCAATTGCTGTCAATAAGACAACTTCTCCAATAAATATACATTACTCCCTTGGTTTTCGTTTTGTTTTGCTTTTTTTAAAGCAGAAAAGATGACTGCAAACTTTACCCAGTAGTGTCATTTTTCAACATGAGCCTCTGGGGCATATGTTGAGTTGGTATTATGTCGCTTTTCATGCTGTTTAAGGCTTCTGCCAAGTAGTATAACAATGTCTGGCATCAACCCAGTGGAACAATGTTCTTTACTACTGAATTACTTAATTGAGTACAAGTGGACGCAAAAGCTAAATCAAGTAGTTATTTGCTTGGATTTTCTTTACTACATGAAGTACATACAGTAGTAGACATCTAGGATTGAATGTGTCGTAAGGTGCATGATCAAAATGAATCCAACAGACAAGGTGTATGCCCTGTGTCTCTGATCTGAGAACTGGACAAGCAGCTGCCATAGATAAATGGAGTACTAACTTTATTTCAACATAAAGCCACCACGAAAAGCTTCTGGAAACAAAAAGGTTTTTAAGAAATATTTTTCTTTTGCATCTGAATAAACAAACTGGATTTGTAATAGCAATGGTTCTGGTTTTAATCATTTTCATTCTGACAGCGCTCACCCAATTCAAACACTTCTTGTAACTTCAAGGAGTTTAGAATGTGTTCTTGTCTGGTGAGTTTGAGTAATGTTGACATTAGAACGACATGCACATTGAAGAGACACTGACTTTCCTAAATAATATTTTTTTTATTATTATTATTCTGCATGATGGTATGTTGGAATTGTTTAAAAAGACAATTTATGGTTTGGTTTTTTTCTTAATTTATAGAAGCATCCTCTTAAAGTTTAAAAGAATGGAAGCTTTTGCTTTCTTCAGGGTTAAATGTTAGACTTTTCATATTGTCTCAAAAAGGAAAGAACAAATATGTTATATATGCCTAACAAACATTATAAAATAATGTTATAAACAGATTAGATCACCCCTTAGTGTTTTTACTTGTGCCAAACTCCTGAAGGTATGATACTTTAACAATCAACAACAGCAGACTAAACGCAATCAATTTTACAAGCATACCTTATGGAATACTTGAATACTTGAGTAAACCATACACGTGTTGAATAGTGTTTGTTTTGCAGATGTTCATTTAGTATCTGTTTGTGCATTCATAGTTACAAGCTTCCCATCTGAACATGTCTATTCTAACAAAATTTTGGCAGCAGCTCCAATTGCTAGGTCAGGCAGGTTGGTACTTGCTGTATGTGTGTAGTACTTCTAAGAATAACAAATAGTATTAAACAAACCCATAACTTCAGTGCTAATGAGCAAGACTTCCTCACTCTGCTGTAGGTTTTTTACTGACACACAAAATCAGAGCTAGACAATTGCACTCTCACTCCCAGCTTACAGTCAAATAGTAACCAGACACAACACGGAGTCCTCGTTCAGTAGGGTTTTAAAAAAAAATCATCATTAGGTGTATTTGTCACAGTCATTTAACAGTGCTTCCCCCAGTAGCTTAGTAGCACTAAATGTACCAAGTCTGCTTCTGACATGGTTTCACTTACTCTAGAAATCTTCAGTGATGGGGACTTCAAAGTCTTCCTAGGTAATTCTGATTAAGTTAATTTTGATGTTAGTTATAGGGCAGCATTATGTTAAGCTTAAGCCACATATAAAATTCGTTTTTCAGGATCCTGGTCAAGATTTTTCAGAATATGCTATAAACTTCTTTACACCTTAGTCACTCTCACCAAATATTAATTTTGTTTACTAAATCAATAGTGAAGAAAATAGTCAAAGTTCATTTTCAAATATCAACCTGAAAACTACATAAGAGATATTTCAGTATCAGCATGCTAAGAGGTAAGGCGGTTTACATGCTTTAAGCACACATTTTGCTGTTCCTCCATAGCAAGGTTTCTAAAGTATCAACTACGTTTCCTGGTTTCCCACTATCTAGCTCTTTGGTCTTGATCTGGAAATAGAAAGCAATTCAACTAAACTACTTGTGTTGCTAAAGACCTTGATGGAATGTTTGCCTTTTAGCTTGTAGTGTGGGATGGCTGTGGTTAAAAACCAAAAGGATCAACAAGTTAAAAAGCGTGGTGCCAGGGTGAAAAGTAATCATCCAGCTTCTGCAGACGTTGATGCATTGCTTAAAGACCTGCTAACTGATGTAGAGAGTAAGAGGATTTTTTTTCCTAGCCCCAAGCTTTTTTTCCATAAAAGAAAAATGGATGACCATCTTGAGAATTATTATTATATATCTCAACCTCCAAATCCTCATGCTTAACTGAGTGATGCTCTTGCCTCAAAATGCCTGAACATGATAAGTAAAGTAAGAACAATATGAACAACTTCCAGCTGATATGCAGAATAAAGCTGATAGCTGTATTCATAATTTCTCACTTATTACACTCAACCCTCGGCCAGCATAAAGTCAGAGGAGTCAAGAGAGAAAATAAGTTATACCTCCTGGTGTTGTGAGCAATACAGCTACCAGTTTCTGCTATTTCTTGTGTATGCCTTGTCAAAATGAGAATGTTAATTCATCAGGGGTTGATACAGGGTGATGTGGGGGAGCCAACCTCTGGGATAGAACAAATAATAGTTTAGTGGGCAATTTACAACCAAGAAACAGAAGTAAAAGACCTGCAGAACAGAAAGGGCAGATCACAGTAGCAATATATGGAGAATCTACACTTAGAATGAATCTATGACTCTATTATTGCAATTTTTTTGCTTGAGGGAAAGAAAAAGAATGGCAGTGGAGAAGTAAAATACAAACAACTACGAGACTGGTTTTTTATTGTACTGGCAGGTCTAACAGCTGCCAGATTGACAGTATCAATGCGTCTAGTTGCCTACATCCACACATCCATGTTAGTCCATGTTAGCGAGTGTCTTTAGTATACAAATGCGACACACTTTTATTTGTGGGGGTATTTTTTTAGTCTGCAGCAAGAAACAGAAGCATTTTGGACCATTGAGGGATATTGCAATCAATTGACTTCTCTGGCATAGACAATGCTTTTGAGACAAAAATGAGACTGATGAGAGGTTACTGTTAATTGCTCTCAGAAGGAAAAGGAATGTCTCTAGTAATCAAGTAACAGGTCAGTAGGTTTAAGATGAAGTAATTCAGACTAGTTAGATTTCAAGCTCAGCTTTACTACTGTAGCCAACGGTGCATGCATGCTGCTCAACTGCACAAAATACAATTGTTTTCTGTAATCAGCTTCTGCAAAGTTTCTCTTTTAGAGTATATCATATGTTTGCAGATTTCTATGTAAGTTTTCAGGCATGTTCCTACTAAAACCTCTTGTTACCTTAGCAGTACCTCCTTTACATATAATGCAGCCTTCATGGTACATAATTCTGGCTGGCATCTCCAGAACTTGCAGTTTTTTAGACTACATTTGAAAGTATCACATGTTTTCCATCATACTAGCTTCTCCTACAGGAGTTATAAATCTTCCTGTGTGGTGCATCTGCCTATTCTTTTCTTATTGCAAGGACACCATGGAGGAGTATGTTCTTTAATTGCCTGGATCTGCTGGCTCACTGCAATGATAACTGCCAAGGACTATTAGTAAAAGTGGTGGGCAGGAATCCCTGCTTTTATTTCTCCCTACCCCAGCACCTTCCATGTTGTTTCCATGGCTGATGAACATTAGAAGAACACCTTCATTGTTGATGCAGTCTATGAAGTCTCACATCTTAATGTCAAGGAGACACAGCTCACCAATGTGACAGCGAGCACGCTGAGTTTTCAGTCTCTTCTTTATAAAGAGCTCTTCTAGATCTCATTAAACTTTCTGGTTTTTTCTTTAGTTAGTCACCAATTATTTGTTGCAATACAAAGATTTAGGGCTTTCTCATTATCTGCTAAGCTTAGACTAGATGCCTATCTATAAAACTGAGGGACCCTTGGAAAGAACTATTTTTTTTCGTAATTATGGGGCTATTTACTATCCTTCATTAATTTGTGAGTTTCAAAGTTGTGAACACTTATTAATTCTCACTTGGTAAACTTGTTTTGCTCCTATGGATTTGCAGGATGATGCAAAAACATGATATTCAAACATATTTGTCCAAGGTCTTAGGGAGGAATCTTTCAGAACAGACAGTATGCAATTGTACATCTTCAGAATGCACAAATTTAATAAATTAAATGTGCAGATTGATCTTAATTCTGTTATTTCACACTTTTCAATGTTTTACCTTGTGATCTTAATATTGTCTTTATATTTATCTTGCCTTAGAAAGAACATAAACACCTGCAATGACTTCTCAGCAGGTAAATGAGTAGTTGAAAATACAAGTTTCAAGTAACTGGACGAATACCTCTCTCTTCCCAGTCACTTCTGTCTAAAATAAGTTTCCCTCTCTAGTTCCTATTTTTCTCTCCATTTTCTGCCAAATATCAAGAGTCTTTCTTTCTTTTTTGCTCCTACTTTGGCAGAATGGTATAGTTTAATAATTGCTTAATTACTAAACTGTAATAACCAGCTGATTTAATGGCATAATCACTAAGCTGCAATTATTTAATTACTAATGATGTTTAATTTTTTTTTTCACTTCTCCAGGGTTCCAAAGTACTTTGAAAGCATCTAGAGGATAAAGATAACAGTGAAAATGAACCGAGTATTTTCCAGACTAAACACTATAGTCAAATCTTTAGAGCTTAAATTCACAAGGAAGAAGGATGCTACTTCTTCTTCTGAAAAATACCTGTATTTGAGAGAGAATTTATGCTAAATAGAGGATGTCCGAAGTCAGCTATGGCAGATGTCACCAACAGTAAGTTATGAAAAGTACGGGCTGAAAAAGTTAAAGATACACAGATTATATTTGGTTTAAGTACTTTCCCATTATTTACCTTCAAAATTCACCAGAAATATTTTCATATTTTACTAAAGGAAGAATCCCATTTAGTTTGTTTTTTTATATAATTAGAATGGACAGTAAAACTGATTAAAAAAAATCTAAACTCAGAAGCACTCGTAAGACAGATGTTGGCCAGGGTGAGAGAGCACTACAGACATAAAAGCATGAGAAAAACTGAATTTCTTAGTCACGGAGATCTTCATATGCAAATTCTGAGGTGAGTGAAAACGCAACTCTCTGTGGTACCATGCGCTGTTCTCGCTAGCGACCGTGCCTTCACTGCCCAGGTAAAGGCTTGTCTAGCAGTTTTGTAACATCCCACTGAAAGTTATGGGTATGTTTTATTCAGTAAAGGCATGGAAGAGTTCATCATATACTTGATTACGTTATTTAACCCACTGTGTGAATGGCTATGAAAAACTACAACAAAAACACAGATGTACAATGAACCTCCAGTCTGAACAGTATTGTATCACAGAATCATAGAATGGCAGGAGTTGGAAGGGACCTCTGGAGATCATCTAGTCCAAGCCTCCTCCCAAAGCAGGTTCGCCTACAGCATGTTGGTCAGGAACACATCCAGATGGGTTTTGAATGTCTCCAGAGGAGACTCCACAACCTCTCTGGGCGGCCTGTTCCGGTGCTCTGGCACCCCCAAAATAAAGAAGTTTCTCCTCATGTTGAGATGGAATCTCCTGTGTAAAAAAAAATGTTATGCTCCACTGGTTCCACCAACTTACTCTGCATTATATTCTCAGCTATTTGTATTTAATGTTAACTTTGGGTAGAACTTTCCCCAGCTTTTGTTTGGCCACACGACTGTGTGGAGTTACTGCTGCCTGTGACGGACTGTACCACCAGGAACAGCCCTGATCCCCCTGTCGTGGCCTACCGAGGGCTGCGCCCGCCATCCCTGCACGCTGGCCTAACACCAGCGCTGGCTCCATGGCTAGCTGGGCCTACTCACGGGGCGCTGCTGCAATAGAAGCCGCCGGCGGCTCCTCTCCGGCCCCGTCATGGACCAGGCCCCGCCGGCCCTCGCTGAGGGGGCGCGAGGCGGGCGGGCGCGCGCAGGGTGTGAGGCTCAGCACATGGCGCACAGCCCCGCCCCCGGCGCGGCCCCGCCCCGCGGCCGCCGGGAAGCAGGCGCCGCTGTGGGGCTGACCCGCGCTCTACCCGGCAGGCAGCGCGCCGGGCGGCCACCCCCGCCCGCCTCTCTCCCTCCTTCCCCCGGCGGCGGCTGAGGTGGGGCGCCGCGGTCCGGCGATGTGAGGCGCCTCCGCCAGCGCGGCTGCCTACCC
>JAOXNO010000070.1:27662762-27677723 GCA_028565335.1 Limnodromus scolopaceus
AGGCAGGGGACGGCCACGGGCTGGGGGGGGGGGGAAATGGGGCCACCTGTAGCCACGCGTGTACACGAAGGGGTGTGCAAGGCGTGCATTGCACGTGCGTGTGAGCGTGGGTCTCGTGTGCATGCCATGTGCACACACACATATGTGTTGCATGTGCATCACGTGTATGCACGCATGCATTGCGCGTGCAAGCAGGCGTGGGTCTCGTGTGCATTGCGTGTGCGCCACGCGCAGGGAGCCACGCATCACATGTGCATGCAGGTGTGCATATCGTGTACATCACGTGTGCATCATGTGCACGCAGGTGTGCACTGCGTGTGCATCATGTGTATGCACGCATACATTGCGCGTGCAAGCAGGTGTGGGTGTCATGTGCATGGCGTGTGCACCATGGGCATGGAGCCATGCATCACGTGTGCGTGCGGGCGTGCATATCGTGTGCATCATATCCATGCAGGTGTGCACTGCGTGTGCACACCACATGTATCACGCGGATGCAGGCCTATGACACACATACACACGTGTGCATGCAGGTGTGCGCATCATACGTGGGCCTGCATCGCGTCTGCGTGCAGACACACATATGACATGCATGCAGGCGTGTGTTGCGTGTGCACAAGGTGTGTGTGCCATTTCCATGCAGGCGTGCATCGCGTGTGCGTGCAGATACAGGTACCACGTGCACTCGGGCACGCGTGACGTGCATCCCCTGCACACGCCAACGCCTCCCTTGAACCCACGCCACGCTGACACCGTGCCGGGTGTCCCCCCCGTCCCCTCGCCACGCCGCTGGCCCACGCCTGCCCACGCCAACGCCCCGCCGGTACCGCTACCGGCACCGGAGCAGGCCTCACCGTGCCGTGCCGTGGCGTGCCGTGATGTGCCGTGTTGTGTCGCGGTGTGCTCTGCTGTGCCATGGCGTGTCACGCCGTGCCGTGGCGTGTCATGCCGTGTCGTGGCGTGTCACGCCGTGCCGTGGCGTGTGCCGGTGTCACGCCGCGGCGGGGGTGACGGTGCCAGGCGCTGCCAGGCTCCCGCCGCGTCCGCTCGGGGATGATGCTCGGGCACCGGGGCTCTGGGGGGGGGACGCACGGGGGAACCCCCCCTCCCCCCCCCGCGCCAGCCCAGGAGGAAGGGAGCGGGGCGGCCTGCCTGCCACCGCCGCCTCTCCGGACGCGCAGCACGGTAAGGCAGCCCGCTTCTTCCCCTCGGCCCTCCCTGCCGCCTCCCCGGGAGGAGGCAGCCGCCGCTCAGCGGCGGGTGGGCCGCGAGGGGGATTGTCGCCTGTGAGACCGACGCCATCTTAGGTCGGAGCGCGGCCTTGCCCCCTCTCCTCCCCCTGCCGCGTCTGTGGCGCGGGGACCCCGCGCCGTGAGGGCTCCCTCGGGCCGCCCGCCGGGCCCCGCTGGGAACCGGGGCGTTCTGCCCATAGGGGCGTCCCGGACAGGGCTCGCTCCGCCCTTCCTCTGCCGTCCATGGGCCGGTCGTGGCCAGGGCCCCCCGGCCATTGGCAGCGCATGCTGACGGGCCTCCTCCCCTCCTGGCACGGCTGTGGTATGTGGGGCCTCGTCCAAAGCCGAACCTGCAGCCGGAGCCGAGTCCTTGCGGTCACCCGGCGCTGGGGAGGCGGGGCAGTGGGGCTGCGCCGGGGACGGGGGCGCCGCGGGCGCTGCGGGAGGAGCGGTGGCGGCTGCCGGGGCCGCCCGCGGGGACTTGGCTGCCTCCCGCCGCCTCGCGCCCGCGGCGGCCCGGGGGTGTGAGCTCCTCAGCGGCCCGCGAAGGCAGTGTCGGCCCGCCCGAGGCGGAGCTTGTACCGTCTCACGGTGGAGCGGGCAGCGTCGGCTGGTGCAGTTAGGTTTTGAGGGAAGCCGGTTTCTACTTCGGCATTTTTAAAACTTCGAGGTTCAGTTTCAGCTCGGTCATCGTTTCTTCGTTGCTGAAACAAACGCAGCAGTCGATCAAAAGCACAATTGCACACAGTCCTGATAAAGCTGTGGTTTGCATGCTCTTCTACAACTAATATGACACAAAGTTATGTGCCTGTATGGGAAGTTGTCTGAAAAATACAACATAGGTGTTCTCCCTATGGTCTGTGTTGTAAATAATATAATTTTCCTGTTCCTTTGAAGTGCAGCTGTTAAACTGGAGGGGAAAAAACTTGAATAATTCACTGATAATACCATTATGGTAAGATGACAAACTTTCTGGTTAATGTAGATGTCCTCACTCTTTTAAGTGATTGCATATTGGTGATTTGACTCTGTTTATTTTAAGCCAGTCCAAAGAAGTAATGAGTATTGGAAAGCTCACTTTACCTTAAGAGTGGAACAGGTGAATTGCACTTAAAGTAATAAATGGGTTTTCAGTAATTCTAAATCTTATTGCAGCTGCGTTTGCCATGATTTTCTATAGTATTGATTTCCGTGCATCTTTAAGGTGCCTCTGCAGATCGCTTTCTGCTGTTTTATCTGTTATGTTCTTGTTACATTTACTAATGTTTGTATCACTGTTGTTTATGAGTGCCTTTATATCCTAACAGTAGAAAAACCAGGTTCTAAATACAACTGGCCTTTAATAAAGTTAGGTATCTTTAAATGTAATTGCTGTGTCCAGTCTAGTGCTTTTAAAACGCTTGTTTCATCAGTAGCTCATTGCTCTTCAGTTAAACTTCTTTTTCTGTCTTGTAGCAGGTTTTTAGTTCATTGCTTGTCTAGTAACTATTACAGTGGTTCATGGACTTCTGTCTTTGCAGGTTTTTCATTATCTGTGCCTGCCTAATGGACTTGCATGACTAGCCTTAGCTTTTGTGGGACAGTTGCCTTTTAAAGTGGTATCTTGATATAATCTAATGATATTTTTTAAATGTTTTGAAGAACTTGTTCAGAATTTTGTCACTTTTTATCCTAGAGCAATTGTTTGAACACTTTCTTTGATTATGTACATAGAGCATTTTGTTGGAGTTTTGGACCTCTCAGATGCATGGACTACTTTTAAAGAGATGTGTGTATGAATGTGTATATATGTTTATACATATTTTAAAATGAGGACAATAAAGTCTTTTGTAAATAAGTTTACCTTTCTTTTACTGACATCTGCATCTCCATTGGGAAATATTTTGGGAGAGTCAGGGAAGGGTTCCACGAGCAGGATTCCTGGAATACATTTTCTGCGTTAATGTAGTTAAAGAAGTTGAAGACTTGGAAGCTAGTTGTACTCTAAAAATGGATCTAGATGTTTCCCTTGGCAATGGAGACCACTTGAGCAGGTCCTGCACACCACCTGTAATCAAATCCTTTCCCCTGTACTGTAACTTTGATTGTTCAGGCAACCAATTTTTTTACCTCTCTGTCGTGCGGGTAAAACTGTTAGTGGGCCAGGCTATTTTTAACCTGCACTGGTTCACATCGTAGTGCCATGAAAAGTTGTACTAGCACAACTGAGGGAGCTGTGCAAGAGCAGGGTGGGAACTCATTAGGCTGGCTTTGTTTCCAGGAAAAAAGTCAGTGAAAGCTTTACTTCAGATCATTGCATTGAAATAAAAATAGATTAAAAGATCTGAAATAATCTTGATACCTGTCTTTTAAAAGCTGCTATACATTTGGAGTCACCTTTTGAGAGTACCTTAATATGTACATCCTGATTCATAAAATGAAACATCCATAAGAGATGCCATCAGTTGGTGTAACTTTCTGAAAGTCCATGCCTATGTTATCAAATTACTTTAAACTGTATAAAAAAACCCAAACACAAAACCAGCTGAATTATAGTGTAGCTGAGATTTGTGCATGTATCTTGTTAGAATTCTGCTAACGTATAGATTGCTTGTGTCTATTTTGTGGTTTTAATATAAATTACATGTGCTCTCATTTACATTGATTACTTTTTTCCCTGGGGTCAAATAAACCTTTTTTTTAAAAAAAAAAATTAAAAACCAAACCCAAACCCTCATGTTTATGTTGTCAGTTCCATCTAAAAAGTCTCTGAAAATAGTCTTTCGCTTTGCCTTGAAGTCTAATAAACTTTGCTTCCGTGTTAGTAAAGAAAAGGCGTTCTAAAGAACATCCTTCTACAGAGGAGAGTCAGGATTGATTCTATTTCGTTTCATGTCGTATTCTCTTCTTTCCTAGCATCATGTTTAATTTCAGCACCTTAAGCTGATTGAGGGAGAAAGGAAGGAGTATAGCTTTGCTACTGTATCCCCAAGACTTTGCGTGTAACACCAGCAGCCCCATTCTCATGCACTTTAATGAAAGTAGGGGCACAATTCTGTCTGCTCCCCTGTGATAAGCTATTACAGACTAATTATTTTCACAGTCCATCACCAAATCTAGCAGCTCGTTCCTCCTATTCTGAAATAGTCTTCTCTTATTAAATATTAGGCAGTTTCTCACTGTGTCTATGCTGAAGGCTTCCATTTCAAACACTGTTGATAGATAATGAGCATTCTTAGTTTTGCATAACTATACTTTCAAAAAAGAAATGTGGCTCAATGTTTAATATATGTATTGCTTTTGAAATATTTTTGGAATGGAGAAAATAATGGGATATTGTACAGAAAAATGCATTGAATAAACACCTCTTCATCTTACAAGATAAATCATTTAGTTTAGGAAGTAGCAGTTTATGACTATGAATGAAATCTTGATTTTGTTGCCTTGTGTATAAGGTTTGATAGACTTTAATAACATGATCCTATACAGTGGTGCTGGTCTGATGCCCTGGCTATTGAATTTAGGGGATTAAACTGTCAGAGAACTACCTCTGTATAATAGTGGGAAACCAAACTTCCTTAACAAGTTTGCTTTGTCAGGTAAGTGTTGTGTCAGCACAAGAATGAGAGAAGCATTGGTAATGGTTTTTTGTTGGCAGTGGCCTGGTAATAAGACATGAAATTTTCTTATATTGTTTGTGGCCTTCATGAAAGGAACTGTTGCTTGGATATTCTTTGCTTTTTTGTCCAAGCAGTCCAATGATTAATTAAATTTTGTATACTTAACTGCTCATTTATTTCAAGGAATTCCTGTATTGGCTGGAGTTACTAGGTTCCTCATGCAAAGCTATATCGCTTCCCCTCTGTTTTACTAAAAAAATCAAGTCATTGAATTTTATAAAGCTCTGTGTCTTAGGCAAAGAAAACACTGGTTATTGCTGAGGCAGCCCTGTGGTTTTTATGAAATTACTGGTCTTACTACAAATTAGATTATTGGTAGCATGTGTAAAGAAATAGAAAAGTTTCTTATTTCCTGTATTGTTTGGAAATACTTTCAAGATTATGTTAGGGGATATGAAAAGAAAGAGGAAAACTTCATTAGCCATCTCCATTTCTTTAAAAAATGAATAACACTAGTTGTGATTAGAAATGCTGATCATAATTTGGTTAATTCCAAAAGCTACATATTTTCATTACTACTTTCATACATGATGTTTTTTCCTTACTGCAAGAGCAAGTTTCCAAGTGCAAGGGACTCAGGCTAATGAGACCTATGCAAAATTTTTATCAAGTCCTAATTGATTATGAAAACACTATGCAATGCCTTGTGGGTTAGTTTGGGGTTTTTGTTGTCGTGGGTTTTTTTGTTTGAGGGGGTTTTGTGGGTGCTTTGTTTTTTGTTGAGGGGGTTTTGGGGAATTTTGTTTTTGGCTTTGGGTTTTAAAGAAAACGTGACTATATGGGGAGGCCTGGAAAAATCTTACAAAATTCATGGGGTTGTGGTAGGTTGTGGGTTTGGGTGCGGTTTTGTTTGGTTTGGTTTGAGTTTTTTAGATGTATAGAAAGTAAAGCTGTAATTAGTGTTGTTGTAACTCAGTTGTGCCAAGTATATTACATGCTTCATAGTAGAGTCTTCACATTTCTTTTGAATAACTTACCTGGAAGAGGAGTGGTTTTTTTAAGATACCTTTCACTGTGGTGTCAGAGGATTCCTCTGGCAGTTACTGGTGGATTATATAAAAATACTTCAAATTATGTGGAGGATATCTTCAGGTTTTTCTCATGCTTAATAACAAAGATGAAAATTCAAATAATTGTCAGAAAGGTGATGTGGTGTCAAGCTTTGAAGGTCTTCTATATCAGATCAGGTTCAACCTGTATAGACCATGGTGGGAGGATGGGGTGGGGAGGGAAGACTGTTCTATGGGAATTATCATGAAGTGCAGTAATCTTTACTGAACAGTGAAATATTTGTTTCATGAAAGTACTGAATGTTTGTTTGTTGTACTGAATGTGTGTTTTGATTTTTACTGTCTAGTCTCAAGATGGCAGAATTATTTATGGAATGTGAAGAAGAAGAGTTAGAACCGTGGCAAAAGAGAGTGAAAGAAGTGGAGGAAGATGATGATGATGATGAGCCCATATTTGTTGGGGAAATCTCAAGCTCGAAGCCAGCTAGTACATGTAAGATAATCTTTTCCATAATTTAAAACAGATATTTCAAGGAGTAATATTTTAAACTTACTTTGAAAATACAGAATTTTTCACAGTAAGACCTAAGAAATTCTACATCTTAAAGCTGTTCTGTAGTTTGCTGTCATACTGAAAATGGGAATTCTTAAATTTTGTCCTAAAACCAAGGTTATGCACAGTTCTGACCTTAAGTCTCAAGTCAAAACAAGGACATTTGAAGGTTTTAGCATTTACAGTATGGTTAAAAATCAAATATGCTGAAATTATGCATGCAATTACTCTTAATGTAGTTGATATTTAGTTAGATACTTGAACTGTTTCCCTACTAAAGTAATGTGCATGAATTTAAGTTTTCATGTTGCAGTCCCTCTTTTTTCTCCACCCCACGTTGCATGTGTTGGTGGACATCATTCTGACAAAACCAAGGTACTGTCTTAAGCACAATCAGGAAAAGTGATTAATGTGAAAATAGTAGAAGCCTCTTTGTTAAATAAGAGATTTTTATTAATATACTCATTCATCCCCTGTAAAATAAAGAGTTATTTCATCAAGTTCTGTAGTTTTCTCCTAATGCAGGTAGTGCAGGGAGTGAGGTTAGGTGGTTGTGATGACAGCAGATGTCAGGATTCCGTGTTTGTCCTGTGCTTGGGCTGTGGCAGGTAAGTAAAGGAGAATATTTTTGTTACTTAAATTGATTTTAGTAATGAAACTTCTTGATTTCTGTATGCAGGCATTTTGTAATCAATTGTTAAGAGGTTTGACCTAAGATTTCTCTAGCTGTTGAATACATGAGACTTTGTCTGGTGAGGTTTACTGCTTTCAATTTCTTTCTCATCTCTGCTGTGCTTGTACCCAAGATTTCCATAGTCATTTTCTGAAGGCTTATAGTTTGCAGTGAATAATCTCAAGACAAAATGTGAAACGAGGCTGTCACACTTAGGTGCACAGACTTTGGAGCTGTTATTAGCTGTTCAGTCACTTTAGTTCACAATAGTTTCATCTTCTATCTGAATTCTATTTTACTTAGCTACTTGCTCGGATAGTAAGTCTAATGTTCCTTACACGACCTTTAAAAAGTGGAAAACTATGTTTTAAATAGTAAAGACGTACTCCTTAGGGTTAATTTTTTTGAATATTTAAAAATATTCGATATCCTCTTGAAAATTTGAATAATGTCTTAAAATTACTCTAAAATTTTTGTGCAGTTACAAACTTCCAGAAGGACTGAAAAATAGCCTTGCTGTTTTCTGGAAAGTCAAGAGACCTCTGGATTGCTGCTGGTCATTTGCAGTAGGTCATGGCATAGAACAACTATTAAGGCACCAGGCATATGTTGGAACAACAAATAAGCCAAGTTTCATTGCAGTTGTTGTAGGCTCAAGATTTTTTTTGTAGTCATAAAGGATGGAAATATTTCAGGTAAAAACTATAATGTTGATATGATTCTGCAACTTCAAGAACTTCGGTAAGAGAGAGAGACTTACAATGTATGTATCTTACTCTAGCGGTGTCCGTACTCAGACCTGACACCAGTAAAATCACTTATGGTATAACTTTTTACTTTATCTCTTTTCCTTCCCTTTCCTCTACTTTTCTCTTTTTAATCCTCTACTTCGCTATCAAAAACAGCTATGGAAGAATGACCTCAGTTGTTCTCTGGTTTGTAAGTAGCACTGCCTGGCTGTACTCAGGCTTCAGTTTGTTATTGGTGATAGGTAAGACACAGTGGACTCAACTTTGCTTAACACTGCTGGTTGGTTTTTACCTGAGAAAATTCCTGTCTGATCAGGTGAAAAATTAGATGACAAATGGAGACTCATGTGTAGTTATTAATTTTTCTGAAAGGTATATTTTCTGTAATACATAGCAATTTTTTTTAACCTTTTCATGACAATGCAGCTATCAGTTTTTCTACAGACTGGTGTGGAAAACTTGAAAGAAATAGTTAAAAACCCAACTTTGACTTGCTGGCAGAGTGTCATGTATAACAAAGTGTCTCTTCTGAGGTACTGGGGGATTACTTTGAGATAAAAAGTAATTCACACTTTGTTGCCTTTACCATTTCCCGCAGTTACTGCTCATTTTTCCCGCAGTTACTGCTCATTTTTCTTGCTTCCTTTTTCATAATGATACAAACCTGGAATTCATTGCTGCTTTAAAATATTGTGCTGCATGTTAGCTTTCTTATACTTTAGTGCTGTTTCACCTAAACAGGACAAATAATGCTTTGATGGGAGTGGGAAAAGGGCACATCAAGTCAATGAAGTATCAGTGGAGTCATGTAAATTTAGTTTATAATTTCAAACCACTGGCTTCCTGAAACGTTCTTTTTAAAAATGGTAAAATCTACCTTTGTATTTTAGGATGTGAATTGTGTGCACATCAGACTGTCTGAAGCTTAATATGCTTTCTGAGACATAACTTTAGACTAGCTTTTTTTCTTGTAGGTAGATGAGGGCTTTAGTTTCATTTCACTCTGGAATTCAAATGTAAGGTATAGATTTATTAACAAACACAAAGTATATGTTCAGCTAAATCCTTGCTCATAGTTAGTTTTGTGTTGAAGTAAAAATAGTATTACTATTACAGAATGAAATTTCATCATATGTTAAAAAATGCAAACCTGTTTGGATCTGTTGGTTGCAGCTGCTTTTTTATTAGTATGATCTAAATGCAGATGACAGGTTGAAAGCTGTGATCTTCTGAGCTCTACTGCTTTTTAGATTTATTTGTCAACCTGAGTAGTGTATACTAATGAGCCATTGCTGGTGGAAACAGCCTTAAGGTTGTTAAACACAATGTGTTAGATACTCTAAGATCTGTTGTTTGAGATACTGATGTAATTTGACCCTGGTTTGAGAAGGTACATTAAATGTTGTTGGTTAGATATTGAAGGATCTATCTAATTTCATATGCATATTTTCACATGTCAGAGCAAGAAACTTGACAGCAACACTAATGGAATTGAGAATCTGGCAGTAGAAAAATATTTTCACTTGATGAATATATTTGTAACATTCTGGAATGATCAGAAACTCCAGACTAAGATATAAAACATTAGGAAATATTGGTGGCATTAGTTAGGGAGTAATCATCAAATCTAAGAAATTCCATGTGTTTCTAATGAGCTAGAATGCTGGTCATAGACTACCACAAAGGATATGTAAGAAAATCAGTTCTCTTGTAATGCATTTCCAAGACAACTCTGATTGCTGGTCTGTTGATTTTTCTTTCACATTGGAAAATGGAGATCATGAAGTCTGAAAACAAGTTTGTAAGTGCTGTATCTTCCTGTGATAGAGAAACAAATTGTGTAGTTACTGGTTTCTTAGTGTAGAGCGGTTCTAGCATTTGGGGAACTTACTTTGTATATGAGAAACAGAAGTGAATAAATGCATTATAATCAGCAAAGCTAAATATTTATGAAATGTTCTCTTTTTTCGTTTGCACTCTTATTTGTATGTTAATCTATCTCCAAGAAAATAAAAACTGAGACTCCTAGGTGAACTAGCTTAACCTAAGAGAAGAGGAGTAGGAGGGCATATCTTATATTTGTACAAATGGTGCTTTGTTTTGCTACATATTTATTTTAGACATAATATTCTAATCTATAAGTCAAATCCTAATCGGCTTAATTAGTGGATATGAATGCTACTTCTGATTTGAAAAGCAATTAAGCTACTAATTTAACTGCAATTAAGATAAATGTAACTTTTGACAGATATATTGAACAGAGTCAACCTCAGCTCATCGCGAAGGGCGATACAGAATGGTGCACCCAGTAGAGGTACTTTATTGTCCTAATATGGTAATTAAAAACAAAAAATCCACAACACTTATGAAACATCTGACTGCAATGTTACATAAAGATAACTTTGGAATCCTTTGTAACAGGTACAGTTGCTACATTCAAGCCTGACAGTCACCATTATGCGACACCTGCCTCCAGCCCCAGTGCCATGCCTGTTTCATCAGTCTTTCAGTCTGTATCCAGACCTACAACTAGTGCTGTGGCAGTTCAGCCATTGTCTGTACCAGTGAATGTTTCAGGAACTTCACAAACACTGCAGAGACCAGTTGCTGGATGTTTATCAACACAGCAGATGCCCGGATCAGGTTCTGGAATATCACAGCCTGTTAGCATTCCAGTGACGACACAGCCAGTATCAAGAAGTATCACAGTTCCTGTAGTGGCTCAACCTGTATCCAGGCCAGTGACTACTGTAACAGCACAGCCTGTAATACTCAATCAGGTAAATTTTTATTCCCTTAAACTGTAAAATACTCAGGTGAAATTATTTTTGAATAAATTAATGAGGAACATACTGACTCAATCTAGTAATTTGAAGACCTGGACTAGATTATAGACATTCATTATAGGCATTATGTAAACTGAAGATTCTAGGACCATAATCTTGCACTGGTGAATTAAAATATATATTTGAAAATATTGATTTGCAAGACTCAAAGGTGATAGCTTTAGTAACAGTGGAATTATGTTAAATGAAAATTTTAGGCATAAAAAAATTAGTACTGCTTAGATTATTTTGTTTAGGTTGTGTGGAGAAATGATGGAAATTCTCATTCTCTAAATATTGGCAGATTTCTGTGCTCAGAGATGGATCCTCTGTATTGATAAATTAATTTCAGTTTTATATAGTTTGCATTTGGTGTTTAAAGTAACTTTGTGGTTTTCCCACCTGATTTTTACAGTGCCTCTTGGGATTTTCTCTTCTTTCGAGAATGCTGTAGTTGTAGCTCCCTAGGTGTCTCTGCTTTTTGGTTCACATGTCAGTTGTAGTAAAACAGTACTATCATAAGGAGTACTTAAGGAACCAAAAGTTGCAGGGTCAGTAGACGAAACAATTCAGCAGCATACTTGTTTGAAAAGCACAAGGGAATTATGCACAGAGATCACATATTCTAGATCTTCCTGGATTGCCAAAGAACCTCAGAATCATAACTTTAGGGAGTCAAGTTAGATGCTGTTTTTATTGCGTTAGCTGTTGGACATTTGTGAGAGAGAAAGAATGAAGATTAAAATTTCATTGTTGTATGAGAGAAACTATGATGTGATACCTTTATTGAAAATAATTTTAGCTGGAACTGTTTAGACAATGTGTTCTGCCTATAATATTAGCTACTACTGTAAGGTAAAATGAAGTCTGACAGTAGGCACCATCTCCATCATCCATGCAAATATACACACCTGCAGTTGTCCCAGCTGTCAGTCTTTTTGTGTAAATAAAAATCATGCAAGCTAATGTATTCTGCATTTGCTGAGCAGGGGTGTCAGTCAGAATGAACATAGTGAGGCCATTAAAGCATGAGAATTAGATGTTCTTCTCAAAACTTGTGGCTAAATCATTGCCAATGATTGATTATATCTTAAGAAAAACAATGCAATGGAATCATTGCCTAGCCAGTGGGTAGCTGAATCCCTGGCAGGTTCATTAGGAAAGAATGCATACTTTCCAGTTTTGAGTCTTCAGCAGTTGAGCGGTAGTTTGCAGAGAGAAATTGTAGGCATGACTGGTGAAGCAGGTTAGCTGAATGAGTCACTGTGTCTACAAGGCCTAAAAAATGATATAATCAAAAGTCCAGATATTGGTATAATATCTGTATTGCCTCTGGAGTCCTCTTAAATCTGTCTTTATCAAGCAGGACAGTTTAATACAGAAATGTCTGCTACTTCACATAATGTACACAAATATTTTAAGTCTGAATTCTATTTTTATAAATGTTTACTTATGACATAGTATGCTTTATTAAATCCTTCAAAGGAGTACTAGGATGTCTTGCGGAATCTTAAATGCAAAAGGAAGCCCCCTGCTTTACTTCCCTCACCTGTATAAGCTCATGATTTTGTTCTATTAAAGGTTCTATCTAATGTAGAAGCAAAGCTGCCTCTACCTTGTTTTTATTAGAAAACCTTAGAGTAAACAGACCTAGGAAAGCTGAACTTCTCCAAAAGGTATATGTAAGCCAGACATAATTCCTTAAGACAGTGATTTCCTTTAAAGACACTATGCACACAGCACTTCTTTTTGTGAGACTTTGTTCCTCAAGTTTACTTTCAACAGGGCTGTCACAGGTGAGACTTTAGTTAAGTTTTATAGTCTTACGTTGCCAAAATCTGTAGTTTGTTGTTCTTCCCTGGCAGAGTAGAGAAACACCTATTTGAAGAAGTTGCAGCCTGAAACGTGACTTTAAAGATACACAGCATGGAAAAGGATCTCTAACCATGTATTAAGTCAATTATCTCTATTCCAAGTTAGACTGATGTGCTTTAGAAAGTAATGCATCCTTTTCTGGGATATCCAATGCATAGATATTCCACTGTTGAAATCATCATATATTATCTGGTTTTTTTACAGTGTTGACATCACTGATGACGGCTTTTGGTAGCTCTTAGCTTTTTTTAGCTTATCCTAAACATCCTATTCTTTGGATGTTAAGAAATTCTTGAGTACCTTTAGGAAGTTTTTTCTGGTTTTTTTTCCTTGCTTTAAAACATGCTGGAAGTGGATCTTGCATCTCTTCAACTTAACTTTTCTAAGTTCAGAATTGTATTTCAAATTTTAGCCTTATCTAGAATAATTTGTTTTCTTGATTTTTGTGTTGTTCCTGCCACTTGATTATGTTATACTCCTTATGAAGAAGGAGGCTTGTTTGATGTGCTTTCTTTTACTGAGGTACTATAGTTCAGCTTCTTGGGCAGAGTTCTGTGGTTCTTAATATCACTCCTGCCACATTATGTCATTTGCTGTTCTTGGTGTCATATGTGTACTACCTGGTTTTGGTTCATGTCCTTGGTTTGAGTTGTCTTCATTCAAGAGCTCCTTAGGGTTTTTGGAATTTCCCCCCCGCCCTTTATCTAGTCTTTATTCCACTTGAGGCCACTGTTTTATATTGATGATTTTCTGCCTTGGGCTTTCTGTGACGTTTTTGTTCACACATTTTCTGTTTCTTCCTAACTTAATTATTCCTAAGTGGCAAGGGCTTCATGTAAGTTTTTCTGGGAAGTGTTTGACATTTGGATCTTCAGCTTCCAGATGTTGAAACTTACCTTTGAAATTAAAATATTGTGATGTGAAGATGACTGTGAGGTGCTAGACGCTGTGGCAGGACCCCTCTTTATCTGAACATCCTTCAGAGTGCCTTTGCATTCTTAATATGGTCCAATATTTTTTAATCTCAGGATGTCAAAGTATTTTCTGTGGGAACTGATTGCTTTTGATCATCAACTGTGTTGAAACACACATTTCCTCAATTTTGTAACATGTAGGTCTATAACTTACCTTTCGTCAACGTTTGGTATACCAGTTTTATTACCAAAATACCCTTTTCCAGTCACAGGCCTGATTCACTGACTTCCTTTAAGAGTTTTTGTGTTCTTGTTAGTGCACTACGTTAATGTGGTTCCAAAAATTGAGTTGAATTTGGCTTCAGTTGTACTGTTTACAACAATTCTAATTGAGTCACAGCTACTGCTGTTGTATGCGATAGCATAGGGCTATCCTCCTCTTTATGAAAAATTTCTTAGTGGTGAAGATCTTCTATAATTCAGCACTCTGAATGCTCTCCAGTAAGCCCCAGACAATTCTGTCCACATCTGTCCCCTACTTAATAAGCACTTCCCTTTGTCTGAGTGTGATTAAGGTTACAGTTGTTCCTGGTTAATTTTGGGAGAGCAAAGGTCCAATACCATGCCTTGCAACTCCTCTGTGTGGATTTGGTTACCAATTATGTTGGTTTCCACAGTTTGGAAACCTAGGATGCACAGTATCCTATGAACCTGATATTTTTGCTAGTCTCTTGGAAAACTAAAATGGTGGTGGATTTTATTTTCTTTTTTTTCACTTGAGCCGTAGGAGTTTAATTTATTAAGGTGTTGGGTTTTGCATTTCTGCATGTGAAAGCACCTGTATGTGTTAATTTGATGGGGTATTTTTGTTGATGTGGTAAAGCTGGGGTTGTTTGGCTTTTTTTTTTTCTTCAAAATGTTTTGCTTTCTAAAGCATGGGAAGATTCTAGTTGGTTGTTGGTTTTTTTTCTGTATGGAAAATGACAGAGCCAAATTGCACGAAAGGAATAGCTGTAAACAGAAAAGGACATTTTCAAAATTATGAGACTTTGAATTTCCAGGTTTTTCACTTTCTTACTCACGAGATGTGTTTAGTATATACTAGAGAGGTGTACATATGCCATCAAAATATCCAGGCAATTATTTTGAAAGAAGTAAACATGTTAGCATCACTTAAAACCAAACAAACCACAGAGTAGTTAAGACAAGAGTATTTGTGTGCAGCTATTGTATGGGTCATATTTTAAGTGTAGGTCGTGTACATAGCCCTTCTCACTAAGAGCCTTCCAGAGGCTTACCACCTGAGCATCAGTTGTGCTTGATGTGGGGTTTGCAGGCTAAGCTGCTTTGCCTGTGGCTAGTCTGAAACCATTGTGGCTCTTCGTTATCATAGGATGGTTTGGGTTGGAAGGGACCTTAAAGATCATCCAGTTCCAACCCCCCTGCCATGGGCAGGGACACCTCCCACTAG
>JAOXNO010000070.1:27677823-27712188 GCA_028565335.1 Limnodromus scolopaceus
TGCACGAGCCCACCTCTCCAGCCTGTCCAGGTCCCTCTGGATGGCATCCCTTCCCTCCAGCGTGTCGACCGCACCACACAGCTTGGTGTCGTTGGCAAACTTGCTGAGGGTGCACTCAATCCCACTGTCCATGTCTCGGACAAAAATGTTAAACATCACTGGTCCCAGTACTGGCCCCTGAGGAACATTTCTCGTCACTGGCTCCCACTTCGACATTGAGCTGTTGACTGCAACCCTTTGAATGCAGCCATCTAGCCAGTTCCTTATCCACTGAGTGTTCCATCAATCATCGAATGATATGGGATTGGAAGGGACCTCTGCAGATCATCTAGTCAAACCCTCCCGCCAGAGCATCAAATCCATGACTTTCTAATTTTGAGACGAGGATGTCATGTGGGACAGCGTCAAACGCTTTGCATAAGTCCAGGTAGATGACTTCTTTTGCTCTGCCCCGTCTACCAATGCTGTGGCAATATTGTGAAAGGCCACCAAATCTGTCAGGCATGATTTGCCCTTGGTGAAGCCATGTTGGCTGTCACCAATCACCTTATTTTCTATGTGCCTTAGCAGAGGTTCCAGGAGCATCTGCTCCATGATCTTGCCAGGCACAGAGGTGAGACTGACTGGCCTGTAGTTCCCCAAGTCTTCCTTTCTTACCTTTTTGAAAATGGGGCTTATGTTTCCCCGTTTCCAGTCAGCGGGAAGTTCACCAGACTGCCATGACTTCTCAAATATACTGGAAAGCAGCTTAGCAACTTCATCCACTTAATTATCATTAAGGTCCTGCAGGACCTTCATTTAAGAGATGTACAACAAAAAGGCAGGATGGGGAGAAGCATCTTCCTTTCTGTTCTGGTACTTAGAAATCTTAAAATAGATTCTCACACCTGTATGTGTACTTGTGCACTTCTTCAGACTTCTTCCATCAAGTTTAGTCAACATGGTGGTAGTTAAAAATTTGGTAACTTCCTTGGGGATGTTTTCAAATAAGTAGTACAATTGTGAATGGGAAGCATTTTGTGAGATTGATCTTTATAGCAAAATGTATTTTGGCCTTTGTCTCATGGATATATAGTGTCATCAGTGCATGTGCATTGGGTGATTTTAAAAAAAATTTTTTTATTTATTTATTTTTAGGAAAATTGAGCTCCTCTTGTCAAGCTTTTTGTTTCACAGCACAGGTTGATGAAGTGTAACAATTGAATTATTTCAGGGTAGAAAGATCAAGTGCCCATGTTTTGCTGTTCATACCTTAATTTTGAAATTAAAGCTAACTCTATTATAAGGTTTTTCTTAAATTGTTATTGCTATATCTGAAAGTATTTCACGTTCCTGATTGTTTGTGTTAGGATGAATGGCCTATTAAGATGTGAGCAGTGTTGATGAGTCTTGGAAAGTGTTTCTCCTACCTCATCCCCTAAACCTTGAATATTTGTGAAAAGAACTAAATTTCACATTGCTTTTCCTTCTGAATTTTACTTGTGTAGGGATCAGTGAAGTTGTTTAGTTTTAACAGTTTTCAGTGTCGGAGCCAAGAAATTTGGCTATGGACTATTTAATTTGTTAGGTTATATGTAGTACTAAAGGGGAAACCTTTTAAACTGAAGGTTCCGAAGATATCTAATGTGAAAGTGCTAAGAAACATGAACCAACTTTTAGGTTAGCTGTGCTTTGTAAAGAGGGTTTGATTATATTATTTCTAGAGGTCCTTATTGAATTACATAAAAGAAAAAAAAAAAACCCTTCGTGATATTGTCAATTTCAGTGTCTTTCCCAGTCAACATGCTATAGATACACTTTTATTTTCATTAAAGCTTCACCACTTAGTAGAATTTGATTTATGTATTTTCATCTTGCTTTGAGAAGCTTCTGCTTGCTGGAGGTTTGTGCTACTTTTGAGTTCTGTTTTCTGATCTTTTAAAATGCACCTACCTGTTATGCAAGAGTAACAGACAAATGCCTGAGTTTAGGTTGAAGAAATTATTAATTTTTTAAAAACAAGTAAAGTATAATTTGAAACATCATCAGACTTTTGAACAAAAGCACTTATGATTAGCCATTCAAGTAGGTTCAGTAACACTTCATAAAATGGACTTTCCCAGGTCTTACGTTGATCTTACTACTCTGACACACAGCTATGGATAAATTAACAACCACTAATAAGAGCTGAAAACTTAACAAAATGTCAAAAGTATTTTGGGGAGATTGTAATGAACTTGAGTTACAGCTGAGTAGTACTGAGGAGTACTTCTAAGCAATCATTTTTTTTTTAAATAAACCCTTTGAAGCCTGTAAGTAAAAAAAAAAAAAAAAAACCAATAAAAATAAAAAAATGTTAAACCTCAAATTTCTTTTCACTCTTGAAAATATCTTACTAGGATTATATTATGGATTCTCCACCAGCTGCACCAGATAATACATCTGGTATACTGTTTGGTGTGAGACAGAACTCGGGAGTTCCACAGTACCAGACTGGGCCAGCAGTGAATGTAACAGGTGGGTATAACTGTAGTAGTTGATAAGAGAAACAAACAGCCTAATGTCATTTAACTGTAGTGCAGATCTTTGGGTTATAACTTTAAATAGACTTTCTAGAACATAGTATAGCTACCTTTTTCTTCCCCCTGTACATAACACTGTATAATGTTTAATGAAATAAACTTTGGAGCCTTGTGTTGTCAGACTTTGCTTTTCAGTACATTAGACTGACCGTAATATCAACTGCTGTCTTCTTGTAATGCTCATTTAGATGGAAAAATTATTGCAAGATCCACCATAAATTCTTTGACCAATAAAGGCTCGTTTTCAGTCTATCAGCGGTCTTTGACTAGCATGGCTAGGGATGGCTGTCAGCAAGAGTGAGGCTGTGAGCCACGCCAGAACTGCCTGAGTCTGCCGAGTGGATTGCCTGTGGTGATGATCTTGGTTTCCTGACTGCTATATATAGGAGTAGATGGGATGAAAAGGATCCTGTCTGAAAAGGGGAGGAAGAGGAAGAATACATAGTTTGACAACTTTTTTTTTTTTCTTTGAAACTAGCTAAATTGTGTTTTAGCAGAAACTATCTAACCTGCTGAAAAACAAACAAAAAAGCACCTTTTTTTGTGTCACAGCAGATGGAAGTAGATTTGTGGCATGCAGTGTATTCAGTCTTAAACAGGCTGTAACTTGGGACTTCCCTTCTCTTTTGTGAAGGATTGCACTTCTTTAATAACTGACCAGAATCCTGTAATTCAGTTTATAAATTGCAGATGGCAATCACTTCTGATTCTTCCATGAGGTAACAGATATGGCCTAACTGGTCATACTATCAAGTTAAGTAGAACAGAGCAATTGCTAGTTAATTCTGCTTGATGTGATGATTTCGCATCTCTAAATTAGGCACTTGCTCCAGATACTTATCAGTGAAGGGTTGGTAGTGTATTTCCTTGCATGTGTCCAACTATTTTGTGATCTCATTCTTATCTTACTGGGTTAAATAGCTTTTTCGAAAGTAAGAAAAGGTTTTATTTCTTGCAAATGGTTAAGTATTCCAGCCCTTGTTCTCCAAAGAACAAGTATTAAAGTTTAATTATTTTTGGGTTTGTGTTGTTTTTTGCTTTTTTTTTAATATAATTTGGAGACCTGCTTGCCTATCTGAAAATGACTTTTACTAGTTTCTTTTCCAGAAAGATTAAATACTTAAAAGCATCAAGGATTGTAATTCAAAGTGTCTTAAATATACCATACTTAGTCTATGATTATTTCTGTAAAATGGGAATAGGATTTAGAAATTAAAAGGTATATAGTTGTGTGTTGAAACACGAGTATCTTTATGACACAGAAGGCAACTTTGAGATACATTCCACTTCTCAAAAAGAAAGCGTCTACCTATTTTGTGGTTTTGCTTGCATGGTGAGGTCACACAATGTTCTTATGTTCATGTTGTTTGTATGTGCCGATACCTACTTGCTGGTGTTGGTGCTATCCTCTAAGTCATGTGCAGCGCGCTGGGCACAAGACATTCTGGAACATGGTATTTAACAGAAGAATCCGTTTGGGAGCTGGCCTGTGATACTCTGCAGGACAATCTAACTTCTATATATGAATCATTAAAGACATACTTACGCATATCTTTATATGTATGTACATATGAGCATATTTATGCTCTATAGCATAAATATTTATTTCTGAGGTATAAGCAGGGAAATGACAAGCTGTGAAGGGACATCAAGGAACCATTTTGTTAGGCTGCTAAATAGGTGATGGTGTTAAGTTAAACAGCAGTGATAACTCTTAGCTGCAGGTTGGATGGACACTGGGGATGTATGTAAAACTATAGTTTGCTTTCTGAGAATATCTTGGGATCATTCTCTGATGAACTTTACCCACTTGGAGGAACGAGAAAATGCCATAACCAATAAATAACCATTCTGTGGTATTTAGGAGTTGACTGGACTGTATATGTGATTTCATACCACTAGATCAATGGGAGATGTTGGTGAAGGACAATGCACTTGAGGCTTGAAATAATTTGGTTTTGACGTCCCTATTCTGTTAATTTGATCTGACTGTTACCACAGTACATTTGATGCTTTTATTCTTGGTTACTGTTTCTATTGTCTTTTGCCATCATTCATAAAATCAGGCCCAGCAAGCACAGATGCACATAACAATGTTAAGGATTTCGCAGTAGTGTTGTGTGTTTAGAAAGCTATGGGTAAGCTGATACTGCATCCGGTATACTTTGCTCCTTCTTGCGATCATTTTAGATACTGTACACAGTATTACTGTGTGTCTGACTATAGCCAACTGTTTCATAACAGCTACAAAATATTTACAGAAGTATTCACTAATAGCATGAAGTAAGGGTAATGGACTCCTGAGCAGCCTTGAAAAACAAACAAGAATTGTTTGGCTGCTGCTTTTCTCTACTCTCTTGAGTCCTTGGGGTCCCTGACAGTGTAGGCTGTGTGATCTGCTGGAGAGAGAGAGAGGATTGGACAAACAAGTCGGGAACACGAACGATCCAAGGAATCCTTGTGTCCACATGCTAGTTGAGAGAGGCACTTTGGTGAAAAGAGGAATCAGTCTGATTTATACCAGCTAGATATCAAATGATACTTGGAATTGGTTTGATTATTTTTCAAAATAGGCTTCAACTATTTTTTTTTAAATGAACAAACAACAGAATTCAAATTCAAACCTAGGTATATTCTCTTAGTATTATAATTCTTCTGAAAGAGGGAATTTATTAGATCAGAGTTGTATAAAGTAAGTTAAGAATCCTTACCTTTATAAATATATAAAATAGTCTTGAATTTTTTTTGCCACAGCTATGTTAAGCTTTTTAAATTGAAATTATTACCAGTTTTGTTAACATGTAAAAATAATATTTTTTTCCAAATCAGGTTTTCTAAAGTAAAATAAAATATTTTAATGAAGATTCTTGTAAAAGGAATCAGACCTTCTGTCTTTTCCCTGGCCCTCTTTACACAACTACCTGTAATTAAATATATAGCAGCAGTGCCTGCTGTAGGTTGATGGCCTGATGCGTGAATAGCCCCAGTGATATAAAAGAATACTGAAATCATACTAGCTGTTTGGAAGCCTTTGCTGATCAAGCCACATATGTCAATGTAACCAGCCCATATACCTAATAGTGCAAGTATAAATAAATTTTAAAACCCCAGGAAATAGTAGTACCTAATGAATAACCAGTTTATTTTATAAATGTGTTAATTACCTTAGGCAAACATTGCATAGAGTGAGACATTTGAGCTTAGTATGTTCATTTATAAGGTGTACTACAAAGGAGACTGTTAGAATGATTAAATATGTGTGTAACAAGTGAATTATGTTGTCCTGTATATGAAGCATAGTGTGGTAAACTCTCCAAGACGCTCAAGTATCGGCATTCCCTGCTGGGATTCTTTGCTTCTGTGGATTGAATGGGGAGACTCTCCAGGCTGTTTGCTATGTGGAGATAGGTATCGCTGAGTAAACACAACTTAGGGGTGGGAAGAGGTTGTTTGTTTTTTTTCTCAAAAGAAGTTTGAATAATTTTGTGTGATACAAGATACCTCTGCCTGTTGAGAAGACTTTTAAAGGTACTATTTCAGTTTTTTATCACACCCAAAGAAATCACTGGAGCAGCTAGGCCATCGGGAGAAGAATATACAGGCATGTCCTTAGTTCAGATCATTGTGTTTGCTACTGAAGTCCGATCCTTGTCATAGTATAATGTAGTCTTAGCCTCTTTGCAGTCTGTGATTGTGAGAGATTTACAGGGCCTGTGCTGGCACTTGAGGCTTGTTGGTATGTAGCTGTACTCTTTCAGGTCCTCTTGAGGACTGATGTCTGTATTGTGATTACATTGTCAAGGGTAATCTTACAGTGACAAAGACATGGGTTTCACAACAAGATGGAGTCAAATATTGATGGCTGTGTTAATCGGGCACCAAACCTCTGAATGTCCGAGTTATTTTTTTAGTGATTTTCTTTTTTTAGAAGAAACACTGCAAGCGATAAGTGAATCAGCTGTTCTTTCAGAAAAGAGCAAATAGGCATGCTGTGATTGGTCATTAGAAGTTCATTTTGCATACAGTCTGAAGTCTCAAATATTTTACAGAGTTAAATAGAAAACTAAACCAGCATTAGCATAGCACCAGAAAAAAAGCAGAGATATTTTTCAACAGAAGAGTAGAGGTTGTTCCAAATAGTGGGCATTGCAGACACTAGCTGCTTAGCTGAACTTTATTACTGTGAACTCACCTTGTCTCAGATTGGTGTGGGTCAAAATGTGGAAAGTGGGACATATAAATTCAGGTGGTCATAGTATAACTTGCTGGATTTCAGGAATGGGGCTGTATCTCTTTGTATTTACGTTTTCCTTCTCCACTGGCCTTAAATATTCAGTCTGAGTTGAGTATTGTTTTCTTAACTTCTGTATGACTTATTATTTCAGGGAGATCTTAATTGTTTTACGTAGACTTATCTATCTGCTGAAGTACAGGCATCAGTAATGTGTTCATAATATACTATGGCAAAAACCTTGAGGTTCTTTAATTTAAACCACTGTAGGTCAGAATGAGAGGGGTTTTTTGTATCTAGATGTCCTGCTACTTCTGAAGGCAACAGTGTAACTCCAAAAAAGGCCAAGCCTAGTGAGGTTGGTGCTGGAAGCAATTCAAGCTGTTTCACCTACAGTTAACTCTCAGTTAACTGTTACAATTACAGTAACATCATCACAAAATGTGTCTTCAAAAGGTAGGGTAGATTAAATGGTCTAGCTGTCAATCCATGCACCTGTTTCATGGACAAAGCTAGCACTCTTCTCATGTTTCAGTTGGTCACTATTATTAATGCTAATAAGGCACTGCAAATAAGTAAACCCTGTTCCTATGCCTTCAAATAAGAAAAACCTTTCTATGCAAGGATTTATATACCTGTGCAAATTAATACACCCTAGGTTATTACCTATTGAAATTTTTGACCTTTATTGCTTAGAAGGCATGTTTGACTCTTTAATAATTAATTGTTTAGTGGCTGTGAAGACAGGTGATCAAAATAAATCATACTGTTAGTTCAGATTTTCTATGTCAAAGAACTGAATAGAGAGCTGAAATGTTAAGATACAACCAAACAGAAAATAAAGATTGAAAGCGTGCTGTGACTGGTGAATTTATCAACTAATTCTGATTAGATAAAAGGAAGAAAAAAAAATAATTGTAGGAATGTCAGGCAAGGCAGCAAGGACTCAGATTGGGGAATCTCCATCCTTGGAGATAGTCAAAAGTTGACTGGACACAGCTCTGAGCTTCCTGATAAGGCTGGACTTGCTTTGAGCGGTAGGTTGGCCAAAAAAACCTCCACAGATCCAAGCTAAATTATTCTGCGATTCTGTACTTTGACTAACTATTGCAAAGTGTGTTTTGCAGTTTCCCCCTTTCTTTTGCAGCAGTGTTTTTGATACAGTTTGAAGCAGTAGTGGGAAAGAAGGAGGGGGATCTAAGTTTCAAAGAGAGGATGATATTTGAAAGACCCTTCCCTCCCTACAGGAGAAGAGGTAGTTAGCTGCAGTGTATTAATAATTAGGTGCATTTTCCTCCTGAGCCTCAAGATGCTTTCCAGCTGATTGCAATAGACGAGGATTTATTCGTGATGTTGAGATATTTCCAACCACATATCTTCTCCTGTAATGTTAAGATGAGGAGCTACCTACAGTGTCATTCTGTTCTTTGGAATCATTTCATATTTGGTTTTTTGTGTGTCTTGTTTGCAGCTGGTTTGCTATCAGACTTTTCCTCAGCAACCAGAAGGAAGTGGCTGTAACATGGAATATGGCAGCAAAAAATTTTCCTCCACCCTCTCTTGGGTAAAAGATATTGCGCTGCAGCCTATGATATAGAAAAGATAATTGGAGGATCTTACTAAATGCAGTAACAAGGGAGTAGGTCATATTCACTGAGAACTTATTTTTATGAGTTTGTCTCTAAGCCATCCCATGCTAGCATAGTGATTTCTAATCTGTTACAGAATCCAGCACTGAAGCACCGCAGAACACCAGATCTTGCTGCTAAACCTGTTTTCTTGCAGATCAGCTTGCAGTTGCTGTCCTGTGTCAAAAAGTTTTACAAATCCTAATAGTGAAGACTTGCAGTACTGTTCTGCAGTGTATCTCTTGCATGGCCATCCACTCACATGAAGGACTTTGTGCTTAATTATGATTCTTAACAATGCTGTTATCTTCAAGAAAAAACACTGTTTGATCCATGTCTACCTCATGGACTATGCAAGACTGTTTTTGTGAAAAAGTGTGTAACTGTTGCATGGTCATCTATTCACACGTACACTTATTCATTTCTTTGTTATAAGGTGGAGATATTTGTGTGTTTATTTTCATTACATTTTTTCCCTGGCAGGGTACAGTTGACTCTACAGTTGAGATGTTACTTAAAATTCTTCCCGTGTTTAACCTGTTCTTCTAAACTACATACTTAGCATGGAGTCCTCCAGGTCTGTGAATGACTTGAGAATGCAAGAGAACTTCATCTGGGAAAGTAGCTCTCACTCTGGTGTTTTTTGGCAGTTTGGAGAAAACTGGAAACCTGCATTTATTTGTTAAAGTTTAAGCTAATGCAAAGCTTTTTTGTTTTTGCTCAAAAGGCATTAATCATCTTAAGTTCATAAAACAAATATTGTTTCTTTTCACTACTGGGAGTAATTATTTAGAGGATTTATTCTCCAGGTTCTCCAAAGACACCTTTGCTCAACAGGAATGATGCATCTGAATTGGCCTAGGTTCCATCAACTGTCCAGAGAGAAATATTCTCGTCATTGAGAACCAGTTGGTGAAATTCCTTTCCAAAACCAGTTGTGTGAACCCTGTTGTGGTGATGATTGGGTCATGGCATAAAACAATTTTTTCATTTGAGAACTAAAGTTCTTAAAACAAAAACATAAAATAATCTGTCCTGTCTGTGGGGTTAGGGAGGTGGTGGCGCACAGAATTAATGCTTTGTCTCTATTATGCTGTCTTCACCCTCTTCCATTTTTAACTTGTTTACTGCTAAGATTTTATAAAAGTTGTTTAGAGGTCTATATCAAGCAGAACAAACTCAAACTCAGTTTGGAAAAAAGGAAGGGTTGTTAAAAGATGGTTGTAAAACCTTCCTTGTAGTCACTACAACTACATCAATTGGAATAGTTTTCATTTAAAATAACGTATATTTCTAGAACAATAAGTAATAATAAATCAAGTATTCTGCTTGTGAAATCTGAATCTTAACATGTTTTAAATTTTACAGATACAAATGCTGCATCAAGCACCATTAAAAATGGAGGACCTTTTCCACGAGCTTGTCCGAAGTGCAATATTCATTTCAATCTTATGGATCCTCTAAAAAATCATATGAAGGTAAAATATTTTGAGGCTGGTAAACATAACAAACTGATGTGGGCTTTGCTTTGATTATGAAAGAGTGCCATGTTTTGATATGAAGATAGTCTGGCTTCTGGCTACAATCAACCAGAGCCCAAGCATTCAATGTCTTGCAGTCATGGAGAGGAAGACTGGAGTAGGGGAACTCTAAATCTTGCCTTGTTTTTCTAATGAATTGAGAGATATTTGCTGGCTTTGTATTTCTCTCTGCCATGACTGTGACTTCTTGAACGACTGGCCAGATTCAGGTGAATTTGATGAAGGTAAGTGCCTATGATGACAGGTAGCCAGTTGGCCCGTATCTGTGTTAGATCACTTCTAAGACAAAGATGACAATGGAAACTTACCTTTTTATTTTGATATATTATTTGGTAGCTAAAAGAGTTGTTAAACTGAAGGGAGAAACTTAATTTGTAGTTCATACTTAAACACTGTGAGAAACAAAGCTTTCAGGAACTAAGCATCACTTGGTCTGCTTATGAAATACTTGTGATTGTTTCCTTTAATAAAATATTTATTATTATTTGGCAAAGATTTATGCAATTCTCATGCATATGTATTCCATTCCAGGGGGCAGAGAAATGGCTTCGCACTCTGTATGCAATGTGAATAACCCATGCAAAAAGGAGTGTGCTGTGTAATAGAAATCTGTGAGGCTCTGCATTGCTGTTAACACAGATGATTCTGATTTACTGGGCTTAAGATACCCTAAATGGTAGCTACTCTGCCCTTCAGCTACAAAACGTAATTAAGAAATGTACATAACAGTGGAGAGAAAATCAGGGGTTTTATCTTTCTCTAATCATTTGTAGAGAATTGCTTCTGCACTGAATACAGCAACCCAGTGAAAGACCCATTGAAGAATGGGTCTATTTAGTATTATTTAATTAAATTTTTAGTTAAACTATATGGTATAAATGTAGTGATATTATACCATACTATATGGTGTAAATATAGTGACTGTATAAGCAAGTTACGCTTCCACAGTACAAAATTAACTCCTTGCTAGTAGGCTTGCAGAAAGTAGTCCTGCACAATAAGAACCTGTATTCAGCAGGAGAAAGATCTGTCCTATGAAACATGCTGTTTTGTTCACGGTTGGAAACTTCATAGCTTCTTCTGTGTGAAGTACTTCATACTTTTTAAGCATTAAGTTTCATATTATAGCTGTTGGGTTAAGCATTCATTATGTACACTTCGACATAAAGAAGCTTAGACAATGTATGTTGTGTGACAGAATTTCTGATTTTTTCAGTTAAGCTGGAAAGAACTTCTGCAGGTTTCAACATATGTCTTCCCCAAAGAAATGAAACATAACTTTCCATTAAGTTCTCAGTAAACTTACGCTTGTCAGCAAAGTACTTGCATAAAAGCTGCTTTTCTCATTCTCGTTATTAAATTTAAATGAAGTAGACATCTTTCTAATGAGTAAGGCAACACTGGTATTCTGATTTCAAGCTTAAATTTCTCTTACATGAACCTATGCAAATAATTCCTTTTCAGTTTTTGTAATATATAGTGGTTTATTACCTAAACACTACCCAAAGATTAGTTACTGTTCAAAATCCATATGTGAACATGAACGAAGTCAGTGTGTCACAGAGCTGAGCTTTGTATCTAACTATAGTTAGTGAGTGGCTTCAGTTTTTAAAATGCTGTTGTCATTGATGCAGTTTGGTAAGAGAGACTGATACCTTTGTCTCTGTGTGTCTCCCCCTTTCCATCCAGTATTGCTGTCCAGATATGGTAAATAACTTTTTCCCAGGAGTGGCCCAAACAGAATGTTCGAGCGCAACAAGCAAGACTGCTGAATCTGAGAAAGGAAAATTGATTATGTTAGTTAACGACTTTTATTATGGGAAGCATGAAGGTGACACCCAGCAGGTACAACAGGAACAGAAGACTCATACAACATTTAAGTGCTTCAGTTGTCTGAAAGTTCTTAAAAATAACATAAGGTATTTGAACTCGCTTCCTTAATTGTTTGTTAATCACAGCCCATAGCACTTAGTCTTATGCATTAACAATTTGTCTTTCTGGAACAGAAACTATTTTCTTATAATATTGGGTGATATTCTGATAATATTCGGTGACTGAACAGAAATGGAATTAACTTTGACCATGCATGTATGGCCATAACTTAAACTTTTTACAGATTAGAGTACAAATTTTAATGGTGTAGAGTTTTAATGAGAACAGTTGTAGGACTTTGGGGTTAGAAAGGGCAGAAAGTATTTTACAATTTGCCATCTGGATTGATGGTGATATCAGTAGATGTGAGTGTTTATTCCCTTTAGGGATGCACAATGACTAATAGTTGGTGCTTTACTTATGTAACATCTGTTATTTTGATGGAATAATTTTACTTCCAAACGCTGCAGAAAAACTTCAGTAAGCTGTTTTAATAGGTAGACAAGTTCGTGTCATTGTTCCTTTGGAAGCTAAGGTCATTGAACTTTTTTCTGTGCATTCTTCAAGGGAAGCTGAAGTAGCAGAATGTAAAACTGAAAAATGGACTATTTATTTGAAGGGCACAGTCTGCAAGTTAAAATGAATAGGTTTATGTAAACATTAGACCTATATTATGGAACAAAACAAAAGTTCCATGTAATTACAAATATTAAATTTGCTATTGATCATTAAGTATGTCTAAATCCTAAGTAAAAGGGCTGATAATTTGTCTTAAGCTGTATGCTATAGTTCTATAATTTTTATTCCAAGGTATATTTTACGCCTTTAACCAAAAATAAATACATAGTACCTCTCTACTCACAGTGGAAGTTTTATGGCCTTTAATTCAGAGAAGCACATCAGGGTAATCCCCTGCTTCCTTTCAAAGATCTGTGGTTGAACACATCATTGAAATAATGTTCTGTTAAGGTAGTATGCAGTACTGGTGTCAATTCCTTTCTTCTGCTTAGGTACCAGGATATCTTCAGTTAGCTGCTTGTTGTTGTTCTTTTTTAAGTTACATGGTATTAGAAGCTTGAGCTCAAGAGATTATTCTCCTTGCTCGGTTTTTTTTTTTTTTTTCCGATTCCAAGGTCACCACTTTGAGAACTACGTGCCTTTTGTCAGTGTGACCTACATTTAATATTTCCTCTGGCTGTACTGAAATGAAACACGTTCAAAATAGAATAGTTTTTGAAGTTTAGCAGTAGTGGGTTGTGCAACTTACCTGTCCTTGTGCTGCTCCACCAGTAACACTGACCTGGAAACACTCCAATGGGTGCCTAGACTTCTCAGCCAGGACAGGTTCCTACTACGGATAGAGGGACATATTAATGAGGAGAAGGTGGTAACTTGAAGTAGTAACGTAGCACCAAGTTTCTCATGCTGTTTGGATTGTTAGCTGCACGGTGGCATTCTTTGATAACTGTCCTTCATAATTCAACTTCAGTCCTGAATGCTCTATACAACAAAAGCTCCTGGAACCATGCCAGTTTTGAATGGAGGTGGTTTCAGATAAAGCTATAATGTCATAATTGCAGATATTGCATGCTACTTAATAGTTTTCAGCAGAGCTAAAGTTATATTTTTCCTCAGAAATGTGGTTGTGAGACTCTGGTGGTGGTGAAATGTGTACAGCTGACATGTTTTGTTGTTCTTGCCTGTGCTAATTTCCCTTTATTTCAAAGCAACAATTTTGTCTAAGCAAACATAAAAAATGCAATAGTTTTTTTTAGTCTTAGAACATGCTTTGGATATGTTGCACGTTCATTATAATAGTCAAGATTTCTTTTTAAGCTTTGGAAGATGATTTCTGGCATACTCAGCTTGCTTAACTTTGTTGCCTTTTTATTTTTACTTTCTTTAACAAACACTCATTCCTTAGATATTTTTTTTGAAATAGAGAAGTCCTTACAGAGTAAAGTTTCTAAAGAATCCTGTACTTCTTGCATAGGATATGTCATGTATAGTGAATGTTAAAATGTAGATTTTTTTTGCACCTGTTCACTGTCTTTTAAAGGTTTATGAACCACATGAAACATCACTTGGAGCTTGAGAAGCAGAGCAGTGAAAGCTGGGAAAGCCACACCACCTGCCAGCACTGTTACCGTCAGTTTCCCACCCCATTCCAGCTCCAGTGCCACATTGAAAGTACACACACGCCTTACGAGTCATCTAGTAAGTTGGATTGTATCACATTGAATCTTTTTGGGACCTACAATTTTTAGCTTTTCATTTGCTGGTTTGTAACTTCAGAATAAAGCTATTGTACTTTGAGCAATAATCTTGAGATTTAATATAGAAGCTGAGCACTCATTCAATTTATGTTAGAGCAATGTATGTAGGAAAAAAAAAAGCTTTTTGTTTTGTTTCTTTAATTGAATGCTTGACTGCAAGACTTCCTGTTTAAGGGCCTTGCACTCCTGGCTTACTGAAATTGTACAGGGAATTTTTTCTGAAGAGTACAGTAATCATTAAATTGTTTTACCTGTATAGATTCATAAGTTCACATATGTATATGTATTAAAATTTATCTACTTATGACCCCAAACATTTACTTTTTTCTTGTTTTTCGCTTTTCTAGCAATTTGTAAAATCTGTGAATTATCCTTTGAAACAGAGCAAGTTCTTTTGCAACATATGAAGGACAATCATAAGCCAGGTGAAATGCCGTATGTTTGCCAGGTATCTCACAGAGTCACTGTTTCATATTTAGATTACGCCCCCCCTGTCTTTGCTCTCAAGAAACTTTTAACAAGGAAGTCAAACTTTTTGTTTTAGGTATGCAACTACAGATCCTCAGCTTTTTCAGATGTAGAAACACATTTTAGAACAGTTCATGAAAATACAAAACATTTGTTATGCCCATTTTGCCTCAAAGTAATTAAAATTGGAGCACCATATATGCATCATTACATGAGGCATCAGGTAAGCAGGTATTTTCAGTCCTTAATGCTAGAAAAATGCTAAATGTATGGTTGTTACTGGATAAGAATAGCTAAAAAAATACGGTAGAAGAATTACGACTCTGTCTTTTGAAAAGTCTTTAAGGGGATTGTTAGAATTTGTCATGTTTTTGTGTGACAGTAGCTCCCTGTTTAAAAAAAATCTCTGAATACCCTTGAAAGAATGTCTCTACTACTTAATTTCTTCATTAAGTTGTAGTCATGTGTTCTGCTTTTCTTGAGGTTACAAGCAAACCTTTTACTAGTACAAGGAGAGAAAAAGATTACAAAGCACTGTATCTTTTTGTAATGGGTAACCTGATTGCTGCTCCTCTTGAAAACACAAGGCTGTATGGTTACTAAGTACTTAAATATTCTCTCTTTAACTCCTACACAGTATCTTGGCTTTGTACAATAGAAGGGGTTTGTCCAGTTGGTGTTTTAGAAACTGGGTAACTATTGCTTGAGACAGGCTAGGCTTGGAGTTTTGTTTATCATTACGTTAATACTTACTGTTGATTGTCTTCTGTTTTTAAAAGAAAAAAGGAATATACCGTTGCACTAAGTGCAGACTGCAATTTTTGACGTGCAAAGAAAAAATGGATCACAAGACTCAGCATCATCGAACATTTAGGAAACCCAAACAGTTAGAAGGATTGCCTCCTGGAACAAAGGTAAGTATTCATACAGGAAAATTAGAGGGGACAAAATTTAAAAAATGCATTGGTGGAGAAAGGGGTGGAATAAAAAGAAGGGCTCTTCTCGTTTCTTTTCAAAAGCAAAGATCTTCACCACCAGTTGAAAATCTAAGTAATACCCCTGTTGCAAGAATTGCCAGGCAGTTTATGGTTTCTTCCTGGTGACCTGTGGTGGTGCTGTCTGTCCCATTCTTCCATACGTGTATATGTCAATAGTGCAGTCAGTGCTGCTGCTTTCTTGAGCTCTTGGTTAGTTTGCCCTCTCCCGTTTATCCTTCCTTGTCCTAGGAGGAAAGGAGATAGTCTAGATGTTGGTCTGAAGGGTCTGAATAATTTATTGTGAAAGACTTTCAACTCGTAGAAGGTAGTGGCAAAAAAAATCATATAGTGTTTTAGCTCCAGCGTTTGAAGGGGAAAAGAAGCCCACAATTTTCTGTTTTATGAAGTAAACTTGGGTGCTCTCAGAACGTTTTAAATCATTCCTCCATTTCTTGAGAGGGAATAACCTAGACTAGGATTTTCCTGCAGTTTTCAAGACTTTCCTACAGGTTTTCAATGAAGTGTGAAGATAGATGTCCTTCCAGTTGAAAGGAAGAAAAAAAAATTTTTTTTGATCAGCCTTTCACAGTTCATTTGCTGTGGAATCAGAAAGGGAAAATGAATGAAGCTGATGTTGATTGTGTTTCTTGGCAGAATATAAAGCACTGATTCTCTGTTCTGTGACAATACCTCAATTTCCTAAAGATTTCAGGGTCTTCATGATCTAATAAAAGCTTAGATTACGTTAAACTGTTGGTGTTAGTAGCCCTTGACAGGATGTAGATGATGAGACTGAAGAGCTTGGAACCAGGTTTAGAAGATGAGGTGCTTCTAAACTATGAGTGTGAAGGAGAACCAAATTTAAGGGCAAGACAAGGATGTTCGGTAATGTCAGATGAGAGGTCAGAAATCAGAATGAGTCCAGGGGGAGGGGGGCTATGATGAGGAGTGAAAATATCTGAAGGAAGTAGATTGGCCAGTAATGAGGCAACAAGACACAGGACTTCTGTTAAACCCAGGCACTGATGGGATTGTATGATGTTCTTCTTTGTGGTGCTAATTGGCCTGACCTTTCTCTTTCTTTTCCATAGCTACATTTTATTGTTTTAAGAAAGCAGGATATTGTCAGTAGCAGGTCTGAAAAGAGCAATGTGTTTTGTCATGGCTATTTCCACCAAAAGAAGAGCTTTTTAAGCATCCAGTAGACTATTGAGATGAGTTTTTCTCTAGTCAACAGCATTCCGTGTTTTTCAAAGCAGTCTTTACTGAGGAGGGTTTCTTATGCTATGATTTTTTTTCCTGAAGTGGCTTAAACTTTAGGACAAATAGAGATGTGAACCTAGAAAGCTTAAATCTAAATAGAAAAATTTTTAATTTCATACTTTTAGGTGACTATTCGAGCATCTGTTGGATCTCTTCAATCAGGATCATCAGCTACATCTTTTGTTAGTACAAGTACTTCCACGTTTCAGTTATCACCTAAAGCTAAAAATACAACCACTAAAAACCATAACAAATCTAATACAAATAAGTCAAAAGCAAAATCAAAACCAGCAACATCAAAGAAGCAAAATGCATGGACCAACAGCAAAAAAAAAAAAGAAATTACAAATACAGCATTGCATAATCTAAGGTAAAATATTAGCATTAAAAATATCTTTATACTTTGACTATAAGTAACTGATCATTTAATTACTTTTTGATAACTTCTAATACAGGAGATTTGACAACACTGTTTTGCAGAAAAAGCAGATGCATAAACTTCCCACATCCTGGTACTGTGATACTAATTTTTGAATCTTCATTCACCAATTTTGTTGGTGGTAGTCTACTTTATGATGGAAAAGCAGATGTTCTGGAAACTTTCCTGTTCTAAATTTAGAATTTTTCTCTGTACAGGGCCACAGACTCTTGAAATACTGTCTCATTAGGCAGATGTATGTTTAAAAGTGACCTGTGTGGGGGAATACATCTGCCTGGGTGTTCTCAGCAAGCTTTGTTATGGAGGGAAAAGTATTTTCCTCCTTCAGTTTTTCAAGGGTTATTTTAACCTGTTATTTAAAAGGTTAAGTCTTATCTGTCCTAGGAGATACTTTAATTTGGAGAGCTACCAAAAAAAAAAAAAAAATCAAGAAAGTAAAAGCAAGTTGTTGGTAGAGTGCTATCCTTATATTGATAATTTCCTGGGGGTTTCTATCCTTATATTAAAAACAGGTATTATATGGACTAGTATATCATTTCATTGGCCAAGATGAGTTAGCATTTTCTTTGTCAAAGATTGTAGCTGTCTCCCTACCAATAAGGTGCTAACACTCACAGTGTGTAGCTCACTGAGACATCCAAAAATGGCCAGCAAAATTGAGGAAGAGCAGGGTTTTATTCCTGCTTTGTAGGTATTTCAGAGCTTGTGGGGATATCAAGGGTGACAGGAAAACCAAACTCTTTTTCTCTGAATCGTGGTGGATGAAGCATTTCTTGAAATCCATCTCAGGTACATAGAGATGACACCAGTAGCCAGAGTTGGATGTTGTCATCTACTGCAGTATCTTGTTCCCAGGAGTGGCCAATAACAGATGCTTACATTAATTTTCACATTTTTATTAATGTCATAATGACAGTATAATTCAAGAAAAAACAAGGTTGTCCTCATGTGTGCTAACATAATCTAAAATAAGTATTTAACAGATATATTTTTAAGTTCCTAATTTTTTTCCCTAATGTAGGCAAGCTTGCTACTGACTTAAAGCAAAAAAAGTTTGAAATAGTTATTTTGTCTTAAAGTTCTGATATTAGCTATTTATTTTTTCCTATTACTGTTAGGTATCATTTGGGAACTCACAAATGCATTGAGTGTTACTCAGAAATAAAAGATTTTGCAAGCCATTTTCCTGCTTATGTCCACTGCAGCTTATGCAGATACAACACTAGCTGCAGCAAAGCCTATGTGAACCACATGATGAGGTAAGAACTCAAAATTTTTACTGGGTTATCAAATATTTCCTAAATTCATAAAAGGTGCGTTGAGTGTTTCCATTAGCTGAATTTTGAACTGGGTCATAGGACTGGCAGGGAAACATGTAAGGTTGGATTTTTACGTTGTAATAAGGGCCTAAACCCCATGTTCATATTTTGCCTTAAAAATGTAGTGGTTCAGGCAGTGTTCTATCTTTGCTTCAGTTTCTGTGGGATCTTCTGTGATCATTTCAACCAGGTTTAACAAATAATGACTAGTTGGTGGTATTCTCTCGGTTTCAGATTGAATACCTCATCTGATTTAAGTGCTGAATTCATGCAACTGTTGCTAATGAAATCTGTGCTTATAATAGCATGTAAAGGATGTCTCAAATAGAAAAAGTATCCACTTGAGTATGCTTATACTACTTCTGGTCATCCATAAAAATAACATCTCACTTTGCAGGAGGATTGTACACTGATGCGTGTAGGGTATCAGTGATGGCAACTGTAAAAAAGCCTGTTAAGAAAACAGACACATTAGTTTTTCAGAGCAATAGAATTACACTGTGCAATAGTTAGACACAGATAAAGTAGCAGTGATGGTAAAATAAAATTTTGAAAACCTACTTGTTAATCCTGTGCCCCAAACAAGACCAATGTAGTGCATAAAAGTACAGAATGCAGTTGTCTTTTAAATACATGTATGTATAAAATGCCTTGGCATTTTTGAATGCTAGAATTCTTGAATTTATGACTCAAGTGTTTAAAAGTTTTTGTATATATTTTATATCTTGACCTATTCATATTAATATCAATGCTCACGTAAGTCCTAGGCTGAAATAACTTACATGCTTTTTATGCATATAAACTATTGGTTGCATGCTTAAAAAAATAATAAAAATTAATGTGCTTGATTCTGATTGTACGAGAGAAAGTTTGCTCCAGAAGGGAAAAGGGAAATCGGAGGTGAACTGTTCCTACTGTCACCCATGTTTTGGGTGTTGTCAAATTCAGCCATGCAGTAAAATAGCCATTTTTTTCTCTTGTCGTCTTGATAAACACACGATTCCCCTACTTTGACCCCTTGCAGTATCTGTCATCACCTTTTTTGGTGAGTGTAAGGAACAAGGAATGGTGAGGAAGAAGGCTGTTGGAGGGTGTTACTGCAGTAGCAGCCCCATGTACTCTTCTGCTCACTAGTTGTTTCATATGGGAGTACAGTGTTGGCACATACTTAACCCTCACATAAAATAACTTACAGGTTGTCTGAAAATGTGTTTTATCTCATTTAAAGCTATCTCTTTAGGAAGCGTGAGTTCAACAAAGCTTCATTTCTTTTGTGGAGCGCTGTATAGCTACAGCCAGAGTGCCTCAAGAGCTGAACTGCTGATGGAAGCAATGTAACTGTATTCTTGCAGGACTGTGCTGACACTTATGCCTTGCCCCTCCCAAACTCGTTATTTACAAGAAAGCCAGTGTTTTGAACTAGAGCTGAGATTCACAAGCCTGTGAGCTTACAGCAATTTATTGTTTTAGACTAATGCAGGTCAGTAATAGAGCCTTCCATTTTCATGCCTTGTCATAAGCAAATTGCAGTATCATGTACAGTGTAGGGGATATGTGGAATAATGTACTCAAGAAAAGCCAGTCTAAGTGGTAATGTTTTCTTATATTTAGTTTTCACAGTGCTCGTCCAAGTAAAAGATTTTGGATCTATAAGAAGCATTCAGAACAACTGCGGTAATTCACCTTTTTTCAGTTACAGATCATTATGGTTTTGCTTTCTGTCAGTGAACTGATTAGTTAAATGAAATTAGTTTCTTGAATTTCTACACTTCCACCATTTAGAAAGAGTAGGGAAATAAAAACATTAGCACTTCCGCTAGCAGTGTTCTCTTTAGTGACAAATATCTGTGATCTATTTGTCCACATTTCTTAACTTCTTTCTCAACCTTGAGCAGTTTTTAAAAGATTTCTATTTCTTTATTTTCTATTTATTCATGATGTGCAAAATGGGAGGGTGGGAAGGGAAATAAAAACCAACCAGCCAAACCTGAGAAACTGATGCTTTACAAATCAATTTCTGTCTGAAGGTGTTCTTTGTACTACATCCAGCATGGGAGATACTCTGGTCGTTGACTGGGATTTCCAGGTGCTAGATGCAGTATAAAAAGTGAGTCATCTCATCTGAAGTTGCAGGGATTTATTTTTTTTTATGGTCTATCCAGTTGCTGTAGGTTAAGAAAACTTTTTTCACAACCATGTTGTATTTATACTTCTTTATTACTTTCTCTTCTCTAGAGGTGTGACTGTAGTATGTCTTAACTGTGATTTCCTGACTGATGTTTCTGGCTTAGATAGTATGGCTGCACATCTGAGTGAAAGCCACACTCATACTTGTCAAGTTATTATAGAGAAAGGTGAGTACGTGAAGTGTCTTTTTTATATAGTATACATATATAACTACTTACATGTGGATGATCTCTGTGTTATTGCAGTCCTTTTTTCAGTTACATTATCATTATTTCTGTGTACTTGGATTTAAAAGTATATGTCCATGTATTAAAATATTTTTAATTAAATCCTTTATTTTTATTTTCAGTTTCTGTAGATATCCCAGCTGCTGAACAAGTATCTGAGTAAGTTTTGTTTTACTGCTAAATGTTTATTTCTATTAGTTTAGTGACAGATGGCCAAAATTTGCACTTTGAACTTGGGTTTCTTTTGAATTTCATAGAACTTGAAATGTATGGTTGAACACAGATCCTTATTATACTAGTGCTTTTTGTCTTACCGTGTCCACAATTACAAGAACAGGGAGATAAAATGATTACCTGCTGCAGCCAAAATCAAAACCAGGTGTTTGTTCTTTGGCCAAAGATATATAAATAATTCTTGCGGTATTAGTACTTCTCGATCCTGAGCTAAGTCTGGACATAGTGAGACTTTGACTTGCTTTTAATACTAGCTTTATTAAATGAGTTCAATGTTCTTTATGTAATATTAATATGAATTTTTTAAATACCTTTATTGAAGTAGGACATGGTCAGTCTTAATCTTTTCTAAATATTTAAAAATTATTTTCAAAATTATGTTATTTTTATGACAAAGGTACACTGGTTTATATTAACTTGTTAATTCTGGCTTTTAAAGATAAATCAATGTGAGGCTTTTGGCTTTCAGTTTTTTAAGGATTTCAAAAAGAACCTGCAGTAATGTGGAGATTGTGTTGCAAGGGTTGCTTGGGTTGTTGTTTTTTTTTAGCCTTAGAAGAATCAAACCTGCTAAGCCATCCCCGATTATCCTGGAACAGTATCTGGGGCTTTACAATGTAGCATTGTAATCAAACATTTGAGTCCTCTCTAATCTGTTTCAGAACACAGAAATAAAAGTGACAATTAGACTGCAAAGAAAGATATTTTAATTTTAAAAGATGGAAGAAAATAGTTGAACCCTGATTTAACAGCAAGGTGTCTATCTAGCCTATAGCGGGATTCTAAAAGGGATTGCACATCCTCATGCACGGTGAGAACTCTTCCAAAGGAGCAAGAAGTTCTTAGGCCTCTAATCATAAATCAGCCTTCACTGAGTGTTGGAAGTATCCCCAGTAGGTTATTTCATAACTGTTAAATATTTTCTTTCTTAGTTTCCATAAAGTGGCCAGTAAGAGAGAATTTTGGAATAATCTGACATTTGATCCAAATGATACAAGAGCAAAATATATGCTATAAACTTCAGAACTCTACTAGTAACTGCTTAGAATGTGATGCAATTGAATAAAACTGGTGGTCTGATGGGATGACTGAAAGACATTATTAAAAGAGTTGAAGATACTCTGGCAGGAATGAGCAGTTAATTTGGGGAAGTATTCCAAAAGGCTATTTGAAAAATGAAATTTCTGATTTTGGAGCACAGAATATTGAAATTGGACAAAACACTGGAAAGTCATCTAGGAGGGTGAGCTGTATTCCCTTCATTAATCCAGGGTAGCTTGTGTCCTTTAACAGTTTAGATTCCAGTGCAACTCAAACAATGGAAAAATAAGTGGTGAGCTGTGATACAACCTTGACTTTTCTTCTTGGAGCTGACACTAGGGTGTTGGGAACTAATACTTGCTCAACTATGTGTCAGGAAAGGGTATAGATGTTTTGAACAGTAACGTATGGTTGTGGCAGGCGGTTGTCAGTACTGCACAAGGATCTTGCTGTCTTGAATGTATTACAGAGATGTTACATGAAAATATTTAAGAATGTTGTATTTACAAAGTATGTATTACTTAGAAACAGACGGGTGAACACTGAAAAGATTTGAAGTAGAGTGAAGAATATGTGCAGTTTTGTTTCTGCAAGCTGTTAGCCATTATTTTTGAGAGCTCTGATGTTGGCATAGATTAGCTACTGGTACTACATGAGGTGATACTATCTGTGATGGTGGTTTTTGAAGCTGTCATGCTCATAGACTTCATTAATTTCAGTAAATCTTGTCCTATTTTGTACACTAATTCTGTGATACTTTGGACAAGAATATATCATTGCTAAACCTAAGAGCATGGATATACCAGTGTAGCAGATTTTTTTTTCATGACTTGCAGTACAGAGTACACACAAAAATGTTCATCTTTTTGTGGGATGGTTCTTCATGGTACTCTGTGGTTTGCTTTGGAAGAAGAGGAACTTGCAGACAATACTTGTAACTTCTCCTGTGTAGTTTCTCAATGATCTATGAATGTTTCTTTCCATTCTTTGACCTATAATTCAATGAGATATGACTTGTTTATGGGGCTCTTCGGAAACACTTCATCGTCAGAAACAATGACTCACAGTTACAATCTTAAACACTTTTGGATCTTCTCTTGCATCTCTCACATGGTATCTTTTATATTAATTGGACTCTCTGTACGTGGTGTAAAACTCATCTTTATTGCTAATGACCAGACATATTCTATGGGCTCTGTGTAGTGTTGATGAGACTGTCTTTGGACCAGAATCCTGCCATTAGTAATACAGATAACCTAGCTGGAGATGTTCCAGCAGGAATTGCTTTTTTAAATTGTTACTCTACACAAAGTTGTCTTGTTTGTTTAGTGACCCACCTTGTGCTGAGGGGTAAGGCTTAATAGTTGTGCCAGTACTCTTCTAATGCTCAACTCTCTGCTTTGCGCAACAATTAACATATTTTAAAATGAACTGACAGCAGACATTTTTGTTGCAGGGGAGTTGAAAGTGAGCAGGTATCCTATACTGCCTTGGCTCACTGATACATCATTGTGGACCAGAAAATTGAACCCAGTCCAGCTTGGGATTATTTTGGTATGTAAGCAAACAAGGATCTGACCAGACCTTTTCCTTTTTCTTCATACATTGAAGCTGTGGTATTCTCTTCTTGCATCTTTCAGGCAGCAGGTCTGGTCTTTTCTCCCAGTATTGTAATCTGGCAAAGGCCCTTCTGTGATAATGTTCTCTGCTTTGCAGCATTGACTTGCAGCTTTTTGGGGGCTATACTCCTTTGAAGAGAGGCTTACTGGTAGTTTCACTTATGCGATGCAATGTTTCTTTGCTGCTCATTTGCAGTGTTTCTTTGCTGCCCAAGTCTATCAATATCATACCAAGCCAGAGTAGTGTATAAATGATTACATACATGTGTGACATCAAAGCCCATTTTGTTCTGAACTTGATCCAGCTTCTGAAAATAAAGGGCTTTGTCATTCTCTTTGGATGTTCACTAAAACATACAAATCCTGATCTATTTAATATTCAAGTAAGTTGCATTTTTGTCTACCAGTGACTTTACAGTATATAGTGGCAAAATATGCTTTGAATGACTTCTGTCGCATGTAACTACATAAACTGAATCTTGGCCCAAGGAATTTATTAGCTGCTTTGCTCTGGTAGGTAAGCTTCTTTTTGCTCCTAAATACTGTAGGAGGAAAGCATGGGATGGAAGCAGATACAATTATTGAGCCTTGATTCTAAGGGTGGAGCAGCCACAGTTCATTCACACCTTGTTCTTTTGGTATCATCTCTCATCTTCAAGGATGCTCTACTCAAGCTGTTGAGACATCTGCTGCTTTTGATTTCACTGCTTCTGACTTCATCTTTAGTTCTAGATTATCTATGGCAAGTTTATTCATCAACAGGTTGTCTGGATATATGATGAGCTTTCCTTTTGTCATGATGAACATCTGGTGTTCCTCCAAACTCAACCCCCTGCTTACAGTGGATATATGTCTTGTTTGAATCTTGAATTTACTAGCTTCCAAGCAATCCAATAGATAGAGCTAATCTTACTCTGAGATCAGTCTCTGCTATAACCTCCTAGTTATAAGATATTATTTCTGATGAATGCAAGCTATTCTTCATTTGCAGCTCTTTCTTTTACTGCATAATCAAATTCTCTGAGATTAATCTGTTTTTACCGGTATTTTTGTCCTCTTCGCTTTCAGTATTCAAACAGTAACAGTTTTGGTGGTAGTGAGCTTCTGCAACCGCTGTGGTATTGCTGCTAATAGAAAGGATCCTGTCATCCATTGTCTCTTATGCATATTTTGTGATTGATCATCTGCACGCTTACTCAGTACTCTAAAGTCGTCTTGTTCTTTTTGCAACTTTTTTTTTCTTCTGACAGAGGCTATGTTCCATCTTGAATGCTGCTGTTCAACTTCAAGCATCAGTTACCTACTACAGGTTTTTCTTGCAGGACTTCTGTTTTGACACAGCAGCATTCAAAAAAGCATAGTGGGTTTGTGTTTTCATTGTGAACATGCTGTTGCATTTCAGAGGAAGTTGAATCTGTGATATTTCACTTTCATTCAGGTTTCCAGCAACAACAAAACTGGAATAGGATCACAGATTTTCGCGGCTTTTGGAAATCTTCTCTAAGAATTTCCCAGAAATTACACTAGATTGACACTTTAATTTGAAGTTATGTGAATTATACCTCTTTTGAATGCTTGTTTGGAATATTATCATTTGGTTCTTTTGCAGCTTTGCTACAGATATTTATTTTTTTTTTAAGTTTCAGACTTAAAAGTGTTTTAACTGTAAGCTACATTCACATTTGCCAGCTTTGTGTAAATAGGTCAAGTAGAAACTATTGGCATCGTGGCATCCAATTTCCGTTTCTGTGAGGCTCTCAGAAAAGTTACTCATGTGGAAAACTCCTAAAACCAGTACTAAAGTGTGCAAGTAAACCTGCCTGACTTGATATTAAATATCCTTGATAGTCCCAGCAACTACCAAGTTACAACCATATCAGCAAGGACAGAGCATGGAATATGCATGGTATAACCAGTTTAGCTTATGGTCAAAGAATTGAGATTTTATTTGTATGTACCTTTAACTTGTGTCTCTTCTTATTTTTAGGATATTGAGTGTCACTGCATTATGGGCTCTTAAAAGACATGTAGTTGCAGGGCAACCTTGCTCAATTAGCAAATGCTGTATTACCTTTGTTTTGAAAGTCTTTCTGACAAGAAAGTAAATTTTTTTTTTTTACTCTGTTAAGTGTTTGTAACTGCAGCTTTGTGCATAATAACACTTTGCTTAATCATTATAATAATAGTTATTATGTAGCTGTCTTCATTGCTAACACCATTTTACAGGTGAGAAACTGGAGACAGCGGCAAATAACATGAATGTCACCGTCTTTGCTTTCCCATTCAGTCATTAACAATGTAAAACACGATAGCGTAGAAGCAGCTTTTCCTTCTCTCTAGTTGTGAATTCTCATGTACCGTCCCAGTAGGTGGTCGTATAATCAGATATTTGGAGGATAATTATGCTTTATGAATTATTGACTCTACTTAGAGTTAGATTTTTCAAAATATGGAATTTCTGCTAAAAGCTGGAATTCTTAAAAAAAGGAACAAACAACCCAAAACCAAACAAAAAGAAACAACGCAAAGACCTTTCCATTCTTTTCATTGGAAAATAGATTTATTTTTGTAATGCTGGGTGAGGTCCAGTTGAGTGGCTGGAAGGTACCTTGAGCTGCTTAAGTAACATAAAGTTTGTTTTTAGAAATTCTTGAAGTTACAGTCATCCTAGAAAAGGTTACTTTTGGTTAGAGGTGGACAAAAAAGGGATGTTTGGCAAAAGATTCCAGCTGAGTTTCAGTACTGCTTACCCAAAGAAGCTGTGGGAGTAACTCTTTTGGTTGTAAGGAAACATGACAGATCACTGGGAAGACAGTTGCTCATGATTTGAGCTCTCTGTGTGTGTGTGCGCAAATATACACAATTTTATTGCGTGAGAGCAGGGGAAGCAGTGAGACTACAGGAATCTCAGAAGTGAGAATACTCCCATCCGTGCTTGGACTGTGCATTTTGGAGTCTACTTTTTCACTGACTCCATTAGTCCTAGGTGACTCCTCATGTACCAAGTAAAGTTTCAGATCAACCTTTAAGGTGTCTAAATTAAAATTCTTCCTTACCTGGCTTTTATTCAGAGTCTCTTTAGGATTATGGCCAATCCATTCCATTGAGTATCTCGATCAAGCTGAAATTGTATTTATTTTTTTTAAGGAATTGACAATTAAGGGGCATTTTTTCATTGTTCTTAACTAGAATTCTGTTTTTATGTAAAGACTCTTTGGAGAGTTCTAGAGAGGTTTTGAAAGTGTGGACCAGCAGGCTGTACTTATTGGAGATGGCCACAATCTTTGTTTTATTTTCATAATGTTCTTTTGAGAAGCACTGTAGCTCCACAGGTGTAAGAAAATACATTGGCTTTGTTGCTGTTTGAGACCTACGGGATTTAAGATCTCTTATAAGTGTGCTGGGAACATCGCAATTTCTGTGGTTTAGTATCTACTTAGGAAACCTGGCTAAGTACAGTTAAAAGGAACTGCTTTCCAAAACCTGTTTCTAAAGAGAATTAAGGTTGAGAATGTATGTCAGGAATCCAAGGTAAACCATGTTATCAAAAACGTGGTTATCACAAAATTTTATAAACCCTGTTCACTTCCAAAACAGCATAAACTAGCCAGTTTGAATCTGTTTTACAAGCTGTAAAACATGACCACATAAATCATATTAAAATTTGATGATGTAAAATAATGTTTATAATCTATTTAAGACAATCTATAGATACTGGATCCAATTCATACCCATTTATTTTGGTGGCAACAGTTAAATTTATTCAGACAGGAAGAGCAATATGTTTTGTCCTTGGATATCCAATATCTGATTTATTTGTGTTTAAATTGTTCTGCTTTTTCAAGAGGGACTGGATTTACACAGATTGCTATTTCCAACATATTTGTTTAAGTTCTTGCATAGGAATCATTAAAGCAGTGAAGCTAAGCTAAATATTTGGTGTTGCATTATCTCTTACTGGTATTGCTGCACATGATTAAATACTTCAGAGCATTTCAAGTCCCTGACCCAGAAAATGTGTTGTCATTTGATTTACCCTGATCATCTTTCTTACTGTTAATTAGATGAGAGTTGTTACAGTGATATTGTAGCAGTTATTTTAAAACAATCTTTTTTTTGTAGTTATTTTGGCCCTCTTTTATTGCAAATGAAGATGTAATAATTAAAATAGTTACTAATAGTTGTTTATACTGCAGTCCAGGTTAGTGTTAGAAGGTCTTTATTTTGTGCTGAAAGTATGTGCTAAAATTCTTTAAAAGGTCTGGTTTTAGCACTGCTTTCTAGGGTTAAATTAGGAAAATACATGTGGTAGATATCAATCTAATATTAGTATAAATTTTTCATAAAATTTAGGTTGATAATGGCTGTCTACAAAGCACAAAATACTTGACAAAAAAACAGCTTTAAGACTCGCTGAGGTTGTGAATCGTTTAATACATGATTAATAACATTCTTTAAATATACCAGAGGCAGCACCATACTTCAGCAGATTAAATTTGCCTTTAATGCAGCATCAACAAAGAAGATACAGGCATAAGCAATTTTGAGGGTTTTGCTCAGTTTTTCTTTTTCATAGGAAACCTTTGAAAGGTTAGATTTTATATTAGAACTGATGACTTAACAAGGTTTTGTAGGAGACATACTTTTTGCTATCTCTGCGATAGCATTTTCTTATATAAACACAGAAAATCAATTTTAGTGATGTTGTGATAAGCTGTTTAATTAATGTGGTTTTAAAAGTCAATAAATTTAAATAATTTATAGCTCATCTAATGTATAGACTGTGCAGTGAAGGTATTTTGAGGGAAGTATCTCCTCCAAATAGGAGTTGGAGGTCAGTGGCAATGTTTTACAGTTGCCCTAAAGTAAACTACAGCTGTGTTCTGGGTATTTGGGTTATGGTACACAATGAAAAGAAAACTAAGCTTGTTTTGTGGAATGTTTTTGTTGGGTCATAATGTAGCTTTATGCACTTTTTTAAAAGTGCACATCAGCAATTCTGTCACTTCAGATCTTAAATATTTAAGTCAAGGTTTGAAACACCTTTATGGTGAGGAGGTTATTCCTCAGGTAGAATAGCAATAAGCACTAGAGTAAAAGTATCACTAACCATTTTAAGACTGTTGCTTCCTGGTTTTCATGAGGTGAGGTATGGTTGCTTTCTTACTGTATCTTCATCCTTATCTCTATTTTACCCATACAGTATTGAATCTTAATTCCTTTAAACATTGAATCTTAATTCATTATCCACTAGGTTAAAGACCGAAATCTCCATTAGAGAGAGAGAAGCTAAGTTGGAGGTAATGTTATTTCTTTTCTCCACAGAGTCTAACAATATCTCTGAACCTCATAACTTGTTTGAAGATCAAAGACAATTCTTTTTTGAATATACATATATGGCTGGGTCACGGTGCTCAGAAGACACGTATAGTGCGAAAGTCTAGCTTTCGATGTTTTACTACAAAAAGATATGGCATTGTTGGAGGGACACCTTTAGTATGTCTGCCACACCCAGAGATTTCCAGTTTGCAGTCTGTCCATTCTGGTTAATTTCTATTTCTATGCCAGGCTCCAATGAAAGAATGTTTTAGTTGCCTTTTATATCTTCATCTTAAGGGAACATGGAAATTTACCTGAAGTATAATCTGAGGAAAATATTGACTCTGAAAAAGTACAAATTAAAAAAATAATAATCTCAAAATGTTACAGTTCAAAGAGGAAGAGTTTGGAAAGGCTTGAATATTTTTTTTGAAGCATGTGTACAGATTTTCCATTGCTTTCTGCCTGTCAGGAAGCTAAATGATACATAGTACCTCTCTTTACCTTTTTTCAAAAATAACATCTTTGGATTCTGCTTTTACAGAATTGTCGTCTGTAAGAAGTTGTCTTTCCATTGCCCATTGAAAAAGGCAATCTGTTACAGAAATCCCAACCAGTAAGAGAGTGGGAGAAGTCCCCAGATCTAAAAAAGATTATTTTTTTTTTTTTAACACTGCTTGCCTACATTCCAAAAAACAAAGGGGTTGGGTGAGGTTTTTTTATTAAAGAAGCAATGATTTTGTAGAAATGTTAGAAGACTGTTCATCTTCATTCAGCAGCGTTAAGACTCTCAAACATACATGGTAACACCTTTTCTTTCCATAGACTCCATTACCACTGCAGATGTGTTTTCTCTTAGTTTTTGGTTTGTTTGGGTTTTTTTTCATCCCATATTGTGTTTCAGCATTATAGAGGATGTGGAATTTGCATTTTTTGCTCCACTATATTGTGTAACATAATATTGGCTTTCTTTTAAAAATAAAACAAAAAATGCAACACCACCACCCCAAAAAATAATCCAACTCTGACTCCGAAGCCCTTACAGTTGGAAAAGATGGAGAACAGAGACAGAATAGGCTACTTCGGTGGTAGCTGTCTGAGCTTACAGAACATCTGAACCAGAACCTTTCAGAAGAGTGAGCTGCTGTTCAGTATGATCTGGGCTATGTGGAACCTCTGGTTGTTTTTTCCAAGGTGCCATAGAATGCCAGTTATTTTGCTGCACCCAGATGCTCAACATTTGGGCTGTTTGTTGAAATACACAGCAGAAGGTCAAAGGACAGACCTGTAGGGTGCTGAAGAACCAAAAATATAAATTGATGAAGCAGGTTGCTTAAAAACATAGCATTTAAAACTTGGAGAAATAAGTCAGGAAATCTTCCTTTCCTGGTAGTTCCTAGAGGGGAACGCAGTCAGACAGGGCACAGGAGGATGGTAGATGATGAAGGAGGTTCTGTATTAGGAAGTAGAGTGCAGTAATTTGAAGTTGGAAAGTGTTTCTTAGCATGGGTTGTATATGTATGGGTTTTGTGTGACAGAAATATAACCAACTATGATAGAAGTATAGCAAAAGGTATTTTAGAAGGTAGAATAAGCTTAACTTTACCATACAATTTTAAAATACTTCGTGTGTAATTTGGCCTTATTGAAACAACATAAGCCACCTCTGAGGAAAAAAAATACTATGCTAAAAGTATGCAATGTTGTTTACACAGTTTTAAATATTCAAGAGGTTGTGATACAAATAATAATTTTAAATGTTCGTCTTTATATACCGTGACCTTTTCTATTTTAAAATAAAAATTAACTTATACTTGTATTCAAACAGAAAAAAAAGTTTAATTTCTTAATTTCCTAAATGAGAATAAGATTATATATGCAAGATGCCCTGTAGCATAGGAGATGCTTTTAGAAGACTGGTGTGGCTGTTGCCAAATGGCAGTTTCCAGTCACTTGCTTTGCTGCTGTTCTAAAAAGGGGTGTAAAAAAAAATGTCTTTTGTTCATTTTGTTTAGGCTTAAGGAGTTATTTCCCTGGGGAAAGTATATTTTGTTAGGAATCTTCTTCATACTTAGACCTAATGTAATAGCATCTGCAGGGCTAAAATACTGTGTAATGCTTAAAAAATGTACTTGACTCAACTTTGGTTTTTTTTGCTTTTCCTTTGTTTTTTTTTTTTTCTAGCAAAATACAAGTTAAGTTCAGATTATTTTTTCCCCTCCAAATAAAAATCTTCATCGCCTTAGTTTGCATCCTGTTCAGTAAGGGATAACTGAAATTATGTATACGAAAAAGGCTACAAGAGTTGCTTTAAAGTTTCACTTCATTTCTGGTTCTGTTTTGTTGGGGTTTTATTAAGTTGGAAGACTTGGCAGACATCTATACTAAGATCCATGCTCAATCTCTGCTACGTAGCAGATTTATGGGAATGTATTTCTGCAACTTTATATTGTAATCAGTTGCTCACAAATGTAAAATAAAAGAAATATCATTAATTATTACAGAAAATTTCAAGACCTAGTATATCTGAAGGAAAAACAGAAACTCCAACTTTTGAAAGGTAAATACAATGATCAGCTGCATCTTGAAATCAGGTACATAAAATAGCACACACTGTGTTATTTCTCAGGTAATTGGGCAAAAGTATTTAATTAGTATTTACATAATGTGCATTTTCTATGATAGAAAATTTTGAATGGCGATCATTATGTACTTACTCAACAAGACATGTAGAATTTAGGTTCCAAGAGTCAAAACACATTTTAGTAAAGCTTAAACTGCAAATTAGTCAAAACTCATAAGACATTAAATAAATTGTACAGATTGTTAAAAGAAGCATTTTTTTATAACATTGCATAGGAGTTACCAGTATTACTGCGGCAATCGGGTAACGATTTTAAAATACAGTATAAAATGTTAATCCTTGGATATTCATTTAGGTCTTTAAAGACCTGTGTCATTTGTGGAAGGCATACTCACCCAAATTCTTAGCAGAGCAAATATGTGAGATTGAGTAACTATCAGTTATAGCTCTACACTTAAAAAATATGCAAAACTGTAGAATTTTTAATGTCAATCTAGGGAAACAATTGAAATCTTATACATTTCTTTTGGCACATATTGTGGGCAGGCTTTCTATAATAATTCTAAATTATTAGTCCAGATCCCACAGCCTGAAGTGTGTTATTCTAGGTAGTAATCTTTCACAATTATTGGTGTAAATGTAACCTTTAAAAGCTTAGTCAAAGCATAATTGTGGTTACTTGTTATATATGCAGTTATAGTGCCTCAAAAAAAGGCAAGCAAACTACTTTAAGAGTCTCTCTGTAAGTTACTTTTCTTCTTAGAAAATGTTCTGCTTTATCTCTCTTTGTTCTAGTCATACACAGTGTGGGCCAAATACTTTGAAATTTTACTTTCACTTAAAATGCTTGCTTAAGAATTGAAACTAAATGGTTCAGGTATTAGAAGCTAACTTTGTCTTTAAGCTGCAGATTAATAAACAGTCACTGTAATTCTAATTGAACATGATGTACTACTTTCTCCTATACTTGTGTTTAAGTAGATGAAAAAAATTTAATATGTAAATCTGTTCTGTATTTTCTGTTAAAACTACTTTATGGGCTTTAAGACAGGCATCTGGACTATTGTAGCTCTAGCACCAGACATTCTCAGTCCTCAAACACTTTTCTCTGTTATTAAGTAAAGGTAGTTACGTTGATATTAGCAAGTAATTAGTGCTGCAGGAGCAGATGAGTAGATGGAAGCAGTTGATTCTGCAAATCTGGCATCTTCCCTGCACTGTGTTCGGAAGGTGTTATTTTAGACCAGATTTCTGTTCCCTGGACAGAGTATCTGTACTGTGCACATCGTTAGAGGTGTGTAGAACATCCGTTCTTGGTTTGGACTCTTGAGGACCCAGCTCCTTAAGGAGTTGGATCACTTGTGGATGAATGCTTCCAGTTCATTTTCCTCAAAAAGAAATCTAGTTTGCATACCCAAAGACTGCTCTGTAAACCAAACCAGTATGTGGGAACAATTAAAGAATGTGCCTCAAAACCATGGTGTAGTTTCACCCCAAACTGTTAATGTAAATGCAGCTGTAATACAGGTTTTGTTGCCTTGGAAGTACTTTTCCACAGCCTGAAGGGTGTGTGTGTTTGCACTTATTTTGCAACTACTCTGTATGCAGATGTGTAAGTGTGGCCTGTTTATAGTTCTGTTGTGAAGTTGTATGTTTTTTTCTTTCTTGCTGTAGAATTTTTCCCTGAATGATTTTTAAAATTGTAATACAAAATAATAAAATACTCTAAATAAAGTTAAGTGAATATGTCTAGCAAAGAAAATTTAAGTTACTAGGATTTTAAAGCAAAAAAAAAAACATCCCTCAGCCTCACTTGGCCCCCAAATCTTACCTTTTTCTATACAGGGAAAAATAGAAAAAAAAATCCAAGCTACAGAAACTAGAAATTAAAGGGGATAGATACATGTTTGCACTGAGTAGACTCATCTCTTGGATTCAAAATTATATCTTGCATTACTCCCTTGAAGTAGTCTTATTCCAAAAACCTGACTTCATAAAGACAATACAGCAGCTAGTTCATGAGTATAAGCCCTTATTTGATAGTCTAGCCATGGTTTGTATCATGCTTTAGAAAACAGGTTCATGGTTCTCATGAAACAAGTCAGATTTTACACTTTTACACTCTAACTGTTCACTGAAATCCTTCTTTCCATATAATACAGTTATTGTCATTCTCTCATTTTCCAGTCTTTTTGATGCCTGAATTTTTACTTTTCTTACAGTTTGCACATCGAGTAGTAAGAGTACATTCCATTCCTAATACTGGATGGAAGGCTATTCTTTTTCAGTTACTGACTTACTAACAGAATGATTTCTTTAAATGCTATATTATTTTTCTCTTTGTTGATGGATTTTAGTGCATGACAATTGCTAGGTTTTGTTTATTAGTCTGCAGTTCTCAGCAGAGGTAAATTAATTGGAAAACTGTTTTATCTAAATGAATTTATTGTTGTGCTTAGTGATCTAAAAGATCACTGTTCTGTGTGGATAATTGTTTTTGTGATCATAGAATCATTTTGGTTGGAAAAGACCCTTGGGATCATCGAGTCCAACCATCTACCCTACTCTACAAAGTTCTC
>JAOXNO010000070.1:27712288-27742040 GCA_028565335.1 Limnodromus scolopaceus
CACCAACCTCTCTACAGTGTCCTTTCAAGTAGTTGTAGAGAGTGATGAGGTCTCCCCTCAGCCTCCTCTTCTTCAAACTAAACAGTTCCAGCTCCTTCAACCGCTCTTCATAAGATTTATGCTCCAGGCCCTTCACCAGCTTCGTTGCCCTCCTCTGCACCTGCTCCAGCACCTCGATATCTCTCTTGTGTTGAGGTGCCCAGAACTGGACACAATACTCGAGGTGTGGCCTCCCCAGTGCTGAGTACGGGGGGACAATCACCTCCCTACTTCTGCTGGTCATGGTGATTGTTGTGCAAACACTTGTTCAATTTTATTTTTATACTCTTGTTTTCTTGGTATAAATGACTCACAGTAATGTATGCTGATGAGAAACAGCATGTTTCTGCGTGAGAAATGAATATATAGAGATTTTTCTTCCTTTTTTTCCCCCCTTCCTCTCTTTCCCTTCCTGTGTTTTCCCAAAAATGGTGAGAATGAGAGGCAGGGTTTGGATGAAGGTGGGATTTTGGTTACTAGAAGGTGAGGAAGACTGTCATGGATTTCTCTGGTATGTTAAGGGCAGATTTGTCCTTTGAAAAGTTTCTCAGGGTGAATCTTGAGAGTGTCTGTGTACATATATGTAATCCATCCAGGTTTTCCAGTGTGGAAACACTGCTCTGTGTGTGCTTAATGAGGCATTCGTCATCCCTCTATTTAAAATTGTGGGAGTTTTTTGCATATCTGTGTTTAAAACTTCCCACATAAAGCATAATACTGTGCTTGTTAACTCTACAACTACACCTCACCCTCAAGCTGCTTGTTGAAAAGTAGTAGCTAAAGGTCATGTATAAACACTGTTTCATAAAGAGTTGACTGGATTTTCATATAAAAACAATTCTAAATATTTATTAGCATTTATACAGCTCTGTATAGCTTAAGTGTTTCTCTGGAGTAGATGAGGTAATTAGGAACAGTTATGGCAAGACCAGTTATGTCGGCCACAGCTGATGGGTTGTTCTGAGTGTTGGCTTTTGTGCTGGAACTTACTCTTGAGTTTTCCCTCAAATATTACCCATTTTCCCTTATTTTTTTCTAGAAGTTTGAAAGAGAGGAGAAGGACTTAGAAAATTTGTCTGTATGTTCGAGAATGTAATTTATTGGTTTAGATAGTCCAATAAATGAAAAAAAAAAAAAATAAAGCCCTTTGTTTTACTGAATTAGCAAATACAGGTTGTGACTTGGTAAAGCGGTTGGCCTGTCTCCTGAGCTTATTCCTTGTTATGAATGAAAAATCAGTGTAACACGATGCAAAGATTCATATGGCTATCTCAGTGATCAGTAAGATTTCACTACTCAAGGATGTCTCAGCAGTCTCTTATTCCTACTCAAAATATTCCTCCAACTTAAATTTGAAGTACGAAATGGAATATTTTTCAATTAGCTTATTTAAGTGAAAGTAAAACTTGAAAATGGATTTCTTAATGTTTGTTTTCTGTAGCACCTCTTCCAGAAAAACCATTTTCTATAGAACTCAATATCATATAGCATGTAGGCAAATCACATGAGTTGTTTTAAATTCCTGGGCCAGTCAATGCGTCTAGATGTTCAGCTTGAAAATATATCATAAAAACATAGCATCAGGAAATTGGCTATTCCTTTTATGAGTCCTGGAGCTGTCTGTTGCTTAGGCGATGTTGAAAGTTAATTTTACCCCAAAAATATTTTAAACCATTTTTAAAACTATTTGAAGAAATAAAGTACAAATTAATTTTGATTACTGAGGTACCCAGTAATATTATATCTCTCACATCTTTTGTCTGCATGTTACTGTTCAAAGACTACTTTCAAGTTGTTTTAAAGTTTAATGTTAATTTGGGAGACTTATCTGGTCCTAATTTCACTTCCTATATAGAATTTATGTCTGAAATCAGACCAACTGTTGTTCTTCCATCTTCCCCCCCGCGTTATTTTGTCTGTCACCATCATCATTTTAGATAATTTGAGCTACTTCTCATTCTGAAAAATTTTGAATGAGCTAGAAATTTTATTAAACTTTTATCAAATTTAAATCTTGAGCTCCATCATTGAAAGTATGAGAGAAGCTGGTGATCCTGTAACAAATGAAGAGAAATAGTAGAAACTACTATTTAGAAATTTGACTGTTGGAATATGAAAATACGAGCAAATTGCATATAACAATATGAGCAGACTATTTTGTATTTTTGTGGGTACAGATGGCATTCAAAGTACACAGTTCAATCTTTCTTTGGAGTATTCTGATTATATTTTTTTTGTCCTGGTCACCCTGAAGCACTGCATGCATGTGGTTTTATTTAAATAATACACGGTTTAAACAACCACTTTGTCTACTTAGTTCATACGCTGTGGTTTAGATTTTATTATACAGTAAGATTCTCAGTTTTACTTGCATAATTCAGTACTGACCTGTGTTTCCTGTTTATAAACATAGTTTTACTCTGAAAAGTGACTGAAAATGTTGCTTCACAGATACACTTTTTCGGTGAATCCAAATTTGTAGTTGCTGAATTAAATCTTAGATTTAAGTTAATTTTGGTTTCCAACTGTTAGCTTTTTTTTCCCCTCATTTGACTCTCATTAGTTTTGCAGAGTCAGTTTAACAGTATAAAGCTACCAACTGGCCTCTCTTTCTTGCGCATCATAAATGAGTTTCCAAGTAGTTGTATCTGCATCTATGTCGAAGAGGCTGTGCAGGTACAGGAGCTTAACATTGGATTTTGTCAAATTCCATGTGTCACACAAAGGTGACAATTTAACTTTCCTTTCTGGAGATGAAATGCAAGAACTAAACAGTATGAATTGAATGCTAAATACAAAGCTGAGTTTGTAAATAGATAAGAAGAATGCAGCTGTCAATTAAATGCAGATCATCTTGCTGTGAAAATTTGTGAGAAATACCATATAGGGAGTCTATAACACCACTTTCTGAATGTCACTTTGCAGAGTACAGCCATGTGTTGCTTTTTTGTTTGTTACAAAAATAACTTGTTTTGGTTTTTTTCAGCAAACAAGAGCATGAGTCTTCAGACAAAACAAAAGAATACAATAGAAATCAAACTAAAAAAGTTGGATCAATTGAAACAAGTGAAGAAAACTCATCATTGTCAACTACAGAAAATGTTCCTAGTTTGGAACTCCCTGACAGCAGCTCAAAGAATTCTTTGCATGAGAAAGGAGCATGTTGTGATTCAGAAAATAACAAACAATTGGTAGATGAGAAACAAAAATGTATTAATGATGAAAGTGAGTTGAAAAATTGCCAAAGCTCAGATAACGTTATCTTGAATGAGCAGACTAAAGTACATAGCTTGGATGAAACTACACTTTCCTCAATGAACGCAAGGGACTTAAAACTAACATTGGGTGAAGATGTTAGTTTTGAGCAGTTCTTGAGAAAAAGAGATGAACCTGAATCCGTTAGTTCAGACATTAGTGAACAAGGCAGTATTCATTTGGAGCCTTTGACTCCATCAGAGGTACTAGAGCATGAAGCTACTGAAATTCTTCAAAAAGGTAATGTTGCACCTTCATCAAAAAAAGCTGGACAACTCTCGGAACAAACAGATGAGACTTCTAAAGAAAGCAGTCCCAGCAGAATGGAAACAACTGTAAACAAGACAGACGAAAATGAAGCAAGCTGAAATTATGTTAATTTTATTGTTTGTTATAAACAATGGTAAGAACACCATGGACCATTACTGATGAGTGTGCTCATTGATGCTAATCATTAAAAATAAAAGAGTTGATGGTGGGGGGGAGGGGGAGAGGAGGAGGAATGGGGTAAAGAAAGGGACACTTCTGGGAAGTTTTGCATATGAAGATAGCAAGATAGCATGTGTGTATACATACAATGGAATTAACTAAATTTACAGATGGTAACATGTTCAGATATATCTTCCTGTCTCTTGGATGTGATATATCTTACCAGATTGACATCTGAAAGGATGAATAAATTCTAATTTTTATAGTTAACTAGCCCAAGATAAGATGATTTGTTTGCCAAGAAAATATTTTTTTAAATCCTTCCGTGTGAATATCATGAAACAGTGGAATTCAGTATGAATTCACTTCTGATGCTGAAACGGAGCACACTTGTAATGATGGTTATTGGTCTGCTGATAATCTGGGTAAACATAACCCTTTGGATTTGGTGTCACATTCCCGTCTCTAAAAGCATGTAAACAGAATTATATGAATCTATGCACCTCTGTACAGGTGTAATCCTGCCAGCTGTAAGCTTACCTTAATAAACTTTCAGTGAAAGTGGAATTATTACAATAAAAATATATATTTGTGGGGTTTTCATTGTGCAGGCTGTGCAGAGATACCGAACATAATTGTATAAAGTAGAACATACTGCTAAAAGTACTGTAGCTGTTAGGCTTATACCATTGTTTTAATTATTCTTAGTCGTAGACCTATAGGAATGGTCTGTAAGTCACACCAAAGTATGGTTTAATGTAAAAACTGTTTTAGGAAAAAAGAAGGAAACCCCCAAACTGGAAACACCAACTGGCGCGTGCATTCTGCCATTTTGCAGCTGCTAGTGCCTAACTGTTACAAAAAGGACACGAGCATAGAAGTACAATTGTACAGTTCAATTTCAGGACTTTTTATAGTCTAAATTGTGTACAGAAAGATGGCTGCTGGTTTTGGTTTGGTTTTTTGTTTTGGTTTGGTTTTTTGTCTTTTAGTTAGCAGCTAGATGTAGGAATGCATATGATTAATGGTGGCTTACTCTTATGACCTCATTGCTCCATTTGAAACCTTCAGAATGTGCTTTTGACTTTCAGTTTTGTTTCTAATGAATGTTAAATGTTTTGAACAGCTGTTAAAGCACTGCTGTAAATTATTACTTTTTGAGTAAATATTTGCAATAAAATTTTGTCTTTGTGCATAATTTTATGCTCAGCTTAAAACTTTGGGCATAGTCTTCCCACTTGTTTTTTTTCCAAGATTTAGTGACAGTTCCCAAAAACCATTTAATTTTAGAATTGTGATTTTGAGACTTATGGGGGATTTTTTGTTCGGTTGGGGTTTTGGGATTTTTTTTTTTTTTTAAGAATTAAATGAGCAAGTGCCTATGCATAAACATGTTTTTGTAGCTGTGTATTGTGGTAAGATGTGCTAACTTCTGCAGATATATAGAGATATTTTTCTGGGCCATCAGCATGCAATTGAAGTCTACTTTGTTCCCTTAAGTTAACTGGGCTCAGCTGCTAAATAAATCTAATCAGCAACAGTATTAAAATTTAGAAACCATCCAGCTTGTTGTTGGAGCCTCTAAATAAACTACATCAATCTCAACATCTCAAAAATTTCTTCAAACTCTAAAGAGTTGTATGACTTAAATTTTGAATTGCATCTTGATTTTTCATCCACGCAGGTTTAGAAGACTTTTAGAAAGAAAAGTGGAACAGTTTACATAGTCACAGCTCTTCAAGATCTGCCACTTTAAGAACTTCAAATAACAAGACACACGAAACAGCTGACAGCAATAAATTGCAGTCTTCTTTTGTTCTTGAAAGATTTTAGTGAAACCATTAACTCAGTATGATTAACCAGTCCGATGTCTTCATGCATGTACACATGGAAGATTACAAAATACAGCATCCCAATGAGGACAGTTTAAAGGACTTAATCAGCTATGGAACTTGATGTGTATGTTACTGAAGGAGTTCCTGAATGCATCTGTGTTTAAACCCAGAGAAATCTTTACAGTATTTTAAATCTGATTGATCTTCCATGAAAATTATATATTTTGAATAATGCCATGGTATGTGGTGTTGGAAAAGATTAAGTTCAACTGGAACCAGTTGTATGATACTTGCTTGTAAATTCCTCACTTTTGTCTTTTATTATATAATTAACTTTTTTAAACATTTACCAGTTTAGTAATACAAATTTGGGAGGATTTGGCCACATGCTGTTGAGAAAAGTTGGAAAATAAAGCTGAGGTTGCACCTGCCAAATACGCAGATTTTTCATATATATTTTCTCAGTTAATATGTAAAGCATTGCTTGTTTCAAACCATGTAGAGAATGCTTATACAAAAGGTAATGTTAGGTATAAAACACAGAAATATATAGTAGCCTTTCCAAAGGAAGAGGTGAGAGATAACTAGATTGTTCTAGCAAGACTGTCAGATAGCTTTAAAAGGGCAAGTAAGGCGTATCATGAAAACAGTGGCGTGGTATCTTTGTGAAGAAGAAAAACAAATTAATTACAATTTTTGCTATAGGAAGTGATACATTTGCTGACTAAACACTGTAGGAGACTGCATAATTGCGAAGGTTAATCATGTTATTTGGGAGATTTCCTAGTGATAAGTTAAATTGGGACTTTTTGCTGAAGTCACTCCAGAAGATCAAGTTACATTTGAATGCATTTTGAGTTATTTGAGCTCAGCTGCACGTAATTCAGTTTTTGGTTTGTTTCAGACTTCTTCAGAAGTCTTTTTTTCCATCCAGCCATCAGTAGCTTTTATTCTGTACCACCTCTTTTTTTGTACTTAGGATGACAGTTTACCTTAAGTTTTCATTGCCTCACCAAAAAGCAGTAACTTGAAGTTCATTCTTGGTATCCATCCATTCACCATTTCCCCTTATCTCAAGAGAGTTACCATATTTATTTGAATAATGATTTCTGATTGTTTATATAACATTTATTTTTAATTTTAATGGAAAACTGATGTCATTATTATCATATGGTCAGTGAGCGCTGAGTTACTTAGAGCTTCCTCAAGTGCAGCTGGTGTCTCAGTTTGCATTGTACAGTTTGGGAAAGAAACTTTGATTTACCTGCGGTTCAGTTCTTCAGCAGAAAGGATGAGTAAACCCGGGGGGCAGAAATCAGATCAAATCATAGTACATACTGACTTGTACATACTGGGTGATGTATTTTAAACAAGAAAATGTCTGTAACAAAACAATGTCCACTTCTCTTTTCATGGAAATGGGGAGAGAAAGAGAACCTGGGAAATAGGTATTAAATCATGTTCTGTGGTGCTTTACTGCCAGAGGGCATTAGAAACTGAAGGTCAGGTAAAAAATCTTGAATAACACTTGGTATTCTGCAAAACCTTAAATAAAAGATCTCAAAGCTTTTCTGCAGGCATTAAGCATTGTTATTTATATGCTGGCGTGTAGAAAGCAGTTATTTTTTTATGCTGTAGGATATACTACTATTCCACCAAAGACTGTGGCCGTAGGCTGTCACAGTAGAGTTTTGTTAGAGACTGTTTTGAAATTTTTGTGTAGAAATTTTATACCTGATTGTTTTCTTTTTGTTTTCGTTAGTGTTTGATTCTTGAGGCTTGTGAGCTTACTTTACCTAGTTGCACCCTGTATTTTTTTGATGTATGCTTAATATGCCTCTAATAAAAAATATTGGTAAGTATATTTTATGATTGCTTGAATGATTTTTTGCTTTTAATAAAACTTTTACTCCAGTTTTAACATAGCTCAAAAGGACAGTTCTCAGAACGTGCTGTCTGAACATTACATTTTTACACATAATTTTGCCTCTTTAATTTTTCCCCATTAATTCAGTGCTAATAGGGAAAGTACGTTGACTGGTATTTCATATTAGTTTACAGACACTATGCAGAAAGTTCTTTGCTGTGTTCCTTTGAGTTTTGGATCACTGTTCTAGCGCTAAGACACTTAATTAAAATTTTGTATTCTGTCATGTCATGAACCCAAAGTAACCATGTTAAGTTGATGTTTCTTGTGTTGCAGTAGATTTTAAAAAAAAATGTGGAAAACGTTTAGCTGTGAAACACTTCATTTTGAAGGAGATTAGTGTAGTTGTTATGCCTGCAAGGTACTATATTTATATAAAAATGTACTGGTTTTGTTGAGTTTTTCTTACTGTTCAAACCATTATTTCAGAGAGGCTGAAGTTTTTGTGACAACCACAAGGATAACGGTGATGTTATATGTATATCTACGTTTAAATTTGGGCAAATTTAGCTTCATATTAAGTAAATTAAATGTTCAGATTACATGTATGGGCTGTATCAGACAATTCAAAACAAGGCTAATTTCATGATCAAAAAGTGTTAGCTTGTCAGCAACCAGTTCTCCATTCTTTAAGCCTATTTTAAGTAGCATTGCTAAATTAATCCTTTACGTTACAAATTTAATGTAAATAGACATTGTTTCATATTTTTAGTTCTCTAAATTCTCAATGTTAGCCATTTAATAAAAAAGAGCTGTTTTTTCCAAAAATTGCAGTGAATGCAGTAGCATATAGTGGTATCTTTATAAAGAAAGTTGTCTCGTACTAACAATATGGTAGCCTTGAAAATGTAATCTATATATGTTTTGCTCATAACCAGTATAATTAAGAATTAATCCTTTTGACTAAAGGAAAGCAACCTGTGGATTTATTTCTTACAACCTCTTGTGACTTTTTCATTCTGATCCTGTCATGATGTTCTAGCAAAAAATTGATGTCCTCTACTCTCTTCTAAGGCTGTAGAAGAGGAACGTGAATACTTACTAGTTTTTAAATTGTATATATCTGAATTACCTGGGTGTTTTCTGCCTGAAATGAAGATTGAATTTTGTGTACCAGTTTCTCAGGTTTTCTGCTGAATTCAGTTGAGATTTGTGTCTTTTTACTTAATCTTCTTGGAAAGACTTCACTTCCTCTTTGAGCTAGCAAGTTGATGGCACAGGGTATAATTTTCCCAGGGTATTTAGTGAAGTGCAGTGTATTTGTTAGATGTCATTTAAATGGCTTGTTTTTCCCTGTCACACTCCTTTGTATCTTGGAATGTCTCCTCTTGACGGTTGGTGTATAATCAACTTTGAAGTTGTTGCCTGGTGATGGAAATCAAGACACCTCTATGGAGGAGAAGCAAAAGTAAGTTCAAAACTTTAATTATGAATAGTGTGCAATGTGCAGGACAGGTTGGTTAATGCGCTTTATCTGATAAAGTGAAGCTTTTTTACTGATTCCTAAAATTGCAGCTTGAGGAACCAGAGCAGTTGGGCACAACCAACTTCAATGGCTCTGAAAGACAGCAAAGAGCTTTAGATATCTGTATCAGATCAGAATTCCCAAAAAGGAGCTGAAGGCAACACATTTATGCTAGGGAAGCTTTTCTTCTATTTGTGTGACTTTCCACTCTATTTTCTTTCCCAGATAACATATACTGGATGCTCTCTTGAGACCATAGAAAGGCCGGTTATCCTAAAGGAGGCAAGTGCTTGCATGATCTTCCTTGTTGGAACAAAAAAAGCTCTTAACGTGTGGCATGTATGCTGTTTTATATTAACATACTAAGATGTGACTTGGCATTGAATAGTGGCATTTTATTAGTCTGCTAAATAACGAAGTTCTGTCGGTTCTTCTGAAGGGTCTGTTAAAAATACTGTTTAAAATAAACATCCTTTAAACTATAGCTTGTCACTTATCAGTGACCTTTGTTTGAGACAGCAGACTAGTAAGTACCACAGTAGAGAAGTATCAAGGCAGGCTGTGTCATCCCCTGCTTTAAGGCTGATAATGACTTAGCCTTTTTTGAGGATAACCTGTGAAGTTTCTCCAAGTTTGTTGTAAGAGAAACTTCAATGCATAGAACTGCCATTGTTGGTAAACCTGCTTGGAACTTAATATTGATTCAATTAAAATAAGACAAACGTATTAAAGCAGAACATACATTTTAATACCCTAAAACTTACTTGTATTTGATAAAAGAAATCCTTTGTCCTCTGGGCTGCTCAGAAGGCAGTCCTGATGATGTAAAAGGAAATGAAAAGTACAATCTGTGTTTAAAATACAGTAAACATATTAAGTTTTTCCTAGCAAAAGTAATGCAAGTTATTTGTGGATGGGAATGTATAATAATCCACTCTGTCCAAAATTCTGTGTCTCAGCTTTATTCAGTGGACTGAAAGATAAAGCTTCTTCCCTTCCCTTTGCAGTTGTTTCCCTTAGCATATTTAAAATACTAGTGAGGACGTAGTGTTAATATCAAATCAGATGTTACATTTGTGTGGTCTTTAAATATCAGAAGCAACGTTATGAAAGGTGTTTGAAAGATGAGCCTGGGACCGAAAATTAAAACCTTTAGTGGATATTAAAAATAATTAACTGAGTACAACGTAAAATTAAAACATAACTGCAGTTAGAATTTTGGCATCATTCTTCTAGTTGACCCCTGGTTGTTTCATAGCAGTTTCTTTGTCCATTCTGCAGGGCTTTAGGCCTTCCTAGTTTTACCACTAGATAGTCTTGTGCTTTTCACTTGTTTAATCTGCCTTTTCTCTTAAATTGGCATATTAATGAACAGAACAGAATTCAAAATAATTATTCCCAGTTTGTACTTTCCTGCAGTTTGCTGCTTCAGTTTCACAAGCCCCAAGAAGGGCTGTGTACCTGAAAGTTTATCTCTCTATTATAGCCACAGATATAGTTGAGGGGAAAAAAAAGATTATTCTCTTCCCTTGTAAACCTGCATCACCAACACGCTTTGGGCTACACCACCACTACATCAGACTACGCCGCCACAAGTAGAGTTAAGTGGATTTTGCTTTATAAATAATTTCTTTTACTTAGCTATTACATTTTTTTTAGATTAAGGCAGGTGAGTTTTACAAGAGGAGTTCAAGTTTAATCTCATAAATTTGCTAAACTGAGGTTTGTAAGGCTCTGATTCTGTAAGAAAATTTTCAGTGATTGAGACAGCCCTTTTCCGCTGTAGCTGCTAAGTCTGTCTTCAGCCAATTTTTGCAGATACACGCTGAGCTAAATCACGGAGCTGATCAGGCTGAAAAAACACCGCTGGCAGCAGCAGAAGCCAGCATGGCCAGTTTAGGCCATTCCGTTGCTGCTGAATGGGGAAACACAGCCTAAGAAATACAGCTTTTGGATTAGTCTGTAGGGAATTGTAGACAAATTCCTACTTTGTCAGGGGGGAAAGCATTTCCATAAGAGGAATAAACACATTGAGCTTTCAGTATACCAAACAGCTGCAAGTAATGAAGCTATTGGATCGGTTCCTTTGGAAACTGTCTGCTTATTATGGCTAGATCTCCAGAGATGTTATTAGTTGTGTATATTTCAATTAACCGCTGCCACTGAAGGTAGAAGCCTTTTTTGAGTGTTACCTATACATCCTTCAGTGAAAAGGCTTAAATGTTATAATACAACTTTTATAATTTGCACGCATGTTACGTATGTTTTTAGATCTATGCAAATGCAACATACTTGGTTCATGCAAGCAAGCGTGTTGCAATAGGGGCACCCTATTACAGTTACAGAAGACTCACTTTCAGTATAAATTCTGAAAATTCAAATGTTATTGTGTAGGGTTCTAGAAAGTAGAAAACTAGTCTGCTACCCAGGAAGACATTCAGCACTCAACTTTAATTTTTTATGTATGAAAACTTATTACTAAGTAAACTTGGGACAGAATGGAGGGACTCAAAATGAATCCTAGTAGTATGAGTAATTAGGAAGAATTCGGCCTGAAAGGAAACATTCAGAAAAAGGGAACTTGATAGAGGGTAAGCGGTGGCAGTAGAGGAAGTCAGGTGAAGTCTTAATGATGTTGGACTGTTACTGCATTCCCATTTTTTTCCATTGTACACACATGCACATGCATGTTTATGTGCAACTATAATGAAAACATAACTTGGTTTTCTTTTCCTCGATGTATATGAACAGAGTAATAAAGAACAAAAGGGGTGTTATTTTTTTATCATATTAAAAAGATGGTAGAGTTCAGCAACAATCCTTATACTCTCTTGAGCACAAAGTTGTCGAAACAGATTGTTATAAAATTGCCATTATAGTAGAATTAGAGCATCTTGCTAATCCAAGCACGCTTCTGACTAGGTGAGCTACTCAATGGAGGGAAATGGGATTTCATCCCCACTCTCCATAAAAGTAGGTGAGATGTGCCTTCAGTCAGCTGGAGCTAAGGAAGCAGGGCTCCCCGAGGGCTCTGGGCAGCGTTCCTGGCCAGGACAGCTGTGCCTCTCGAACTCCTGCTAGGCTTATGCACTTCCAAAACACCCTTCGTAGTAAAGTTGATCCATAGACACTATTATATATATATTGTTGAAATGAAACAAACAAACAAAATTCTGCATGTAAGTGGACTGTGAGCTTTCACAGAGTGATTTAACTGCACTAGGAAACTGCTATTTAGCAGTGGTATCTTGGAAGCTTTTAACATGCCGTTACCTCTTATTGCCATTCGTGTTTTGGTAGTAATAAAAATGTATCTGTTTTCTTCTCACATCATAAGTGTTTTATATGAATACATTCTTCATTTGATGTGTTTACACAGTCCTTACAAATACGTTTGTTCTTTCCATTGACATAAAATGTATTGTTTGAGAGATCTTACAGTCCACTTGCAATTTTATGAGAGTTCCTTGACCATCTCTTTTATCATTTAGTATGTGACCCTGCATAAAATAAACTGGCGGCAGCAGTGGGAGGGAACTATGAAAAAATGTTTTCAAGGTCAGTCTTTTGCTTATCCCTAGTTAGAGAGGGTAAAATATATCTAATCTACCCTGAACTTCTGACTGCCTGCAATAACAGCCATATTCTCTTCCTTATAGGTGATGCTAAAGCTGATAGGAATTCTGCTGAACAGAATCTCCAGAGAAAATACAAAGCAGCAAATGAAGAGTGTCATTGGATTGTCAAGATGCCTTATTGCAATAAAAGATCAATAAGAAGCAGCAGCAAATGGGAACTTTACTGTGAGTGGAATATAGAACATGTACAGGCAAAATGCTTCTGCTTTCAGTCTTTTAGTTAATGAGAGTAGAGGTTTCTATCAAAAAACATGAGGTTCTGTGCAGCATCTGACCAAACTGTCTGTTGCCAGTTGCTTCACAGCACAAAGACATTTCACCTGACTGTAAACTGATATTCATGAGTATAATGTACACCAATTAGACAAAGGTCAATAATTGCCAAAGTTCACTCAGTCCAAGCTTGGACAATAATTCCTGTCCGTCGAGCTAAATGCATTTCACTGCCATATGTAGTTTGGGAGAGGTGAAAATCGCTTTCTGCACCTCACCCATATTATCCGCTAGGGTCTCTTTTCTTTTATCTGCTGAAAAGAATAAGCACAGAGTCGGAAACCTTTATGCTTGCTGGAGACTATATTAAGTCAGTACTGTCTTTTTTCATTTGTGCAACACCTTGCATTTTAGGGATGCTGTAAAACCAGTTTCAGTTTAACTATCATCGTGTTCTTTCTCCTAGCATGGGACATGGACTTTCTCTCCTGGGTTTTTTTTATACAAACATGTCTTTACTGCTCTGCCATCAGTTTGGCAGTGTATGTTTTAGTTGTGCATAATAAAGTTAGTAATGCTGAGGTATAAAATCAAAGTGTTTCAAAAAAAGAAATAGTTTTGTGTATTTATAGATCTAATATTCACCAATTTCATGGTCTGTCTCTAATACCCTAAACTTCTGAATACTACGCCAGATCAGTTCTAAGATCAGGAACATAAAGAACCTCACTGGAGAAATATTTTTTATTATTAATTATTTTGGTGATAACTAGAAATCCAGAGAAAAAAAAATCCAAGATAGAGATATATATATATTAAAAAAAAGTTCATTTTCCCCACTGCAACAGCAGGCAGAACACTGATTGTAGAGGTTGTGTCACAGAGCCACTGATCAGGCTTTTCCACACAGTGCCCAGAGGAAGCTCTAGAGGAATTAAATGAAGCTGAAAACAGCTAAAAGAAAAGCAGATTCATCCATTTAGGTTTCACAAGAGTGTCCTTTAAAATTCCAGTGGGTTCTGTGTCAGATGCTTGTATTTTTACCATTCCCATAATCAGCAAGTTCTGTGTTACAGTTGATCAAAGAAAGTTAACAAAAGAACTATTTTGTTCTGCACCAAGTTTTTCGAATAAACTTACTTGACTAGGAACATGCATATCTAAGGAAAGGTTCTTAAGGCTGTGCTGAGCTTGAACAAAGAAATGAGCTACTGATTGTGGAAAGGCTCTGTCTGCACATGCTGTTAAGGTGGAGTAGACAAGGCATTACTGTGTTTGTAGATGGATAGCTACAGTAGTTGCCTATGAAACCATAGCTCATTAATCTTTGCACCCTTTTATGGAGTGTTAGAGTATGCGATGGGGTAAATGAATTGCAAGGTTAACCAGCTGCAGTGGTGAAATGGAGACACGCCTAACTAGATGTGATTTGAAATATGAGAACTAGAGTCTCTACAGGCAATCCAGGCAATGATTTCTCCTGTTACTACAGAAGCAAGAGGGTAATTTCTTCTTTAACAATACGATATATATTTCAAAGTATGGGTGAAAATCTGGATAAAAGTCTTTGAGGTTCAGCTAATTCAGTAATGAGCTAAGACAGCTCGGTATGCAGTAGATGTATTGATGATTGATTCTGTAACCACTACAAAAAGACATTAACAAAATTGAAAATAGGAGTAATTGGACCACCTTCAGACTTAAAAAAAAAAACAACAAAAACCTTTGCAAAAGAGCAGAGACAGCAAGTGTAAAATATTCTAGTCTTTCTAAAATTCAATTCAAGAGTCTTCTTGTCAATGAAACATGATAGGTTTATTAAATATGCTGTAGAATACTGTATGAGAAAGTTGGCTTTATCTGCTACAGTTTTTCTCCTTAATTTCAGCTGTATGTATGCTACTGCAGCTTCAAAACATCTGGGTACAGCAATTTTTTTCTTTTCTGCACCTGCAAGTGTAAGTACACACATAAACAGAAAAGAAATTAAATCTTTCACAGAGCCAAAGAGAAAGAAAAAAAACCAACCAGCCATGAAGCTCAGGGGAGCAGTATGACAAGTGCTGAGCTGTAAACAAGCTTGAGAGGGATTTAATTCTTATGACAAGCGCCAGTGGTAGCATCTCACATGGACTCGGCATATGCACACATTTCAGAGGAGGAATCACAGAGGACTTAATGCAAATATAAAAAAGCTCAGAGCACATCAGCCTGTAACGTTCTAAAAATAGCCTCACAAATCAGGATGAGCTAGGGTTGTAATTATCTTGATTTTTCAGAATTTTGCCACTTGTAAGAGGGTTTCTGGTTTATGCTCGCACTATAATTAGACTTTATAACATATAAACTGGAAGCTCTTTGGGGCAGGGATTGTATCATATATTTGTAGGACAAGTACAACAAAACCTCATTGGGTGGTGTTTTCAGGGTGATAGTACAATATAAAGCCTGAGTAATAGCTGCTGTACTCAGTTTTGAAGAAGCTTATTTTAGGTCAGAAGCTTTTTTGTTGTTGTTGTTTGTTGAGGAAAGAGAACTGAGATGTAATTTGGTATCCAAATTAAATTTTAAAAGCCTCTAATGCACACTTATTCCCTAATTACAGTCAGGTCCTTTCTCTTTCAAGTATGCTCATAACTGCCTCATTTCTCTAGCAGCATTCTAAGAAGCACATACTGCAAACCATACCCTGCAGTCTGTACTTAAGCAGATTTCCCCATGGCAGTTGATGAGTTCGTGCTGCAAGATGTAGCCAGTTTTCACATAACCTTCAGGCAGCTTTGAGATGAGTCGCGTGCTCCCTGTGCTCCAGCCACTACACAGGTTTGACTCATTTAAGAAGCCAGAGCAGTGCTGTGTTCACCTTAAATCTTCAATCCAGCTGCTTTCTTTTCTGCTTTCCTCAGCCTACAATAATTTAAAGGCAAAATTTACTAGCAAAGGCTTAATAATCCCTGGAGGTATGGTTTTGGATTCTCTGCAGGCTCAGCCAAATACTATTGCGTTGGGTTGTAGTTAGCTAAAAAACTGAGTTTGACCCTAGTTTAGATTTCATTGCAAAAGCAGACAGTCTCTAGGAAAAGAGTGTCCCTCAGAATAGTTTCCCACCTTTGGCATGGAAAGGTAAAGCTGTTCATTCCCTCTCTCACAAACATAGTAACATCTTCTGGTGTAAAATTATTATTATATTCTGAGGTTTATTTCTATAATTTTTCTTTTAAGGGCAAGTAAGCATAAAAGAAACTCACTTTTTTTGTTAGTATTCTAATGGTTTGCAAAACTGTAAATAAGCATTGTGTCTTCTAGGAACCTGTAATTATTTGTTTTACTGATTTAAAATTACCTGGATAGATCAGGTTTTTTTTAAATTAATTCTTTGTCACCAGAGCAGATAGAAGCTCCCGGTCTGAACTGTCCACTGTTTGTAGAAGTTTTGGGAACCGTGTCTAGATAAAGATTCAAATACTGAAGTAAGTTAAATAGGCATTAAAATCTAAGCATCTCTGAATCTTGAAAGCCAAATCTGTTGTTTACAGACCACAGGGTAAGCATCTCTGCCCGTTTTGTGCATTACTGCTATTTGTAGAGAACATGCTAAATAAGCTACATCACTTACAGACTTCTTTTGCTTCTTTTAATATCCTGTTCTGTTATTTTTCCAGTATTTGATTTCTCTTTGTGCAATAACAGTTGAAGGGTAGTACTGGGAGGATATTGGATACTGGGGGTGGCAGTAGAACTGCTCATTTTTATTGTCCTGGGATTATCATCTGTTGAAGAGTAAAAATGAATATAGACAATAGACAAGACTGTGGTAGGCTGCTGTGCCTATGGGGTTTCTATTAATTTTGATATCTTTATATAGGTAACAAGGCCTAGGTATACACTTCATGATTCTTTAGGTCAACCTTGCCCTTCTTGTTGGGGAGTGCAAGAAAGTCCCTGCTCACCTGAAGCTTTGAGTAAAGACTAATTATGTGAACACAGAGATATAATAACTAAGCCCTTAAGCCAATCCAAAGGCAACTATATACTAGACTGTACTATTCTTATAATGCCCCTATAATATAGGGCCCAAACCATGACACACAGGAACAGGCTATGACAAATAATGTATGTATATATGGTGGTGTTTTGTAAGCGTTCTGTGCAGAGTGTTTTGCTCAATTTTGTAACTTCATTGAACCAAAGCTGTGTGTCTCTTTCAAAGGTAGAAGACTGGATTTAGAAGATGGGTTACTGAGATAAGAGGTAGTTAACTATTACTCGAGGCTTCCCTGTGCTTGAGTGCTTTGTAGCAGGAGCAGAGTGTGCCTGCCAGGCTCCCTCTCGCACCCCTCCACTAGGAGTGACTGCTGGTGTCATAGTTTTGGTTCTAATAATCGTAGCAAAAAGACTGCTGCTTTCATAGTAGTGGGGAGAACTTCTTTAAACAAGGCAATTATCTGTTTCTGAAGGTGTGTCTCCATTTTATTGTAATAATCAGAAATTAAGTTGATTGAACTTTTTTGTATGCTCTGTTATTGAACCTAGCTCACCCTTCTAGTGCTGTAACTAAAAGCAAGCGAAGAACAAGGTGCCAGTTTCTATAAATTCTTCAAATAACTTACCATTTAAATCTTGCTTGTGCTGCATCTAAGAGTGAGACGGTACTCTTAGTTGTCTGGTTGCATGTATTGGTCTGAACATTCAAAAGGTTAAAAATACTACATTTACTAGATTTCTCATAGTAAAAGACAGAAATTCATTCTGCGTGATGAAGGCAACATTCACCAGAACACAAAATTATCCTAAACACATTGGCAGAGTTTAAACCTTGCTCCATTAATTTCAACTCTCTATGGATGCACAGGCCAAACATCAGTAACCTCCAAGATTTGTTAAAGGCTTTACTCTTCCAATTCCCACTGGGGTATTTTAATGTTGACAACTGTTAAAATTCTCAAACTGGAGCTTCACATCCATATTCTCTTCCTCCCAGACACCTGTAATGGGATTCATCTGTTTTCTTTGTTATTCCCTCTGCTCATTTAAATGTAATGTGCATTTCTCATCACACTGCTGGATTAACTTTTATATAAATTACTAACATGCACAGGAACACACACACACACATTTGTTCCAGAAGAACACAGCATGGGATTTTGGTTTTGAATATAAAGCTGGCGAAAGATAAATGTAGTACTATAATCCTCATGCCTTTCTTTAAAACAAAAGAAAATTTTTATTATGTGGCCAGTAGGGTGTGGCCTTTAGAAGATCCTCCAGAGGTTTTCATCTTCCTTATCTCCTCATCATTGAGCGATCTTCCAGAAGCAGAGGAACTCATTCCATTTATACTTCTGGTGGTTTACTACCAGTTACAGACTCCCTCCCTGCCCTTCCAGTGTATCTCATTTATATTAGCTGGAATCATGGCTTCGCTAATATTTTTCCTGGGAGGGGTTAGCCAGATATTCTTTGCTTCAGGAATTATTCATTTCCAGGGCCTTTGTTTTGCAAATGATGTGTTAATGGGATGTGTTAATGGGTGTTTTAACCTGATGTCTGGTTGAGATTCCTATTGAACGAGTCTTGTCTGCCTTGGTTCATCGACAGTGCAGGCAATTCAAGATGCCAGCCCGGTATTTGCACTTGAATTAACTCAAAAATAGCTTGGGTACCGTGGTGGGTAAAGCTGAGAGAGTGTGGCTGAGCAGTCGAAGACAGAGCTTTTAAGCCATGCAAAGTTTTCTGCTGCCACAACTGTGTTCCTTTGGACACCTCCCTGTACTGTACCGTGGTCCCAACAGGGGTCATCACAGAACAGACCTACCACGCGAATTAGAAGTACGAGATCAGCTGAGATGTAGTCATTAAGAATCTAATCTGTAGAAGATGCATGCTGCAACACTGGTCAAATTAAATTCTACTAGGAAGTCAGGCTTGTATGTATCTTACTTAATTCCCTTCCTCACTGAGCAGGGAGCGAAAGAATAACTTAATCTAGATGAGTCCGTGTTATCTCGTCTCTGCAAATACTCTTCCCGTTTCAGCAGTGTTGCCCACTGAGCTGGAGGAAAGCCCGGCTGCCGTGAGGCCTCTGGGTATGGGAATTGCTTTTACAGCCTGTGCCCGAGGCTGGCAGGCGGTTCGCTCCTCAGTCGAGGGAGGCTTCTGGGGATAAAGTCATACCTAAGCACTTAGATGGTCCTTGTAGCTGTTGACAAGGATGGGGGTTAGACTGTGGGAATTCAGTAATTGGCCTAGTGGTCTTGTGAGGAAAAACAGTTAATGCAAAGATGTAAAATACTTCATTTGAACAAAATCTAGTCTGCCCTGACTTTTGATTTCAGCTACCTAGGGAACTAGAAATAACATGCTGCTGTTTTACCTGTATGACTCTGGCCTTTTAACTCCAACCCTTATTGTCATTTTCCACTTCTACAGCTGCATGAAGAAGCCCAACCCAGATTTATAGTTTTGGTATATATGGTATAAATATGGTATATTTTTTTGTTACCTAGTTAAAAAATCCCATTAAAAGTTTGCAGTAGGAGGTTGGAGAAATGAAGTATTTTAATTAATCAAAGTCAGAAATATGGAGAACAAGCAACTTTCTAAAATGAGCCCTCAATGAAAATCAGATTAAGCAGAGCGCTTACAGGACTTTTAGTAGGGCTAGAAACAAAGTATTTTCTTAATTTCCGTTCCAGTATTTTCATTTATAAGGCCTTTCCTGAGCAACTGACCAAGGTTTGATACTCAAAATACCCATGGAGAAACATCAGTCAGAACAGATGATTTCTTTTGAAACAGTACAGGTAACTTCAGTCTTAACAAAAAAATTTAAATAATTCCTACAACATACTTTGTGCAAAGAATGAAGGTGTGTTTTGAATCTTATTTTTATTTTCGATGGTGTAAAACTCAATTATACTTGTGTATTTGAATAGGAAGATTCTGACATCTCATATGAGGCCTTTTTCTGTCATACCTTAAAAGCAAAGAGAGCATATAGTTTCTAATAATAAAAATCTTTGCTCTTTTTTAACAGACACATACTAGTATAAAGATGTTATCATAAAGAATGTTGTTGTCTTGTTATAGTGTGTCAAAATTCTTTAATGAGGAAGGGCATATAAAATGTATAAAGCAGGGTGGAACAGCTACTAATACCTTCATTACTGTCTGCCAAAAAATGTCAGTCCTATCAGTAAATGAGTGAGCTAGAAGGAATAAATGGACAGCTTATAGAAATTGCTTTCACAGTGATCTCTGAACACAGAAGATACAGTTTTAAGCCTTCAAATTTCAATGCAATAATTCTGGCAATAACCACATGTGTTTGGTTTTAGTAATGTTTTACTCTTTATGTTCCATAGTTACGCTTTGGTTTTTTTCTTTTAGTTTTAAATACCTTCTGTGAAATATTAGTGCATTTTACCCTTTCAAAATTGTTTAGCCACTAGCATTATCCTGCAGTGTAGAATCCAACCTACTAATTAAAATTCTAACAAGTATAGTTGTTGGGGTTTTGCCATTTCAGAATTGAAGGATCTCTTTGTCTTGGTCGAGGCATATCAGAGCATAATACTATGAACAAAATGCTGACCTGACCATTGGTTCCAGGACATTACATTGGGGCATAATATTTTTGAGGCTCATTCCAATAATAAATTGTAGTTTTGGTGATGGTTCTGCTGACATATGGCAAATAGAAAACACTTTTCATAGATTAAGCAACATAGCTTTCCCTAAACCTCTTCAAGGACTAAAGAACAGTGAATTGTTAACCACCTAAGTCTTCATTTGTTGTACTTTCTGTGAAATTATTTAACACCTTCCTGCTTTAAGGTATATCCTCATTAGAAATACTACTACTAATCAGGTTACAAATTATTAAATCATATATACCACTCCTGCTATTTTAAATCTGTACATGACATTTACCTGAGAAGCAGTGAAAGGAGACTATATTTTTTTTTTATAGTAATTGATGAATATTTATATACCAGATGGTTTTTCAAGTGCTAGCCAAAACTGATGGTGTTTAAACCAGAGCAATTGACAATTGAAAGGTTGAAATAAGAAAATCCTGAAAATATCTGTGGAGGGATAGTACAGTTGTGACTTCTAACAGCCAAATTATTTACAGATTTGGAAATACAGCTTGCCTGCTGCTGATACATTCTTGAGCTTCACATTCTTGATTGTGCATCTGGTCCTGTAGTTGGCCTGTGCTTTTAAGAGAATGCTTACTGCTGTACACAGTGCAAGACCAGCAAAGGCTGGGGACGTATGGTGAGTCCAGCAACATGACTATCTATCCCTCGTAAGTAAGACTCTGCATCTCATTTTGCTGTGCACACTTTGAAAAGGCAAAATCTTTGTTTATTGGTTAAGGATTGAAGTCTGAGGCTTCAATAAGGGAAGAGGGAACAGGGGAAAGGTCATGGTTTTTTTTAAAGTGCGCATTACAGCCTTTCTCTATTCTGTACAGTTTAAATTACCTAAATTTCAGTACATTTGTTTTAATGTATTTGTCCGAGCAATCTGCCAGTTATCTAGTAGTGTTTGCTTACAGATTGATTTTTGGTGCCATCATCTGTTGACAGGGTATAATTGCAACATGGGCAGACTGGGATCCTAAAACATCTAAGAATACACTTTCTGCATTGCGTGTTCCACAAAAACTTCAATTCTTGTATTCAAAGAAAGACCTTATGAATGCTGCTTTAAAGAAAAAAGCCCACAAAAGTCAATGCAGTGGAGCAGCCATTGTCTGTTGGGTTGGATGTCATACGTGAATACTATTGCAGACAAAGCAGAAATTTTACAGGGAAATAAACTGGATTGTGCAATCTAGAACAGTATCTATAAAGCTGTTTTTATGTAGCCACTTCATGTCAAAAACTACAGATGCTCCTGATATTGTGCAGCAAGTGTGTGTTGTAGTTATTCTGTTTGGAAATCTCTTTGCTTTGGTGAAGAGTTTGTCTGTCCTGCATGAATAAAACTATTTGAAAGCAGTTAACACTGATTTAATTCTGCTGCTCTAGAAATTAGAGCTAAAACTCCCATTCGCTTTTCTGGGAATAAAGTATCCTGCCAGTGTTCTCTGTTCTCTTCAATCTAGCAATCTCTTCAATCTCTACTAGCATCTGCAGAAAGAATAATAATTGGTTTCTTTGCTTTACCAAAATGGTGTATTTAAATTCAGCAGATCATCCAGAGACAAGAAGATTTAACATGTCTTACTAGCTGGTAGTGGATGCCTACACTTTAATCAGGCTTTTCTAGCTGTGAGGTATTGTAGTAGTAAGATTCCTTTCCACATTTGTAGCTCGTTATCACTAAGTGAAAAACTTCTCTGCATTCATAGCCTGTCTCAGCCTCCATTTATCGACTTCTATCAGAGTCCAGTAAAAGAAGTAATTATGAAGATGTTGGGGAGGTGTCTGGAGTAAGTCACACTTGTCAGAATGAAGGAGACTTGGCTACGCCTCAGGGCTACGTGCCTGATGTTTGTGAGTGAAAGTCATCGTCCAACTTGTCTGTGACTGACTTGATCTTTTTCCATTAACAGCCAGCGCAGAGAGATGCTGAGATGATCTCACCCTGAGGCAGACGTTGATAATTGGCAGGCATACCTGCTTCTAGCCATGGGTGGTGACAGGAACTCCACTCAACTGGAGGTGCTACAGTCTGAACTTTGCTAAGATGGTTCCCATACAATAAGTCCACATTGTTGCCAGATTTCTGTGGCAGAGAAAGAATCTTCGTGATGAATATGACAAATGAGAAAAGGTTGTCATCTGAAAAGGACTGATGTAGAAAATCCCAGAGCCCTGAAACCCACAGCAACATGCTGGATCTGGCCCAGCTCTGAGCAGGAGGTCGGACCAGACAACCACCAGAGTCCTGTCCAGCTACAACTTGTGAGTGGTTTTGAGTTTCAAGCAGGTACCCTCTCTCAAGGGTGAGAATGGAGGGGAAAGCTTTCCCTTGTAACACATGCAGAATTTCTGTGTGTTATAGGTGATCCTTAGCAACCAAACAGATATATAACATTTTTAACTCAATGACAGATCTATGCTGCACAGTAAGCTGCACAGGTGAACTCAAAACTTGTCACTGATTTTTGCACTCTCTTAATCTTTCTGTTTATTCTGTGCTTCATTAAAGTCAATCTCTGCTGGACAGACTGTCACTCAGGCTAGGCCTGTCCTGCTGTCTGCGCTCTCTGGGGAGCACCCTTCATCCTGATAAATGGTCTATTAGGAGAGCACGTGTCAGAAAGAAACCCTCCGTGAAGCTAAATAGATTAGTCTCTTCCCTCTGAACAGTCTCAGTGGAATGGGGTAGGCATGATCATTAAAGCAGATTTAGAATGAGAAGACACTTTTTCCTTAGGACAGGAATTGCCCTGAGTTTAGAACAGTACAGATTAGTTCTAGTAAATGTAAAAAGGGAGAACTTCTCAGCATTAGCACCTCCCACTAGAAAAGACACAGCATTGATGGTCTTGAAGCTGCTGGACTTTCTCATGGTGCCCTCTAGAGAATTACATGGAGACAGCCTTTCTCTGTGGAGGTTTTGTAATGCCTTTCTGTAACTACTGCAATTGCTAGCTTGGAAAAGCGGTACTAAAAAGCATTTTATATTCTTGCAGTGCAGTTTAGCAGCTGGTTAGTCAGACCAGCATAATGACCAGCAAATCTCCAGCAAAGGAAGGGAATTCCTTGTTCTTACAGCTGTCTCATCCCTTTAGCTGTGGCATTTTAAGTCATTGCTGTGCTGTCCTTGACACTCTAAACATATCATGGTAATGGCAAGGCCAAAAAATCCTGCTCTGGAAACCATCTGTTTAGAAGTGTGACTTAGTAGGAGGTATCACACACCCAAATGCCACACACCAGGTTCATCATTTGGTGGTGCCCTGGCACAGGTTACCTCAGACATGACCTGGGAAAGCAGAAAGGAGCTTGGGTTGCTCCTGTTGGCTTCTTTGTGGAGTTCTGGAAACGCTAGGGAGAGGAGGATGAGCTCACATGTTTCTGAGGTTAGTGGACACTTAGCAGAGGTTGGCTCTGTTCTCCTGTAGACCCTCAGAAGCAGCTTTGAACTCCCAAGGTTGCTGCTGCTTTCTTAAAAATAAATAGATAAATAAATATTTTCTTCCTTCAGTGTACTTTCATCTTCCCTTTCTCTACATTAGTGAGTGGGTATGAAGGGAAAACTGATTCAGAGCTTTTCCCCACAAATATTTGTGTCCTGAGCAGCCACTTCCATTAGCAGCAAAAGTCTCATTTCTCTGGTCTTGAGCTCAGTCACTGCTCTGGTGGTGTCTGAGGCGTTGCAGGGGTGCCTGTGGGAAAGGGAGACCCTATGCAAAGAGTAGGCAGACAAGATTTTGGGGCTTCTTTTTTGTTACTTGCAGGAACTAGCATGCAAAAGCTCAGATTTTCACCCTTGTTGGAGCCAGTCCAACAGAAACATCTCAGTTCTGCTGGCACCAAAGAGGGTGGGAGGTCCTCATTGGTGACATTTGTACCAAAATGGGGCGGGAATGCTGCCAGAAGACTCTTGTGTGAAGAGTGGCTATGGCCCAGGGAGAGGACAGAAAAAGATTATGCTGAGAGAAGCTAATTTTAAACAAATTAAAGGAGATAAATTCACATTTTCTGCTAGAGCATCTTCCAGAAAAAGAAATCAAATAAAATAACATAAAAGTAATAAGCAGCACACTCAACATTAGTTTTAATGCAGGACTAAGCAAATATTGTAAACTTTTTCATAATAGTAATAAAAAGCTACAAGTATCATAACAGTATGCACGTTGTAAACTCATGTAAACTCCTATGCAGTTATTGTTCCTAAACCGCATCTTGGTTTTTGCAGCAGCAATATATTCTCTGTCTGCCTGGGAAGATTTGGTCAACAATGACTGGAACGCTGGGACAAAAGTTGAAAGAGGTAACGTGAGGGAAAGGGAGTTCTGGAAGACTCTTTTCAACTCTTTCTTTTGTTGTTATTTATTGAAATGCAAATCTTTCAGGAAAAAAAATAAATATTCAGTAGATTCATGAATGCGAGGCTGAAGTTACAGAAACGGTGAGTCATACAGAAATCTGTCCAGGGAAACAAGGCACTGCTGATACTTTGAAGTTAAAGGAAGAGCAGAGTATAGCAAACTCTTAAAATAAGCCAAGGCCTACTGTGTATTTTAGTGTCTTTTAACAGTGTACTTCAAAAGTAATCTTCTAAAAATAAACTGTGTGTGAAAATATTCACTTTGGGCTTCTTCAGGCAGGGCTAAGCAGCACGGAGTTCAGCCAGCTGCAGTCGGTGCAGCCTTCTGCTTTCAGAGCTGGGAATGACAAGTGCCTGTAAAGGCACCGTGTGTTATTGCTGGAAAAGCAGGTTGAGATGAAGTCTGGGGCTGGGTCATCATGCACAATTGTGGTCGTGAGCCTGGGATCTACAAACGTCGTGCTGCTGCGAGTGCACTGTTTCAGATTCTGGTTTGTAACCGTGGAGGGAGCCCTCCCTGGGCTGTGATCGTCTCCCAGGGCTGGACATGGTCTGATGCAAACAGGTGCAAAAGCTCATTTTCCCTTTCTGCCCCTTGGTAAATCAGTGTTTGTACAGCATGGCTTTTGCTCCCTGGGCAAAAGACAGCAAAAACGTGGCTGCACCATGTGAATCCTGTGAAAATGGTACTAAACCTTCTGCAGCACTGGGGGGACCAGGGATACCCCCCCTTTCCCCTGTCAGTCCTGAAGAAGGTGTGAGAGTCAGCTCCTCCACCTGAACAACATTATGGCGTGCTATAAATATGTTAATTCTTTAATTATTAAGGTTAAAACTTACTTGACCTATTTTTAAAATATTGCTGTTTCCAGGGTATCAACAGTAAAAATAATACCTGAAAGAGACCTACAGAAAAGCTTGGATGCATGTCATGAATGTCATGTTATTTCATGGCTTTATGTTTAAGCACCTTAATTACCGCTTCTACTTACACTTAAAAGATTACCAACTAGAATGGGTTCAAAACTTTGTTTAAATGAAACCTATATAGCATAAAAAGAATTCACAGTAAACATCTTTGGGATGTAGGTAGAGATGACAAAAATGTGTAGTTTGGTATTTATTTTGTATTGGTATTGTTATTTTTGTCTTTTTTTTAATGCTTCTACTATACCTGATTATGAGTTCATTACGAGGGCTTTGCCTTTACAGTATGACATGGGTAAGTTTGTTTAGCATTATTATTATTTTATCATTTGCTTGTAAATGCTGCCTATTTTATTGATGAATTATAAATTTTTAGAAATATTGTTTAGAAAATAGTTGTCAACAAACGTCTAGGATTTTTTCTGGTTTTACTCAGATCAGTTTACATTAAACTGTTCAAATCTGAGATAAAATATAGCTTAGTAGAGTCTATATATAACCTTAACAGTCATTTAGCGCTGACTAGGACTGGCCAGAAAATTAATATTTAGGGAGGGCTTCATATATTTTGGGTTGAAAAATATCTCAGGTTTTTTTTCACTGATTCTTGAGGAAAAAGAGAGAAATTCTGATGCAGTTGAGGGCATGGAAGATGGATCTTCTACATCTAAGGATCAGGATTTTATATACGTATAAATATATACATATAATATATATTATGTTTAGGGTTATGTATTATTTAAGATATATCTCACTTTATAGCCTCAGCTTTCACATCCCTCCTTGAAAGCATATTTGGAATATTGTTGTTGGCTTGTTTTCTTGCTTTCAGTTGAGGACAAGGTGCTACAAGGACTCAAGCTTGTGTCCTCAAGCTCAGGGTGTCCAGAGAAGTACTTATGCAGGGGGCCTCCCTTCTACACCTTAGGTCTGGACCAGCTGGACGCCATCCTCATCCCCAGCTGTCTGCAGAGTAACAGGATCCTTTCCTGTTACTTGCTAATCCAGCTTGGGAGCCAGGCAAGGTGGGTATTTGCTGACAAGCTGCCTGGAAGGAAAAGAGAATCAGTTTTTCAAATATTGAAATTCATAAGAAGAAAGGGCTTGCCTCTTTTCCTTCCTCCCCCCCAACTAGATAGAAAATAAAAATGTCTGGTCCTTCAGGAAACTTGTGCATTAGATAACAAGTAGGTAAGAATGAATTGTTCCTTTCAAGTCAGTTTTTAATAGAGGAAAATTCTTAGTGAATCTTGCATTCTAGATAACAGTAATTTTGTTTTATGCAGCTGGTAGTGAAGAGTCTAGTGTCAAAATGCAGTGGTACTTGTAAGTAGTAATCAATAAACATGAATTATTTAGGAGACGCAGGATAAAAATGGGCAAGTATTAAAACAGAATCAATCCCCTGTATAAGCACTAAGGAATGCGTATGAATTCCTAGCAAATTGTTAGTGACGTCCATTTGGAATTGCAGTTTACGTGCATAAAAACAAAGTGTAAGTGAATATTTCATTATCTAAATGTAAATAAATTATATATTAATTTTAACGAAAGTGCACGAACTAACTGTTAAGGATCAAGTGTCTTCAGTTAGAACACCTACAGTGTATAAAAGCAGACATGCTGGCCAGATGGTGGGAGAATAAGAAGTGACCACACTTCAAATAAATTGCAAGCACCTAGAAATCAGGTGAGGTCACTCGGGGAGCAAAGGGATTCAGCTGACCACCACGTTTTAAAACAGCCTGGAAGGAAGAGATGAGCCAGTTTAGGAGTGACTGCTTTCCCTGTGCAACTGGTAGAGAGAAGGTTTTAACACCATTCCCCAAGGTGGAGAAAAAAATAATCTGTAATAGAAATGGCAACACACAAGAGACAGACCGATTCAGGCAATTTACTCTTCTAGACATCAAATGCTTTTTTGAGGCTATAAGTGATCATTCAAAAAATTATCTCAGCTCAAGCACCTGTGGCCAACAAAACTAAGCAGAGAGGAGTCTCTGTGTTGGAGGGGCAGGGAGAAAGTCTCATTTAACACAGACACTGCATTATTCACGCTTTTTGCTTATTCTGTCTGCAGAGGTCAGGTCCCAACAGAGCTCTTGGATCCTGGAGAAGCCTGATGAGAGATGTCATGGCAAACCCACTGACTGAGAAGTCACCCCACAGAGAGGAAGAGGAGTAATAGTCCTCACATGTATATGAAGTGAGGCAAGGCCTGAAAAATGCTTCACAACAAGACAAAAATTGAGGCCAGGAACTAGGAGTGCCCAAAAGAGCACTTGGGGGAGCAAGCTCCTGTGGAATGGTAAGAAAATGCCAAACAGGTAACAGACATAAGAAAGAGGGTAGAAATAATCCCTCTGAAAATACTAAAATGAACTTCTTAACCTACAGTTGTGTCTCTGTAGTACATATCTGAATAGATACGGGGACAGGAAATGGTTATTTATAAGTTAAAGCAAAAAGTAATATTAGGGAGGTTAATTTTTTTTTAAAGCAACAAGTGACTTGCATAAGACAGGGAGTGAGCTCGTGACCCTTTTTAAGCCAGTGGCAAAATCCCTTTGACTTCAAGTCACAATCAAGACTTCTTACTTGCAGTTCCTGGTCATCCCTTACCATGTCACATCAGCACTACCTCTGCGTTAGAAGTCAATACTGGGCCTTCAGTTGTGTGCGAAGTTACACACGCATGTACGCAAGATGCTGTATGTTAAATGTACATGGCTGGCTCCCGTTTTGTTGTTGGGAAAACTGAGGCACGGGGAGCTGGAGACAGGACTAAGGCTCCTGACTCGCAGCCCAGCACTTTGTGGCTGGGAGCATGGTGCTTCCCTCTGCTCTGGGTGTTCCCCAAGAGCCCAAACTGCCCTAGGGACTGCCTGGGAAAACGGGCCATCGCCTGTTCCTGGAAAGCTCGCACCAGTCAGAGCACGAGACCAGTACTGCCGTATGCTCCACAACGAGTGGAGAGGCTGCTGAGGACGGCAGTCACGCATCTGGGGGAGCAGGAGCCCTGACAGCACGGTGATCGCCTTTAGCAGGCAGTGACGTACACAGTCAGATGCAGTACGGGTATAAAAATACTAATCCATATGATGCTCCCTCCTCCTGTCTGACAAGCATTGTTGCAGGCATGCAAAAAGGCAGTAAGATAAAATGGTGTTCTGAGTGCTATACAGCAAATTACAGAGAAAGTCAGAATTCAGGCACACCTCATCTTTAGTCTGTGTCCAACCCTACTAAGTGCTCAAAGTCTCTCTGCTGTTGTCACATACAAAAAGTAATTACATATTTGAAAAAGCTCCCCTGCTAGTTGCTTGGAGAACTATTAAAAAACCCATATGAGAGGGATGAACAGGAGACTGTAAGGTTCTTGTTGTTCAATAGAAATGCAGGACTGGTAAACTCCCCCATGAAGTGCAGGATTGGTGCTCTGAATCGCAAAAGAAGGAAATTCCATTGCTTTCAGGGTCTGCAAGATTAGCCCCCAGTTTAGAAAGGAAAAGCTTTACCTGACAGGCTTTTGAGGATTGTTCCTCTTTGAAGAAATAATTCAAACCACCAGTTCATTCTGGAGCATTATTAGAGACCTTCATCCCTGTGCTGCAGTTATTGGTTTCCTTGTGCATGGAGTGAATTAGTGCCATGTTTCAGCTGGATTTCATGATTGTGTTATCCAGTCAGTAGTAAAATCCATTCATGTCAACTCTTTGAAATACCAACCTGTTGTGGATGCAATGTCATGTTTCATGGGAGCTGGTTACATTATGAGAGAAAGAAAATGTTTGCATAGTAGGTTGTTTAGCTCTTCTTTGAAACTGAGCTAGTTTGAGGAAGAAGAGGCTGAAGGGAGACCTCATCACTCTCTACAACTCCTTGAAAGGACACTGTAGAGAGGTTGGTGCTGCTCTCTTCTCGCAGGTAATTACTGACAGAACGAGAGGGAATGGCTTCAAGCTCCAACAGGGTAGGTTTAGACTGAACATTAGGAAAGAATTTTTCA
>JAOXNO010000070.1:27751668-27777484 GCA_028565335.1 Limnodromus scolopaceus
GGGCGCGGTGCGGGAAAGGGTTGGCTCTGAACAGGAAGAAGAGAGGAGCCGGGGCAGAGCGCTGCAGCTGGAGCGGGATGAGGGGCTGGCGGCAGAGCTGGCCAGGCTGAACCGCGAGAGGCTGAGAGATGAGAAGATGCGGCAACAAGTGAGAGAGAACAGGTAAGAGTTCCTACGCGTGTGCAGGCGGTTATATCGCTAAAGTGTGCAAAGCTATCGATAGCATGCGTACAAATAGAGAGAACTTGTGTTATGAAACAGGTTTTGTTTTCTTTTTTCTTTTTTCTACTAGAGCAGTGTTTTTATCTAAGATTGGGGGGTTCCCCGAATTTATTTTTTTTTAATTGTGTTTAAATACTGATGGAAACTTCAGTTTTTCCTATAGGCACTTACTTCCTTACTTCTTTTTTTTTTCCCTAGTCTTGAACTTCGAGAGTTAGAAAAAAAGCTAAAATCCGCTTATATGAATAAAGAGCGGGCTGCACAGATCGCTGAAAAAGAAGCTATCCAGTATGAGAAAATGGTAATGAGCTCCACAGCGTATCCCAGCACCTGAGTGCTGTAACTCTTTGTGTGGATTATGAGGAAAATTCTTCCTTTGAGGCTGGCCTTTTTATCTAAAGTATTGTGAGCTTTAGGCATTGCGTGTTAATTGAAAATATGGTTTGTGTTATGAAGAACTAATTAGCCGGTAATAACCAGCCATAAGAAAAAGGCTCACTTTGCCGTCGCAACCAAAGTGGTGGTGAATCTAGCTGTATGAATGAATATAGTTTTTATTTTACTGGTTTTGTAATATTCATCCAACTTAAAACTATGATCTACTTTGTACGTATTGTGGTGAATCCTTTCCTCAGAAGCAGGTGGTTGAAAATGTTCTTACTATTAAACATACACCTGAATAACTTCAGAAATAATTGTGAACTTTTATTTGTGTATAGAATAATCTTGGTGATCAGGCAGATGATTCTGATTGTGTTAATGTTTTATACAAATTTCAGTTTCTGCAAATTGCTGTAAAAACAACACGTTTATGGAGGATGCTGTACATCGTTAAACTGCATTCCTGTCATTAGCCCCTGTGAGCTGCTCTGGCTCCTGCTGGCTGCTCCCCTGTGTCTGTGTTCAATACGGAGCTTCCTTTCAGTGGTGTTAGTTCTCAAGTTTGTTTAGATATTGAGGGTTCTCTTCAAGGGTTCTGCCTACTCAATGAAGCTATTAAGCACCTTAAGGCACTATGTTTATAGATAGAAAACATTCAATTCTGTAATGCAGTATATAATTCCTTTTTATATTCTGTATTTTTTTCACTACAAATTGTATAAAAAGAAGTCTTGCATTACTTTTTCCCCCTATAGAAACGTGAGGCTGAAATAGCCCAGAAGATGAAGGAAGAGTACGAAAGGGTAATAAAAGAAGAAAGTTCTGCAGAGCTGAGGCGAAATGAGGAGAAAAAAATGTACCAGCAAGAACTGGAGAAACAGCTCGAGGAGCAGGAGAGGAAGAAGCAGGATGCTTACCAAGAGTTTCTAAGCGAGAAACTCTTGATCGACGAAATTGTAAGAAAGATCTATGAGGAAGACCAAATGTTAGTTACTTTTGATTTTTATTATTTATTAATTTAAAACAAAGCAACTCATATAATTCTGTATAGAAAATTAATTTGTATGCCTTTATTTCATAGACTAAAGCCCATTTCATTTTCCTTGGTCACATTTTACTAACAAGAGACTGACTTGCGTGGGTTTTGCTGTTTAAACGTCAGAATGTTCTTGTCATTCCAGTCAGTCTCGTGTCCTTGTTCCCCAAGTATGAAATCCAGCTTATTTCAGGGAGTGCTGGCATTGGGCCCCCGGTGCCAGAAATGCCTTTCACATGTTTCTGCCTCACCTGGTGTCCCTGCCTCTGCGTGGGACGTGTTGTCTGCCTCTTGTATGGCCTGGGATAGGAAAGGTGGTTGTGAGGGCAGCGTGGGAGTGGCAGTGGGGAGAGTTTAATAGAAATGAAATGTTTAGGAGACCCTGGTGCTATTGGGCTACTGGGCTTCCTTCTCCTTTCTGTTTCGATGGAGCGTGTGTCAGCTGGAGTAGCAGCGAGTGTACCTTTGTGTACTGTCTGGCCTCTTGAAGGAAGGTGTTGGACGTGAGATTCCCTTTTGGCGGTAATTCATTAATGCGTATTTTCAATTTAGACACCTATTTTCTAGCTGGTTGGGTAAGGAAAGCCATTGAAATCTTAGTCTCTGGAATATATTGTTAATGGTGAGCATATGGTCTGTTCTAATGTTACTCTGCAGTATGTTAAATGGCTACTTAAATGGTTTTTTTTTCCCATCTTCTACAGGGAAAGACAACTGAAGCTAGATAAAATAAGAGCAACTCAGACATATATTGAGGAATTTAAAAAAGAACAAGCCAACTGGAGGAGAAGGAAACAGGAAGAGATGGAAGAAGAAAATAGGAAAATTATAGAGTTTGCCAACATTCAGCGACAAAGAGAAGAAGACCGGATGGCTAAAGTTCGAGACTCTGAGGAGAAAAAACAAAGACTTCAAAGCATGGTATCGAAAATGGAAATAATTGTAGAAAAAATGATTGTACATTCTCGTCTTTTGTTTAGAAATCTTTCCTTCTTGTAATAGATTGCCCAAAATCTGGAAAGAGAAAAACAGAAGCGTGAAGAACTGGAACAAATCCGGCAGGAGCTCTACCTGGAAGAGCAAGAGGAGACAGAAAGGAAGAAGGAGATGGTAAGTGGTGGCCGGTAGTTGAAGTAGCACCTTTGGGTAGAGGAATATTTCATTCCTCCTGCAGATACATACGTGGGTATTTTGGTACTTTTCAGACACCCTTTTTTTCATCCGTGTTCTGTCTGTTACGTGTAGCTGTGCATAAACTGTAAAGGGAAAATGCAAGTGGAGAGAAGCGTTGCAACTGTCCCTTAATTCCTGCAGAACATTCAGGTTAGCGGAGCTGGCCTGTATGAAACTTTTATAAAAAATAAAAATAGTAGTGTATATGCAGGAAAACATGTAATTTATGGAGCACTATGGGTAAACTAACTTATTTTAAACAGACCAGATATGAAATTTAAAGAGAAAAAGAAACCATTTTGAATAACTTATCTAGACAATAAGCAATAAAGTGAATGCAGGGGGCAGCATTTTCCATAGTTTTCCTCTGTCCTTTTGCTTCTCCTGATGTCTTTGTCATGGAGCAGCGCTCCTTCAGTCTTGGAGATTGCCACCAGAGTTGTGATGCTGAAAGAAGAGTCAGTGAGAGTATATGCAATTCCTTCTTTCTTCTGTATCCAAGGGTGCTCTTCAGAGGCCAATTAACTCCCGTTTCCACTCCTTTTCCTCTAACAGTGCTGGTGCTGGCAGGGTTGTTTGTGGACGGGGTTGGGATGGGGTTTTTTCACACTTCGGATGGTGAAGTCTGCTGAGTTCTTTGTGACTCTGGGATGTCTTTGAGAGGCTTCCTTGAGCCCATTCTGGTTTGTGAGCTGTCTCAAAGCAAAAACCTTAATTCTGACATGGGTTTAGGTGTATGAAATGAATTTGAATTGTTTTCAATTCTGTTCTGGCACAAAGTGTTTATTTCCAACACTATTTCCTACATGTTCTTAGACAAGCAGTTTATGTATTAACTTAGTTTTTGGATGGAAAATTCTGTCCTTTCAGTTTCCTTTGCTGTCCCTAATGTATTTATGCTTTAATTTCAACCAGGTAGACAACTGAAGGTTTTGAATACCCTTATTGCACTATTTATATCTTTTATTTATCTCATGAAGGAGAATCCCAGTAACTTTCAAGTTCAGGTTTAAGTAGGTTAATTAACTGCTTGCTTTTTGCATGTCCATTTGGTTTTCCTTGTGTTCCCAGCCACACTCCAGCTTTTCTTGCTATGGATGACAACATAACAGCAGCTGAGATACATAACACTGTTATTTTTAGAGAGTTGTTCAGGAGCACTGTCTTGTTGATTCACTTCATACTAGTCCAAACTTTTGGTTTGGACTTAATTTTAAGAATCTTGAGACATCTGCTAAACCAGTTAATACCAGAGAGCACTGTCAGGTGGGGAGCAGTTGTTCCAGTTCTTTATGCTAGAAGGTGATAGCTACAGTAAATTGATTCCAACTGGCTGATAATGATCAAAATTTCCTAAAGTATTTTCAGAGATAGAGCATTTTATTGGATTTCCTTTATAGGCAGAAATTGAAAAGAGAATAAGACAACGCTTAGACTTAAGGCAAACGTATGAAGAGCAATTTGCTTTAAAGAAGATACTGCAACAAGCCATGCGAGAAGAGGAAGAAGCCTTCAAACAACAGATGTTGGCCAAGTTGGCAGAGGATGATCGCATTGAGCAGATGAACGCTCAGAAACGAAGAATGAAACAGCTTGAACACAGAAGGGCTGTGGAAAAACTTATTGAAGACCGTCACAAACAGTTTATTGCAGATAAAGTAAGAGTTCTCACTTTTGCCTTCGGTTTGAGCCAAAGTGTTTCAATATGAGGTTGCTTCTGCTGTCCTAAGTGACAAGGCTACTGTTACTAAAGGAATTGCAGAGAAATGTGCAGGGGGGAAGCAGGCCCTTTGCTCTGGTTTGCTGACAAGAAAAAAAGTCTTTTTAGAGCCAACTTGTTTTGTAGCTTGGGAGGTTGGAGTCAGCAACGAGCTGTCTACCCTGACGTGCTCTGTAAATCTCTCTTTACGAGCCGCGGGGTCAGGGACACAACTTGTCCAGTTCAGCATCCCCGAGCGGCAGCACTGATGATGATGTCTGAGAAGGGGAAGTCCCAACCTAGATTTTAGATTAAGTTTCCGGAATTATCATCTGAGGAAAAAAAAAATTATAAACTGAAAACAAGTAATGGAATCCTATACTACAGCTTTTCAACCTGTTTATAGGGTATAAATCCCATGTGTAACGTGAATTGCAATTTCTAGTCATCTGCTTGAGAATACACGCCTGTTCCTCCTTTCCCTGTTAGAACAGGAACAGATTTACTTCTCTGAGAGCCAAGAAGGAACCAGAACTTCACTTAACCACCTTTAAATGGGCTTCTAGCACAAGACTGAACACCTGCCTGGCAGACTAGTGCCATGTCTTGCCATTCAATCTTCTCTTTTGTCTGAGATTTTTTTCTAGCTCCCAAACATGTATTGTTTAAACAGCACATTTGGGTTTTTACATACACTTTTCCATCCTTTTCAAATGAATTTCCTGTGACCAGAAGTTAATAAGTCGAAGTTCAAAATTTACTCTACAAAAAAAATTTACTCTTTGTACTATGGTGGATATTGGTGGAAAGAAATGTTCGCAGAGCTGAAACTGAAGTTACAAAGACTTCTTTCTTGTAGGAGCGTGAACTTGAAGAAAGACAGTTGGAGGAGAGAAGACAAGAAAACATCCGTGCAATTGTTGAAGAAGAGAGACAGAGACTCCTGAAAGAGCATGCATCAAAATTATTGGGTTATCTTCCTCGAGTAAGTGAATTATATTTTAAATGCTTTTAAATGCTTTAAATTCTGTAAATCAGTTTTCTCTTGGATAATTTAACATGAATTTGCAGAACCGTGTAAATTCCTGGAGTTAGTGGGTGCCCTTATTGTGTCAGCTCTCCTGTGCTCACCACCTCCTTTTTTCCTTTTTTCTTTATGAATTGGGAAGCAATTTACAAAAATACTCTTTTTGTATGAGGGACTTTGGGCTCTACCGCAATATTGATATATTGATGTAAGTACAGAACTTGCTGAAAGCTTCCACAGCACTTTGTGCATGTAGTTTTGGGGATATGGAATGTCAGTTCTAAAGCAGGGCTTGTCTGACTGGAAGGGGCTCCACCAGGTCTTAAACCCCATTTCCACCAAATTTCTGAGTTGGGGTTTTGGGAGCAATTTCTTACAGTGTTGGCTGCCTTCTAAGTCTTCTGTTACCATGGGAACCATGGGAACATCATCTTTGTTGCAGTGCAATAAAGTGTAGCGCTTACAGAAGCATTTCAAAGCTCGCTTGGCTCATCCTGGTGTTTTTAAAAGTTAAAAAGATGGAAGCAATTATTGTACTAGGAATAAACTACGATTTATTTTGTATTACACTTCGTAATCGGAAAGATCACCTGATGGTACACAAATGAACAGAGCTGCTCTAGGGATGTACAAATGCATTTACAGTAGGGAGGGAATTATCCAACGATTTAAAGAAATTATTTTCTGCAATACTGGAAAACACTGTAAATGTAGCAGAGTGTAACTTTTATTCAAATATTAATAGGCTAATTTGGTGCATGAATTTGTACAATTTGGAGTGTGAGTTATTTTTTAGATGTAGTTAAAGGATAACACAAATTGGCAATATTGTGATACAGGTTTCTGGTTTGACTTTACTGTTGTAGGAAGTCTTGGCTATTTCAAAGTGTCCAAGGCTCACACCTGTTCCATGGTATTGATGCTTTGTTTTGTTCTTTCCTCTGCTTCAGCTCTGTCTGACTCGTGTGGGCCATACATCATGTTACTTCACTCAAAATGGTTAAATAGAAACATGATAGTTCATTCTGAAGTCTCCAAGATAAATGCAATTTGTAATTTTGGTGGTTTTTCTTTTTTTTTTCCCTAAATGCTGCAAGTTATGTTCTGTGGGTTGTACACGTTTTTAGCCCTAAAATTAATTTGTAAGTAGTTAGAGATTTCGATTTCTGGGTTCCTTGCTTTTCTTTCCCAAAACACTATTTCTGATTAAGTTGTTCAGTATCAGTTGATTTCCAAAAATAATTTCTTGGTGTGGGCTCATTTCAGCCCAACCGAAGGTGGAGCCAGAGCCCTGCCCCAGGCAGAGCCTCTTTTCAGCGCAGTTGCTTGATTTTTACTAAACCTGAACCTCTGCTGTGCTAACTATAATCATTTTTATTAGAAAGAGAAAGCAGATAAATGTTGTCTCTTGTATAGTGCTCATGTTGGAGTCTTTATGGGGGCCTCATCATCTGCATGAAGAACAAAAGCACCAATCTGAAACTCTTCTGATGAAGTTTTGTGACAGTTTCCAGGGCTGTTTGTTTTAACCAGCACCATGGATACAAGCTCTTGCATTCACTTCCATTGAAGATTTCAGAGATCCAGAGTAATCGCTCTACTTTGTTTTACCTTCTGATGTGTGTTTCTTTCCCCTTATTGCAGGGCATTATCAAAGACAAAGATGACGTTAATATGCTTGGAGAGGAATTTCAGCTGGCTTACCAGAAGAGAACAGGCAATGCATTTTCAGAAGAGAAATGAAGCGTCCCCCATCTCATCTCCTGGTTTGCCACTAGATGTCATCTGATTTCTAATGACAATTTCCATTTGCTGTTAATGGAGAGCGACTCCTTTTTAATATCATAAAACATCTCCATTTTAAGACTGGAGTTCTAAACTGATGAGCAGCTAGTTTTATTTAAGTGTATGTTGTATTTGCCTTTTTATACCTTTCTTACAATGTATAAACTTACTATTTATGTACCATGTTCCTATTCAATTACTCTGAGGGAGGAATCCATTGAAAGAGCTGAGGTTTGACAGAGGTTCACACAAGCAGCACAGGCTTTTATTGCTCCTGTTCATTAGTGTGCTGTTCATCTACACTCAAACTTTTACCTTGTTCTTGATTATAATGATGACATAATGAAATCTTTAATGATTTAATACTCGTAGAGCACCTGTGAATATGGAGCCCTCCCTCCTGACTGTATCCCAAAGCAGGAGCTGATGGCCGGGGAAAGGTTTCCCAGCTTCACCTTGACTAAATAAAGTAGCGATTTTAAACAATACAGCTGTACCACCCTGCAAAGCCTATCTGGGAAGTCAGGGGCAAGTCTTGTGTATGCTTTTGCCAGCCAAGGGTGTCAGATGTAACAGCTAAAACAAGTTATGAAAGAGTAGGTGCTTAAAATTAGATGCCAGCCCAGCTAGCGTTGGGGGGAGATCTCTTGCAGAACAGAGAAGGCCAATTTTCCAACCACGTGTGTTAAAAAGGACATGACATTTTCTTCTCAACCAAATCACTGCTTAATTTATTTCTGTTGCAACAAGGAATTTTCTGAGACTAAACCCTGACTTCTTTGGACTGAATATTACTTTAGATAAGGTACAGTTTTAAATGCTAAAACAGAGCAAACTGTTACCAAAGTTCATTTGTTGGATTATTTCTTACACAGTCTGTGCTTCTCCACTCATTACAGAAGGGACAGTTTGGGCTGAAACTTCAGTACAGATTTGTATTTCCTATGGTATCACAACACAAGCTATCAGGCTTATAAAAGTTAAACACTTTAAACACAAGAAAAATCAACAAAATCAATTCACTGGGCTATACTGTTATCGACTATTATTATTAACAAGCATTCATATATAGTACCAAAATAATGTACCATCTGACTTGTATTTCAAACAGAAGTTGTCTTTCTATGGAATCAATAATTTCCCCACTCAAGAGCTTTCATGAATTCCTCTTCAGTAAAAGAGAGCATCTTAGCAGCTTCGATGTGCATCTTAAAAAAGAAAAAAAAAAAAAATTAGGAGCAGAAGGTAAAATAATGTGAATGTGCAATGCAAAATCCTGTATAATTGGGATGGCTGAAAGGGGCTTCCAGTCTGTCATTCCGGTTTTCGTACTATGGTTTTGATGGATGTTCACCTGTTTAAGATGAAGCTGCTATTTATATTTTTCTGCAAAAATTTATAGTGTAGAGAGAACATGAGAAATTTATGCTAAACATTGCAACTTCAGCTCTAGTAAAAGAGGACCAGTAGCTTTTCGTAGTTCCTTATATTGCTTCAAAAATGTCTCAGTTTTAAAGAGGCATGGAAATTACTGCAAATTGGACAGCTCTTGTCACCTCTAAAGAATGGTATAAGAAAACTGTTGTATACATTCTTTCAAGCTGATCAATATACAGCTTAACTTTAAAGCTATTACAAATCAAATACATCATTAAGATTCAGTGTGCTAACACCTCTTATATGTGTGATTTAATGTTAAATGAGGATTTTAACAAAATAGTGTAACACTGTTAAAAATGAACAATTAGTATAAAACAAAGAGTAACTGCACTACACCTTAACGGGCAATACCTGGAGCTGAGCACAGGTACTGGTATTGCCATGTGTCACACCATACATCTACAGTCCATTATGGCACATAGATACAGACACACACCTCCACCCCACCCCCCCCACCTGTACATATGTGTATGTTTATAAATCAGACAGTAGTATGAATTTGTATTTCTACTACACAGGATATAGCACATTACTTTAAATGGAACACTGAAAGGAACAAACAGAACTTTTTAACATGTTTTAACAGGCTATTTTCTGTTCAAATAATAGAGTTTTTTGGGAAAGTGTCATCAGGGTCATGGAGGTTTGATGAGAAAACAAGTACTAAATGGTCAGTATATTTGCAAAGAACTACCCAGCAAAAAGACTCAGCCACCAGAGAGCCCTGAAACCTCCCTGGGCTCCAGTAGAGGTCACAGCAGAGGTTGCAGCGGTGCCACACGTCCTCATCCCCACACCAGGGTATAATCTCTTTACCTGTCATCATTCAGAGTGGAAAGGAACGTGTCCCAGCTAAGCAGTTTTTACTGCAAATTCTAACAAAATGGCTATGGTTTGAAGAACAGGAAACAATTCATGTCTATAAGAAATCTGTTGTGGGTTTTTTGTATATAGATATATTGCTAGTTCAAAAGTACAACAAAGCGTACTGTAACACCCTCCAGCTCTGCAAAGCTCAGACTCACTTCCCTTAATCCCTTTTAAAACTAAGATTTTCTATTAAATTCTCTCTCTCAAGGCAAGCAGAGAATGCTCTGAAGAGGCCCACTGAACACCAGCAACTACTTGCTGCCAGCTGCAACTCATCCTGCTTTTGGGGGGATTTTTCTCTTCTATTATTCTTCTTGGGGAAGCATATCCTCACCTTCAGACTAGCTGTACCTGCCACGGGCATCTGAATCTGCCACACAAATACTACACAAATGGCCCAAATGACGTTCTCCTCATTCATTCAACAAAAGGCTTGTGTGAAACAGCCTGAGCACGTCTGGGCTTTAGCTGCCTCTCCCCTGGGCCTTCTGCCTGAAGCTATAAAAGGCAGAGTTAGCATAGCTCTCTTTCAGGTTCTTCCTGGTCTTTTCTGAAAGAACTACCAGCATCCTCCTTCTGTGAGTAAATAACATTTCTTTATGAGAAAAGGTAAGTGGTTTCCTCTACTATCTGCAGTTCTGATACAGTATTCATAATTTGTCTAAAATATATTCAATGAAGTTTATCCGAAACTATGGTTTTGGTTCACAGCCAAACAGAACTACTGCTCTTTGACACCCGTTCCAGTGAATTCCTGTTCCAGAGGACAATAAGCAACTTCACGTATAGAGTATATTTTGAGTGACTGCTGAATTTTTTTCATTCTCAAAATAAACTTGAAGAGCTGTAAAAGTCAGCCAAAGGTTACACTGGAACTGTTTCTGTTAGATGAACCCCCAAGATCTCCTCTGCATCCTGTTACTGCTAGAAAAATCCTCTTCCACTGGAAATGCATGAGCAGCCCCAGTGCCTCTTCCTCCAATTGCCAATCCTCCTTTGTCCTGTGTTGGAGAGGTATTCCACATTCAAGGGTGCATTTCCATATTGCAATTCCCAGTTCTGAGGATAAGCATGTGTATTTTGTTACATGAAGTTGCCACTTCATACAGGATTATGTTTCCTCTGGGGGGGCTCAACAGCTTCAAGAGTGTTTACAAAATGTCTGGTGATCACTGCAGCACAAAGGGCAAATCAAATGTTCTATTTTCTTATCTCAAAGGCCGGCCCTTCTAATGTGCTTCTGCTCAACAAGTCACCATGCACTGCTTGCTTTAGTTCTCTTACAGCTTTAGTGTGAGAGCACAAAAAGAAGCGCATTAACGCCATCCCAAAATGAATCACATCAGATTCAGCAGAAAAAGCCCTTAGAGGTGAGCCACTCTATGGTGCTAAGCTCCTACCTCGACAACTGTTAAGCCCACAGCTCCGCATGTGTCTTGTGCAGCCTCGGAAGGAAAACTGACGCAAATGCTAGCGTGGAATGCCAAGCATTTGGTAAGTGAAAGGTGTGATGGAACAATAAGACCTAAACGCATCAATAAGTGGAAAATGGTTTGATTTGGGCAACATCTCTCAGAATACAATCCTCTCACTTTCATTAGCTTCCATGTAAACTCACAGGTTCTTTCCATTTGTATCATCAAAGCTCATTTGATAGGTCTATGCTGAAAAAATATTTTGAGAAATGTAAGGCATTTTACCCACTCTGCAGTGTCTGAGGTTTCTCTTTCCAAGTCCCTCCTTTTTGGGACACCAGTACAGCTTTATCAAATATGATAAATACATTTTTAGCTATGTTTTATCTGAAGTATTAATCCACTTCTCCACATTTCTAGGAAAGCTCTATCACCATTTGTTCAGCATGAATTGCCAGCAAGTATTTACCTATCTCCTACTCAGTTGCAGCTTCAGCTGCCAAAGAAACAGAAAGGCAGTAGCCCCTTCCCTCCCTTTTTTAAAATGGATGTAGAATCAAATGATTTTCAAAATAAGTTTAGCTGCAGGCGCGGTGTGGATGTGAACACCCATACAGCCATGTAGGTGTTACTACATCGCGTGTGATTCAAAGTATGTCTGATATTCCAGGCATTGGAAAAGGATGCAGATCAACTCCCCTCCTTTGATCTAGTAAATTCACACCTAGTGTAAGTACTCTCTCTCTTTTTTTCTTTTTTTGTCTGACACATGAGGAGACCTGTACCTGGGCAGAATTGTACGTATATAGAACACCTGAGAATATAAATAAAAATACACCATGTTAATAGAGAAGGACATGCTTTGAGAATCCAGGAAGAATGTAGTTCTTGCTCCTAAGAAGACAGGCTGTTACAGCTGCTGAGACAAGTAATTCACTGGGGGGAAGAAACCAAAGAAATATTTCACATGCTAAAATGGATTCTACTGACACAGCAACCTCAGGAGTTACCTGTACAGTTTTCAGTTTTTGTTCTTGAATAAATAGATACTCTTGGTCCTAAAGCTTGTCAGTAGCAACCCTTCACCATGACAGGCTGCGTTCAAAGTTAGGAATGAGTTAATTCAAAAGAGGATTAGCCTTTGCTATAAAGCAGAATGTTGGCAATATGCACTAATAAAGGGGAGGCTGCTGCTCCCCTGCATTGAGACCTCCCAGTCTTGGGGCTCTGGTTTATGTGATGCCTTTACTTGACAAGAGACATGTTTAGCTAGCGGTTGTTAACTGAAATATAACAGTACTCAGCTTCTTACCTTTTGTCTCTTTAAAATATCAATTAACTTTAACTGCTTTTTAAAACCTGTCATTAGCTCTCCTTTTTGTTTCTGCAGTTTCTTGTTTTCCATTTTTAATTCTTCAATTGTTTTGAGTTCTTGGTTAGCTACATCCTACCATGGGAAGAAAAGGAGAAATGCATTACTGATGGAAGTGGTGCTTTAACCAATGAAACTTGGCATTACATAACAAAAGGACGAACAGTACCCACAAGTGACACTTCTGAAAAGAAATGGGATTAATCAAAATATTCCCAATGTATGCCTAATACATGTGTATGTATTCGGTGTGTATGTGTACTTCTCCCTGTTTCTTAACACATCTGATTTTCACAAAAATGGGAAAAATCAGAAAGGCTTAATTCTGTACGTTTCTTCCTCCTGCCTAAGTTGCGGTAGTGTCGTCCGAGATACCGCACCAAGCTCTTTGCTGACTTTGGGACTATCTGTAAGACACACCACACTTCCAAACTGATCAAGCCTTTTGTCTCATTCTGGCATTACTGAGTTTTCCGAAGCCGCCTTACCTTGGTACTTTGCTTCAGTTTATTCAGCTCTACTTTATGCCTTTCTGCTTCTTCCAGGGCCCTGTTTAAGCGGACCTCTATTGCACTCTGACTGGCTGTGGCCTGCTTTTGTACACGCTTTAGATTCTCCAATTCCTATTTAAGAAGCAAAGGATAAAAACAAATATAGTGAATAAAGGTATTTTAATGAATCCCATATAGACAACAACACATTTACAGCAGGTCTTACCCTGTGGACTTCTTTGGCCTGCAGATAGGATCTGCCTCAAAGACCATGAATTCCCCTGTTAAAACATCCCCTTCTCCTTTGAAATCTTGACAAGGAATCTTTCTCATCTTTGTTTTAAACTTCTTTTAGAATAATTGTGGATCTGATCGTGTCAGACCACAGGATTGCCTGAAAATCCTCATATGCTCAGTCAGAAAAAGAGAAAAAAATGTCAGAATGTCCACTCTGTGGCAGAGTTTGGAAGGGTGTATTCCTGGCTGCTTCTTCCCACCTGTTCCTTGTACCTCTTTTTCCCAGAGATTACTGCACGCAATTACCAACAAAATGTTGAAATAGCCCACTGAAGATGGCTGAGGGTAGTAACTATTTCATCTAGTAGAAAATAGCTCATCAAGTGTTAATGGCAACAATCAAACCTGCTCCCTCTTATCTCGGATGATAGTATTTCATAGTGCTGTGAGCAAAGAAAGGAGAAAAAAAGACCAAGATGAGGAACAGAATAATGAGATTAAAGATCAGGGAATATAGATAAAAAACAAAGTAGAAGAAATAAACAATTCTGGCAGAAAGAGCACATCTTGTCATTTGTGAAAACAAAATAGACCTTTTTTAAAAAGACTATCAAATTTTTAGGGCACAGAAAGATTCTTTTAACTAAATCAGGGTAGAGAAAGGGCTTATGGTCAACCTTTTGCCCTCAGACTGCCTTATTTCTGAGTAAGTGTTCTATTTTCTCAAGTCCACACTAGGTCTTGTGGTGGTCACTTCTAATTTCCACATCATTTATCCAAGAAGTACATACTAATTGACAAGTGTATGCAGCAGAGACGTTATGGTGAAGTTATGTCTGGAACAGGTATTTCTGGGAAGTTTTGAATCTTCTCCGAAATGGAGGAGGAAAAGGAGAGTAAGATGCATCTCGCTAATCCTCCAAAATTCTGTTGGTGAGTGTACCTCCTCCAAAAGTTCACAAAACCAGATGTTGCTTCAACATTTTTGTTTTGTTGCTAACGTGTCCCTCTGATTGATTAAACAAAGATGGGTAAACGCCTGGCTGGTGGGGCAGCAGAGCCCCTCTGGAACACATGCACGTGCATCAGCAAGGAACACAAATTTGTTTGCTGGATGCTGCCCCTGTGTTTCCACAGAAAACAACCTGCACAGCACAGAGACCTCTTCATCTTGATGAAGATGATGGGACTGTGAATAGGGTCAGCTAAATTTTTCATGTTAATGTATTTTATTTTGCACTAATATGAAAAGCTTTGGAATATAGCCTTTCAAGCATTTAAAGACCAAAAAAAAGCTCTGCATGCAATGCAAATTACATATCAGCTAATGATGTCACTTAATGAAAGAATTCTAATAATTCTTTTAGGGCTTTTTTACATTTACTGTTGTGCATAATACCTTAACAAGGATGTTTTTCCAAGTCATCCGGTGAGGGTATATTGTTAAATATATTCAACTCCAAGTTTTTCATCTTAAAAATGCCTGAAATAAGTATTTTATTTTGTAAGTAGGCAAGGTTTCTTCCAGTTCTTCAATACTTTAAATAAAAGCTGGATTAATTTTTCTCATATAATGTTTCTCTAAGAGGGGAAAAAATGTACTGTGTTATAAAACTGCATCCTGTTCTACTCTGGATTTTCTCCACTGTTCTGGCATGGCTAAGGCACTTGGATATCAGTAGGGGGTGTGATGTCAGGGACCTCATCTGTGAGTAACTCTCCCGGCAGGCTTGCCTTCCCCCCCAGTAGCAGCCATACACACCCCATCTAGAAAGCCCTTTAGACAGCTCAGCAACACCTGTCCACCCCCAAAAGCATTTGCGAGATATAACGTTCGCTTAACATCAAGCCCTTCTTCAAGCTAAATTAGAAAATCCCTGCACAAACCCTGAAAAGGAATAAGAGCATAACTTTGGTGTTTCCCTGACTTTTATCCAACATTACAGCTAAACTAAATTAACAAGTGAGAGAGAACATTTATCATTTATTTCATCAACTAGATGGAAAAAAAAGAGAAATGCTGGAAGTTTTGGGGAGCATCAGAATTTAGCTGCTGCATGATGTGAGTGTTCCAGCAGAAATTCTCACAGAGACCAAACACCAAAAGAATGAAATGTAAAAATAACAAAGTAATTACCATTTTTCAGGGAAGTTGTGAAAACCAGGGGAGAATCTTTGCCTAGGCACATACAAAAAAAGTAGCTGGGGGATTAATGAAATTGCGTAAATTGTTGAAAATCTAAGGAATCTTGGGAAAGCATGTATCACAACTTAAATCTTCTATCACTTACATTGCAACAGAAATCACAACAAAAGCAATAAAAGCCAAAAAAAAAATCAGAGGTTACATTTGTGCTATCTCAACCATACAGAAAACTTTTTCTAGACTGAAAGTATTAAGTCATGAGAGTTTGGTGTACAAATTCAGGCCTATATTTACAGGAATTTTTTTTAAAGATGTCTAGAATTAATCTACAACTACATTAATTTTATAGTGTTGAAGAATACTTCATACCTAAAGAATAGAACAGTTTGTAGACTGCCAAGTCCATAAGAGATCTAAGCAATTACTGAAAAATTATTTTTAAATCCACAATTTTGGCAGTTAGGTAATTTTTTATACAGAAAAAATATGTAAAATAACTTCCGAATTAGCAGAGAACCATTCATTACATTTACCTGCCTTTTTTGCCTTCTCAGTATTGTAAAGAACTACCGCTATCTGTAATGATAACATCAAACCTTGAGAAATTCTATAAAACACAACCTATTAGAAATAATTCAAGCAGCTGAGGATGGTAGATCCAGAGCAAAGACAAGTGAGGCAAGTGACCATATTTCGGATATGGTAGCTGTGGAGTGGAACTGAATAAACTTTTCATTACAACAGACATCTAAGTACTGAGATAAACTTTCTAACTGTGACTGTGTACAAGAACTACCACAGACCGTCTACTGAAATTATGGAAATTGCTATCACGGAAGGCTTTAAGTACAGGTTAAATTTACATCCAGGATGATTTGGATATAATCTATCCTGTCTTGCTTTCAGAGAACAGACTAAATGACTTTGTAAGTCTTTGAGCCCTGTTCACAGTGAGCCAATGGGTAGTATGGGTATTGCTACTGAATATTTTTCCTGACAGAATGAACAATCAGGGTACATATTTAAGGGAACTTAAAACCTCCAAGTATGTGCACAAAAAGAACACAAAAACTTAGAACATTTTCATTTTAAAATGCCAGAACTACATACCATTAAAATGAAAGCATGCCTATGCAAACGCATAGTATGATTTAATGAAAGTACAATGGGCTGAGTTGCATTCTGTTTTCCCCAAAACTTTAAGTGAAACATTCTCCTGGTTATATTACATGTACTACACAGTACTATATGTATTACGTGATTTTGAAGTCAACCCTTCTAGCTCTGAGTAATTAAAGAAAAACATATGCTGCTCTTAGATTAAGTTCCAAACAAACAAAGCTGTGCATGCAGGCCATCTGCTACAACGAGGCACGTACACAACTTTGCGTATGTGGCTACAGCAGGAGCCACGTTGATTTTGATTCATCCAAATTGGAGTGGCTGATTTTCAGTCCATTTCCAAATACAAAGACACGGCCTTTCCTCTGCCTCCAGAACATACTCATATAAGCTGCAGGTTGCTTTTTTTTAAAATGTCCACCAGGTTCTATAGTTTAGAGTAAAACTCCTATAACCAGAAGTAATTTTTGACAATTCTAATTAAAACCAGAAAAATAAAATTTCCCTGTATTTTTCAAGATTCTTTTGTGAATTTGACAGCAGTTTCTGAAAGGGTTGTTTTGTCTCTTGCAGGTTTTTTACACAAGACTTTAACTTTAAAATGCAGAAATATGTAATTGTAGAACCAAAAGAAAAGCCATTAGCAAAATGTATTATTTCTTCCTTTAAAAAGGTTATTAGACCATTAAAAAATACAATTCCTTAAACTATTACCAGAGATTGGAATGCTAATGAGATCACTGCATAAGAATCTATCAAACTAGGGTACAAATGGCGATGCATTTCATGCACTTTTCCCCTTTTGTGAGATAAATAAGACTAATATTTTCAATACCTTTTCTAGCGCAATGACCTCGTGTTGTAACTCTTCACTTTTCTTGTTTGCTTCTTGTGACAACATTTTGTACTTTTCAGTCTGAGAACGTTGCATACCGATTGTTCGTTGCAGTCTGGCATTTTCTTCTTCCATATCTTTAAGCCGAGATTTTAAATTCTGATTTTCATCATCCTGTTTGAGAGTAATTAGCAAAAAAAACCCAGCTAAATTATTGCAAGGAAGCAGTAGAATAATGTGATAGTAATGATTTGTAAATAAGAGGCAGTAAAATTATACAGATTATAGATATGAATATAATAATTTTTTAAAAATTAAAAAACATTTCTAAATGTGGAGTTCCTTTGTGATGGATTTCACAACAATTTTAAGAAAGGAAACCACTAAGACAAACTAAGAAAACAAAACACCAATTTGCCAGGACAGTAAACCTTTTCTCATTTAATTTTCTGCAGTCTTTCACTTGTAACTGACTTGCAGCAGTATGTAAAACATTTAATTTCTCATAGATATTTTGTGACATTTTTCTGAGAATAGCTAAATGCACACATTAGGAAAAATTCTGGGAAAAAGAGGAGAATATAATTACTGATAAATCAATCCATTATGTTTTAGGAGATTATCTGCTTTTGACTTAAAAGCAAGCTCTAATGATCCAGGATACATCAAGTATTCAAATTCAAGATTCTCTTAACATCAAGTGAATCCTGTATTAGCTTCATGACCTACTGGCAATTACAACTCACATTAGGCATTACAATTTCAAGGCATTTTTCTTCTCTAACCTTTTAAACATTATAAGTGAATACTAATGTAGGTTATTTCAGATACATTATGCTCTTCATTTCTTTAAGAAAAATAAATCAAGGCACATACAGAAATGAAGTTCCTATGAAAACAAGTCTTTCTCTCCTGTCCTCTCAGCCCCTAGGAATACATGTTTCTCACCTGGGAAATATATGTGCTTTACCCTAAGTTTCGAGTAACCACATGCACCTCAGAAACTCTCACTTCTTTATATTTAAAACAGATTCACTGTTTCCTTATAATAATTGGACGGTGAATTGGAACAAAACCCAGAATCTATCTATGGCTTTGCCAATATGAAATTTTTGTGACCTTCTGAATGTAATAAAGTTATTTTCACACCAGAGAAACTAGTACCCAAAATGACACATTTACATACAGAGTGCTATGTCAAGCAGGACAAGAATAGATACAAGGTTGTCTTCTGTTATCAGCTATTGTAACTGAATTCTGTAGTATTTTTGGCATGGAATGATGAAGTTCAATAGCTACTGACAAAATTATATTTGATTTGAAAATGAAAATGTCTTTAAAATCTATATGTAACAACTTTCTTCTGATCACAGCATAAAAGTATTGAGATGAAGAACACCTGTATTGATAAAAATGAAATAAAGCACAGACGTGAAATATCAAAATCTAATTCCTTCTCAAGATTTTCTCCTGGTACCTATCTCAAAAAACTTATTTAATATAATACTGCTCCTTAACTCTAAATTAAAAGCTTGAGAGAAAACATATAGGTTGTTTGCCATATGTTCTGAATGTCATAATCACATTTGGGCCTGGGGAATAGGTGGAAAAAAGCATTCTGAAGTTAAGAGACCACAACTAAGAATAATCTAATTGTGTAAAATGGAAAGTTTGTTCAAAAACCTGGCTTGATTACAAATGCATGAAAAAGAGGTGATGCCTCTGGCAGACAGACATAAACTATTTAAGGTTTTACGGTTCAAGAGATGTTTGAACGTCACCTGAAAACATATTGCAAGACAGCGTATATCATAAAATTCACTTGTAGTACACTCTAACAGCAAAATATCAGTGTAGCTTCACAAATGCCTTAACTGCAGTCTGATCTGCACAAACATGTAATTCCAAATACAGTCCTCCTCATCAAGTGTAATCTTGAGAATAATTTTCATTTTGATTACAATATTCCACCTACAGTGGATCACAGATCAGCTGTTTCCACACTTTTTTCCTCTAAGGATGCCCAAAGCACCTCACTAAATTTCTCAAGTGTTTTATTTCTCATTCTGCCTGAAACATCCCACTCCTCCCATCACCCAGCTATGGACACCGCTCGTCTTCACTCTGTACACCAAAATCTGTATCTGAGTGCTATTGTATCCGCCTCCCTTTTCCCGGGCTCTGGTAATGCTCTCCTTCCCAGCAGTGATGGCCAGGGCGCTCTGCAGCACCACAGTGTCCCTACAGCTGGGGCACACCTTCACTCCCAGTGGTTCTTTCCTGCCTCAAAGTCTTTTTCATTAAGTATATTTCGCAAGCTTTTAGCCCAAGATCACATTTATACAGAAATTACTATCCTTGACTCAAAATTCTTAGGAAATTTTTTAAAATAGAACCGTAGTTCTTAATACTTGAAAAGGAAAGGTTGAGGGAATTCTGTTGTGATTATTTGTTAAAGGGGAAGCTACTCCGTTTCTACAGCTAAGAAAACTCAGCTCTTACCTTTTTCCTGCATTCAGATGCTACACTATGCAACTCTTCCTGCGTAACACGTAACTTTGCCTTAAGAAATCTGATTTGAGCTTCTGTGAACATAAGAAGTTACATTTAATATCCACAAGTACTCACTACTCAATGCAGAAAAGAAGCAAGACTGATGTAAGAACTCATTTTCACCTTCTTGTTTTTAAAAACACACTACATTGTTTATAATTAGTAAAGAGAAATAGGCAAATAAAAACTCAGATTTCTAAATAAAAGTTGCAAGTTTCTCATTCTTAGGTAAAGCTTTGTATAGATTTTTCCTTTTAACCACTGAGCTCGACATCTTTAAAATATAAAAGACTCATAAGTCTCAAAATTGAAACTTCTTGGATACTTTTGTAGGATATGTCTACATCAAAATCAATCTGTAGCTGCAATTTGCGTAGTTACACCCAAAGTAGTTTTAAACTGCTCACAACAAGGAATTAAATGTAGACTGCAAAACCCTCCTAATAGGTAAATAACCCTCGCACACAGTAGTCTACGCTTTTTTAAAGTACACTGTTAACATTATTAAATTAATAGTTTACAATTAAATTAATTTAATCAGATATGTTTTTGAAATGAAGTACTTTCTTGCTCTTGGACAGCTAAGAAATGTATTACTGTTATGAAAAAACAAGCTGTGTGTGAATAGTATGTTCTTTTACTCCCTATTCCCCACCATTTCCCCAGATCATTAACAAGGAACTTGCCCTGAACTTCCACAGGCACGATCACATTCAGCAACGTAAGACAAAACATTATTCACAGAGGTACAAGGGGAAAAGAACAAAGTGGAGGAGGATCATCTGGAGCTGAATGTGAAGGGATGGATGTGTACATGTGTTCATTTGCTGTAATAGGAATTCTTTTAATTTCACACACCTTCCCTTATCAACTCTAACTGCGGCTTAAGTTGTAACTCTGCAGAGGCCAGTAGTAAGTAGAATTTAGGAAAACATCAGAAAAAAAAAAGATACAGACTGACTTTTTTACTTCTTGTTACATCCTTCTGAGCTTCTGGTAACTAGTGGCTATCCCGAGATGGAGACCATATTGGAGCCATCAAGTTTAATACCCTTTCATGTACTTCTACTATTAAGTTGGTTGATTTTCTTCATAAAACATGTAGTTTGGCATCCACAATATCCTGTGGCAATGAGCTGGCTAATTTAATTATGCATTATGCAAAAGAAACACTTTGTATAGCTAGCTTTAAATCCAATTTAATGTGCCATTTACTAGTGTTTGCATTACAAAAATACAATTTTCCCTTTACCATTACTGTTTTCATTACAGAATCTCTCATATTGCCCTCAATCGTTCTGTTTTCAAATTGAAGATTCAAATGCAAGTTGTTGCATACTTCTAATTTCTACTATATACTCTGTCCTGTATCCAAACCACAACACTTTCCTAGTTCTGTATCCTGGTTTTGACATGGGGTGTGCAGAACTGTCTCATGCTCTGCATGGGGCAGCATCAATGATGTAATAGCATAATGATGACGCTACACTACTTTGTTATCTTCTGAAGGATTTCTAACAATCAGTTTGCCTTTCCCACTGTGAACAAGCAATAAGTTTATGCTTTTGGAGACATCTTAATTAGTAATAACTAAGCAAAGTCTAACTCAGAAGTAGGTGTAATTGGTGATGTTTTTTCTAATAGTATTACTTTGTGCTCTTTAATGCTGAATATAAAGCTCCTTTCTGTCGCCTCACTCAGTTCTATGAGATTCTTCTACAGCACGTCAACATCAGTTTTAACTAAAATTGTTTCATATACAAATTTCTTTATGTGCTATTGTTCCTTTTTTCCAGATTATTTTTCTGCATATTGAACAATGTAAGCTCCGTGACAGATCACTCTAGGAGACTATATGACTGCCTGCAAAAACTGGTTGTTTCTTTTTAACATTTTTTAAAAAAGATTTCCTCTTTTACTCAGTTATTAGTCCATAGACAACTTCTCTTCTATCTTAGATAGCTCAGTGTCATTAACAGTACTTAGTAGTAAACCTTATGGAAAATCCAAGAGCACAACTAGAATCGGATCAGCCTTGGGAGGTGGCTGTGATCCAAAATTAGCTTGAGTTCTCACAACAGGTAAAGATAATTAAACAATTAACTTCCTAATTGGTCAATTTTAATCACTTCATGAGGCTGATAACAGGGAGGGGTATCACTTAATAGGATGGTCTTAAGTTATAAAGTAACTAACAGTTTAGGGAATGGTAAACAAAAAAGGATGTCTGAGAGGCTCTGATACCCTACAAGAAGAACAGGTGTCTTGAACTCCTGAGATAATCTGAACGTGAACTGCAACAGCACTTTCAGGTATTTTGTTTGCATGCGTGCGGGTATATTAGATAAAAATAGAGTTTCATCTTCAGCTTTCTACATGTCTATGTGTCTCTATCATTGCTGGTTACTGCAGAGTTGAGTTGTAAGACACAAAAACAGGCCCTGAGAAAAATAATATGTAAGCTACTGTGTTGGCAGAAAAATGGCTGCACTGTGATGACCTGTGATCATGAAATAACGATACAGAGCTTAATTCCAGAAAGGGTGTTGCAAGAAGCTCAGGGAAAGCACAATGCTATGGAATCCTATCAGAACGTTGGCCTAAAAAAGTATAGCACAGGCACACAAGCCTAAGGAATCCCTTACTAGGAGATTCCCACTAAGGGATCAGCCCACTCTGTAATGGGGCCTATTTAGTATCCACATCCACTTCCTTGGGAAAGCTGGAACTGTTTAGTGAGTTTGACGCTGCCAGCCTGCTCTGCAATTTAGCATCTTAAGGAAGCATTCAAAGTATTCTAAATAGTCAATATCAAATTTAAAAAGCAAAAATCAATCCAGAGTATTTTCATTTCATCATTAAAGTTACAGAAAAAATTCTCAAGACTCAAACAGATGCCCTTAGTCCACAAGACCTGATTACTAGACACCAGTAATAATTCTTCATGAGTTACCTTGAATTCATTTGGTGTAAGCTTCCAGTGCAGTCCAAAGCAATTTCTTTTCAGTTCAGGAACAAGAACTATAAAAAAGGTATCTGAAGATCTGTTTTGGGAGGCTTATTAACAGAAGACTTGCACAGAATTACATGAGGCTAGAAATCAAGGTATTTCTGTGTTGCCGTGCTTGTAGACATCAAGTTGTTAGATTAAAAGAAGAGGTTTGGACATTTTGTAGTACTGCAGTGAATCTCTGACTCTGTGCTTGCTTTAGAAACTAAGAAACTACATAAATCCACATTTATCACACCAGAGCCAAAAAGACAGATGTGCATCGTGCCTTTAGCTTCATTGGCAAATGTTGCCATCCCCTTTTCTACTCTATTTCTAGGACAAACATAGGCTGACCATTTGGAGTGGGAAAGTATCTGGAGGATTCTCATATGAGCACTGTAGCCAAAATGTGACTTGCATTTAAGCCACTTACTAAAATCCACAGCATTGATCTAAGGAAAGGGGTTTTCCGCTAAAGGCAGAATCTGTGCAGAGGGCTAAAGCTCATCTTTTTGGAAATGGAAACAGCATCATGTATTTTTATTTACCCAGTGAAATGAATCAAATGTCATGAACATATTCAACTTATGTGACCATCCATATATCTTCCTACAAAGGTGGAAATCAAGGTAAAAATTAACTTTTTCCTATGACTAGTCATATATGACCTGATCTTCCTGTAGGACTATATAAAGAAGAAAAACCTTCTTTTCCTTTTCTCTTTAAGGGCTTTAGAACTTCCCCTGTAACTTCTACAGAAATTCTTACTTTTTTCCCCCAGGAGAACTAATTTTTAACAGTCAGAAAGTAATAAAAGTACTTGGCCATGGGAGGAAACCTACCTGCTCCAATTTCATTTCCAACGCTTGGAATAATATCATCATCATGTAGACAATCTGGTAAGCCTCCTTTCTCTAGTTTTTCTTCAATTTTGCTTATAGTTTTGGCTAAAGAAAAATCTATGCTATCTTCCAGTACTGCATCGTCATCAGCACTTTGTACTTCTGGGCTTCTTATTTTTGAGCTTAAAAAAAAAAAAGCAAACCCTAGATTTTAAATTTGTAATACAAAAAAAAAATTTACAAAAATATAAGAGTATACAGAGTTATTTACATAATGCAACTTCATTGCTCACATTTGTATGAAAGATACATTGATGATCATTTTCTTTTTGGAGGATGCCTTTACCATATTCTATACAAACAATTACAGGATTTTATGTATTATAGTGTAGGAGGCAGAGAAACAGTACCATTTTCTACTGAGAATATTTTGGCATGGTCTTCTCATTCAACAACTTCATAACTAAATCAGAGTAAAACAAAGGAACAGAAGAATGTTCTTTTGGCTTTAGCTACTATCCTCTGCCTTAAACTCTGCTATTCCCTCCCACCCTCCTCTACCCCCCTCCATTAACTTCTAGAACTCTGTTCTCTCTAGCTGTACTCCTACCTTATCACCACAATTTCTGTATCTTTATGCCTGGCCTAGGAAATTTCATTGATCCTGGAAGTTGTACACCAAAGTTTTCATAAAACCAAAACACAAGGTATGGGACGCATATGCTACATTGGGTATCTCCTCAGCTTTCCTTTATAAAAAGATGAATTTAGTACCTTCAGATCCTGTGGGAACTAATATCTTATTCCAGTATATCCTCATCCCAATGCAGCCTCCAAACTCCTCCGAGCTGCTAACTTTCTCCCTCAACTTGGTTCACCATGCAGGTCCTGTATCTGCACAACTGCATTTCTAAATCTCATGATGCCAGCATGACAGCCTCCCCTGAACTGCCCAAGGGAGGCCTAAAGACTCCACAAGTGACTCCCAAGTCCTGAAAGACAACCTTGGCATGTATCAGTTCCCCGTTCTGCCATCTTGCAGACAATTTTCATCCTATTTTGGTATTTTTCCATATGTTGTGACGGTTTCGGTTTACTTCCATTATTTTATGCATTTCTCTACTCTTTTCTTTTGTCCAGATCTCCATTTCTTGCTTTTACAACCTTGAATTTGCTATCTACAGAGCTGAAGCTTTTCAGCTTGAAATGCCTGAAAGCTGTGGTACTGACTCCTGTCTTGTGAGTCCAAGATTCACCAAAACAGGGAAGACTCTCCAGGGCCTCATGTTTCCCATCGCAAGCCTGATCACAAATCAGTCTGCACCACCCAAGTGTGCTCTCTCAGGTTCCCTCACATGATGTACTTCCCACATGTACGCTCATTAGCCACTTCCACTGGAGGAGTTAACAGAGTCTAACTGTCAGCCTTGAGAAGAGCTTGAGCAGGAAGCAATAGTTTCACTGTTGTAATATTAATCACGCATGTTCACTAGTCATTCTTGGTGCTCCATGCAAGTGAACAGAGATAGCTACTTGGTGGAACTGACTGAGGAGGACCAAGAGTTTGATACATCTATTTATACAAATATATATAAATGTAGAGGCATACATGAATAAAAACAACCTGACAGGCAGAAACAGCAAGTAAAATATTTTATTACAAAGAGATGTGTATAACATACCTTGAAGTTGCTCTTTTTCCCTTACATCCAGAGTATGGTCTGCTCTGAGCCGTGGGTGCGGAAGAACATTTCTTCTTGTTTGCTAGCTACAAATTTTTTTCAGAAAGTACCAGGTTTGTGTGTGGGTTTTTGTCTTAAATTGGTTAGGAATTTCTTTTTTCTAGTGTTTTTTGGCTTTTCTAGGGCTTTAGTTTTGGGGTTTTTTTTTTTCATATATTCAGATTTAAGGATACTTTTCAAAGTATGTTTTTCAAACTCTCAAAAGCACATTTTTTCAGTTTTAGTTGCACTCGTCTTTATCTTGCAAATTTTATGTCCATATGCTCAAATTACAATACATCCAATACTCATTTGCTTGTGGGAGTTTTTGCATGCATACTTGTGGCGGTGTGCTCTCCCTGTTTCTCTCCCCCTTTCCCCCCCGGCTCCTGCTCGGGCCTTGGCCACTATGGCCATCACAACAGCAGCTGTGTGGCACAGCGAGCAGGGTGATAAC
>JAOXNO010000070.1:27777584-27809916 GCA_028565335.1 Limnodromus scolopaceus
TGTCTGACCCTGTCCTCTATGCAGTAAATAATAGAGTGTACCCTGACATCGAATCTTGTAAAACACTATCGCATTTAGTACTGGTTTTATTGCACTTACTGCTAATTTTGTTAAATCAGTGTTTCACCTTAATAAATATTTCACTACTTCACTCTAACTAGTGAAGTCAATCACTCCGTCTGCGACAATACTCATAATAAACTCATGTATAAGCAATGTTCTCAGCTATTATCAAGATATTAACTACCAGACTGTCAACAGAGTGCATTTATTTGAAAAATGCCTATCATACCTTCAAAACCAGGCTATTTCTATGCATTATTTTAATCTTAAATTCCCAGTAGAATTAAGAACTAACAATACTTTTGTTACTTTTAAACGCAAATAAATATTCTTCAAAAACTATTCTTCTACTGTATTCTGATAAATAACCAAAGACAGGATTTTGGAAGCTTTAGCTGACTTCCTATAAGATTCAACATAATTGTAACTATGGACTAGTGAGTTTGTTCCTAATCTCAGTCTCCTTTTTCCATTATATTTCCCTTCCTGTATTCAGTTATTTTTGACTACTTGTTTATTATTACATCTAGAAGGCAGCAGTACTGCCCTTAGTATTATACTGGTGAGGGAGGAAATGGGCGAAAGGAAGAAATTAATTATGTTCTAATGTTTTGCACTTTGAGTTCTTAATTTGATGTTCAAAATACTGAACAATTGTGTCAGTGCAAGGACAAGGAAGCTTAGAACACAGAAATTAAACATGATGTAAGTCCACTGAACCACCAGTGGCACTGTCCCTGCTTTCAACACCACTTCCTTTTGGCTTTGCGCCCATTTAAGTCCCCACTTGTAGCACAGCCTCAAAATCAGAAGTAATATATGGGAATTTATACTAGAAGATAGATTAACCAGGATAGTTTTGACTTTGATACCTTGGCATATGAGTGTGTAAGAGATGAAACTTCAGGGCAGAGTGGATCTCTGCAGAAAAAAAATCAAAAATAAAAATTCACAGAACATGTATAGCAAAATAAACATTTTACAATAAAAATTCAAACTCTCTGTCAGAATCAGGAGAATAACATCTGATATATCTACAAAAAACAATATAGCTAAGGCAGGAACATATACTAAGTTCAATCATAAATTCAGTCTCATTCTCTGTCTTTCCATTCTACCCCATTTGCTATCTAAATCACCTGGAGTGTCTATGGTATCTAACACAACAGTTTACTTACCAGAATCTGAATCTCGTCTCTTGAAATTCAGGCGATTGCTGCACCTACTGGCTTATTAGATCAATGATTCCCTGTACTTGTGTTATTGTACTGAAAGGATACTTTTAAACTACCCTTTATAATTTTTTACCTCAATTAAAATGCTGGCTTATAAAGGATTTGGAATAAAATTTAAATTTCAGGCACATCAAGTCACCACAATTTTTTTGCCCAGCTAATTTGAGCAAATGTTTAGATCCTGCCTTTAAAAATTTCACAGACATCCGTTCATCAACAAGAATTATCTGCACAAAGCTCCAGATTTTATTAATCCCAAAAAACCGTGGAGAAATCGTCTGTGTGTGGTTGGCAACAGACTTCAAGAATAGGATGATTAGTTTTTGTCTATTTACCCTATTTTCCTCATGCTCCCTTCCTATTGGCTAGCTTTAGGAGCATGCAGAAGGTGAGGATTTGCTGCCACAGACGTACCAGTTATGTTATTCTGAAAAATATGAAAATACAACACTGTCTATACTCAAGAAAACAATCACGTTCTTGCCATCAATAGACTAACTTGTTCCTACAATATCTGTTTGCTCAGGGCCTTCTTTTTAAACAACCAACCAACCAAAAAAACCCCTAATTTTTCACTAAATTCCTCAAACTTGTTTAACTTTAATGATTTCTTTCCTCTTCCCCATACATGACGAGCCATTTTTAAAACCTCAGAATACAGTTCTGCAGTTGTTTGGCAAGTGAAATTAATGTGTAAATCCTGAAAAGGTATTCAAATAAGTAGCTAGAGGATTGTGGCAACACTGCAACAGAAGCTAATGTTTAACAATTCCATCTCTGCATGTAAACAGGGGATGCATGTGCATGAGCAAACCCTTTGTGTTTGCTAATCCTATTCAAAGCCTATAGCATGCTTGCCCATGCGCATAGGGTTCCCATCCCCATGAGCCCAGCAATGCTCTGAAGAGTGAAAGTGTAAACAAAAGCTGATTTCAATGTGGTGTCACTGGAGCTGCTTTGTATCTATGTAATTCAAGTTTCTCTGCAAAAATTACACTATAAAAACTCCAGAACAACTTATTTTAAAATATACACTGACTTGGAGAGTGACTTAAATATTTGCTGTTTTTTTTTTTTTTTTTAACTTAGCTTACTCTTTTTTTTCTCTTAACCTCTTCCCCCCCCCGATACTACCTCTTTCTTTGCTTCAATTTCTCCCCATCTTTCCACTTGCTTTAGTTTTCATTTTCAGGAATCAGTGGAACTGGTTTCAAAAATATCTCAAGTGCTTTCTTTAGATTTATGGCCTATCTGCTTGCACAATTTTGAAAGAAAAAAATTTAATTAAATATTAAATACTTGGAACTAATCTAATTGAATGGCCTCAATGTTCACTCATGGATAATCAGTGTGCCTAATTCCTAGCACACATTTCTATTTTTTTTTTTCAGTACAGCATGGGATTTCAATTCTTCTCTCATGTAAATGTTTACCAGAAAACAGATTGTGGTTGTTTTAAGGTGTTTTAATTTACATAGGTAATGGGTAGATCAGCTGCTACTCTGACATGCTAATTGCCAATATTTTGGTTTAATTCTTCCTGCACTCCCCTTTATTTCAAATGTAGACCATCAAAGCTGTTAACTCCTTTTGTGGGGTTGAATCCTCCAATCCCGTTACTTCATAAAACAGCCCTGTAACTCAACTCCAGTTTGAAGTTCTTAAAAATCTTCTATTATTTGAAGTCCATCTAACAGAACATACAACTAAAGTAAGATCCAGAATTTTTTTGCAAGGCATGATTATGCTGATAACACATGGAGTTTCTTTTTTTAAACCCCCCTCTACAACTGACAGATATGGCTTTAAAATAGCTCAGGAATAATTTTAACTGTAGTAGCAAACTTTTACTGGTATAGCCAGGCTTCTATCACAGGCTTGCTGTCACACCTTTTTGCATACTGAAAAAAAAGCCTTGTAGGTCCATAAAATCCCTCGCTTTTTGTTTCCACTCTTACTCTGCACAAAAGTAATTATTTGATCACCGCTAGCAACCTTTCATATACACTATTTCAAAACAGTGTCCCAGCTGCAGTTTAACACTTAACGCACCTTGCAGTCTGGCCCTGTATCTTTGTTATCCAGATTAGCAGCACCATAAATTTAGGAACCTACCAGATCAGATCTTTGATAAACTGTGTTAGTCTATCTTAAATTCACCCACTTCCTGTACTATCAATATACAAACCCTTGAACCACTAACTAAATAATAATTCCCCTGAACAACTAAGTAAATACGGCTAGTTATCTGCTCTAGAGCTAAGGGGTTCAAACCCACAGGCCAAACCCCACAGCTGTGCCTATGTTCATACAGGCCAAAGGTGCCTCGGCCTCAGGGGTGTAATGACATCCAAGTTCCAGAGGGCGGCAGCTGGACGTTTGTCTGTCTCAGGTTTTTGTGTTTGGTTTTTTTTTTTTAATCAAGCACTTCCTGTCCCAGGAATATTTAGGCCAAGTTAAACGTGAACCAGTATTTATTTCTTCCCTTGGCAGCTGAACTGGTTAAAACCATCTACTGCTGAGTGTCTACTGTTTTGTACTGCAAAGAAACCTGTCACCTTACCTCGCCTTTTTACATATGTCAGCGCTACTTAGCGTCTTAAATAAAACATTTCAGCAAAATTAAGACTCCCTTGAAATAACAAGGAACACTCGCTCAGTATCAATTGTTTCAAATAATAGGAAAAAATTTAGATTTCATCAATCAGGTATGCTGTAAAGCTAGATAAAATAGCCTGACTAGGGCACAAGTCAGGGTGTGCAGGATCAGTGTGAAGATACCCCATGAATTACATGCAGTAGTTGTAAAGCACATACCTCTGTCTGTCATCTTCACATGACTTAGACTGTACTGAAACTGGTCCAGATAGTAGCTCCCGTTGGCCTTTCTTTATTTAAAAAACAAACAAAAAAAGCCCCAGTCAATTTTTGGGAAATATAGTCCATTAAAGATGAATTACATATTTGTAAATCACAGATCGCAACTATAGTCTGCTATGAAAAATAATGGAAACTAGAGTCTGCTGTGGAAAAGAACTTGTCAAACATGGGAAAAGGTGGCTAAATTAAATTAAATTAAAATGCCACTGCTATACTCCGGTGTTTATTTCTGCTCCACAACATGTAACAGTCTTTTGCCTGTAAAACTTTTGCCTAGCTTAACATCATCGGAGACACTCTTATCCTATCTCCTTTTCCTCTGAAATATAGGAGTAGGAAATGCACAGCAGGTGGAACAAATTTTCAATTTTCCATATTGCACAATAAGCCTTAAAAAGAAACCTTTATTCATACAATACGACCATAGTTGCACACTGATGTGTTGTATGTACTTCAGAAAACAATTCAGTCTGAATGTTCAGATGGCTTCTATGTTGCTAAGTTACAGTTAGAAAGCATAATCCAGAACAAAATCCATTTGTCCTGTTTGGTGTTCTGTTTTTTTGTGGTTTTTTTTTTTTTTTTTAAACTTAGACTGGTTTTCATTTGTTGTTAAACGTATATCTGCGCAATCTGGCAGTGCCATGTGGTATATTAAGTGCCTTAAGAATATTTGATCTTCTGCTGTATTTAGAGAAGGAAAAAAAAAAGTGGTTTTGTTGTTGCTGTTTTTTAAATGAAAGAGACTAGATGCTATTTTGGACGCTTCATCTGTTTCTGTTCAAATGCCTAGCAGTTAGCCTCGGCTTATCACAGCTCAAGAGAATAATATGTTTTCACAGGACATATAAATGGAAGTTTGAACAGCAGGAAAAGTGCATATAAGTATAGCTTTCTGGAAGACTTAATATTTTGCTTTTTAAGCCTTATTTATTTGAATGAGTGCACTTACAATGAATATATCTAATATGCAGAACACCTTCTCCAAACATTTTTGGGTATAAACCATACCTCCCCTGTTCCCTTTTTTAAATTTATCCAATTTCCATACAAAAACTTGACTCTATCTGGTACGCAGCCACAGCAATGTTCAAAGATAATACTGACAATAAACAAGAAATTTTTCTGTTTTAAGAAAGTTTCCTTCTTACTAACTACATATTTTCTATTTATGTTGCTTATTCTTTGTATTTCTTCCATCTTGAGCAATGTAGATCCTATTTTACTAGGCTGTTATTGCAACAGTATCAGGTTTTCAAATACTATTTTTTTTTTTAGTACTTAAGACATAAAACCACATACAAATACTTTTCTTAAACAATATAAACAAATTTTTTGTGGTTTTATCTGCACAAATGCTCTACACATCTATGTGAACATCTACCTACTTGATAAAATTATATAAAAACTATTTTTACATGGTTTTAGTAGAAGTTACCAGTTTTGAAAAAAATAAATAAGCTTAGATTGTATTTGAAACAAAAATACTTTTAGTTGTCACTGTCTAAATAATTTCTTTTGAAACTTGACCCTGTGTGCATGTGAATCAAGGCTAACTTAAGTAACAGTCTGCGTAACCTACTCACCATTACTTCTTCTGCCTGACGCACCAGTTTTGCGGTTTTTACTTCTAATTCTGCATTCAGTCGCCTGAAAGAGTAAGAATGCTTGCCACTGAGCTTTTGAAAGATTTAAAAGAAATAAATGTAAGCATGACAGTATCTCTGCCTGAACTAAGTGAAATTTTAAGAATTCCTGCACAGGAACACTGAAATATACATCAGGGTGTTAACAAAGTTACTTTTCAACAATTTCCTGGGCTTCTGTCAAATCAATAGTAATAAAAAAACTATATCCACTAAGCAGTAAGGTTTAGACCATAATTCTGAGAGGTAAAGGGTGTCCTTACTTCTGGCCATGTCATTGCTTAATACGCATTTTACATCTTTATTTCCTCAACACTTCGTTTTTACCACAGTCCTTACATTAGGTATACTTAGCAGCAGGGGTTGGGGAAGGAGCCATGTATGATTACATTCCTTGATCAGAGAATTAAAATGTGTTGCTAAACATACGTAGAGGTTAAAATAAGCTTGTGTTCCTGCATGCTTCGCTACATAGCTTCTCATGCGGTGTGCCAGTTTCTGAGACGTGGCTTCTCGAACATCTTTACCATCCACAGGTAACAGAGCGAGAGCTTTTACATGTGCTTTCTCTGCATTTCTCACAAGCTTAAGAGCTTTTAAGCTTTTTTTAACAGGCTTAAGCACGCATATATTCATAATGTAAAAGTAAAGTCAGTGTTTTAAATGAAGGAAACTCCACCGTCCAGTGCTGTGGGGCCGAGGTGAGGCCTAGAGCAGCACACAGCCCACCCTGGGGGCTGTACAACAGCCCACTAAACCTTCTGCCGCCGCGGTACAGCCGTTTAAAACATTGCTTTTGGGACTCTCATCCGCACGTTTTGGGGGAACGAGTTGAAAAACCGAGATAGCGGCGTTTAACTGTAATCTCCGTGAGAAGAGCCCGCGGGCCACGGCTGAGGTGAGGGGCCCCGGCCGCCGCCCCCGGCCGCCTCCTTACTTGTACTCCGCCTCCTTGGCCAGCAAGTCGCCGCTCACCACGCCGGTCCCCGCGGCGGCGGCCGGCCGGGGGTGGCCGCCGGGCGCTCTCCGCACCTGCAGCGAGGAGGAGATCGTTTGCGGGGCGAGAACGGCGCGGCCACCCGCCGCCCCTTCCCGCTGCCGCTCCCGCTCGCCTTACCCCGGGCAGGCCCTCGCCCCGCCGGACCCCGCCGCCCGCCGCCATTTTGTTGGCGCGGAGGCTGCTGCCTGGCGTCTCCTTCGCCGGGGCAACCGGCCGCCGCCGCCTCGGGGGTGGCGGCTCTGCCTCCGTCCCCTCCTCGGCCGAGGGACGGCCGCCGTCGCGGCTTGCTTTCCTCCCCGGCCAGGCCTCCTGGAGCCGCCGGGTAGGGAGGGCAGGGGCGGAGGTGGGGGCAGCTGCGTTTCAGCCCTTGGTGCCGCGGGGAGGGAAGCTGAAACGCTTCGTCCCCCCTTTGCCTCGCGCGGGTTGGTGCCACCGTGCCGGGAGCCCTGTGGCAGCCATTGCGGGCACGGGGGCAGGACCCCTGACCCGAGACCGGGGGTCAGCAGGCTCCTGGCACGGCGCTGGGCCGCCATGGGTTCAGGAGGGGGAAGTGGTAAGGTCGGAGGTGGCATCAGGGTTGATACCGTAATATTTATTGCAGCCCTTCTGTTTGAGCCTTTTGGCCTTGCTGCGTCTTGTCCCGCCACCATCCCGCATCTCAGCGGGTTGGACTCCTGCCTTCGCAGCATTACGGCAACTGTTCCACCCTATTTACTGCTCTTCCGTGCTGTCGTCACTCTGCATTTTCTGTTCCCGGTTTTCTGTGGTGGATGTCTGTTTTTAGCCTTGTCCTCTGCCACGCGTGCCGATTTTTTGCATTATTTCTGTCCTTCACCCCCGCGGTGTTTGATTTTTTTTGTGTGCTGCATTTCTCCTCCCTAGTCACCCACGAGCCTGCCGTCCTGCGCCCACATAGGTAACTGGGTATCCATATAACAAGAATAATATAGTTCTGTACCCTGTGTTACGTTGACTGTATATAATTTTAATGAAGGGGGAAATCAGAAGGGCTTAGCTGACTGGAAGTAGAAGGTCTGTGCATAGTTGAAGGATTCCTGCAGAACTATTAGTTGCAAAACAGAAGAAATGCTTGGAGGAGATTAACTTTGAGCACTGAGACATGCAGTGTAATGAGCTAAATGGAGCTGAAATAAAAGACAGGACAAATGTGATTAGTGGAAGGCAAAAAAATAGAAATATCAACATAGAAAATGAAGTGCTTAGCAGTAATGTTGATACAAAGGTATTGACACAAGAAGGGAAAAGAGCGAGCCTATGAAAAAAGTTATGGAGCTTTTGAAACAGTTGTCAGCCAAGAAGTCAGTCTGTTACAATTATTATATTTTTTTACTCCTGATAATAGCAAGAGGTGGCCTTTCAAAAAAAAAAAAAAAAAAAAGCAAAATTTAGCTCCATTAGTATGCTTTTGATTTGGAGAAGCAAGAAAGGGCAAGGTCAATAGTAGAATGCAGACCTCCATAGGGAGAAAGACAGATTTTGTTAAGAAGTTGTAGATTCCATGGGAGATTACGGCATCATAACCAAGGCAAGGTTTTAGAAACCTCTCTAGTGAGGTTCTGTGGGATTTTAAAAGAAACAGAGAAGCTAGAGAAGGGAAACAAAGTTGGCAGGATCAAAGCTACAAGGAGAAGCATGCTCTTTCCAAACAGCACCATTTTTTTCTTTTTTTTTTCAAAATAAAAGCACCATTTCTTTTTGCAGAACTAAAATATTGTCTTTATAAAATTCTTACTGTTTTTACAGTTCTCATCCAATATAGTGCTAAGATCATAACACCTTAAAAATGCCAAAAGTATTAGCTAGAGAATCTCTGCTAGTTAGATACTGAGGCAACAAAATCGCTGGTTGAGATTAGAGAGATTAGAGCCACTGGTTTTCCAGCCAGCTTTTAGCTAAGTCTTAATAAACAAAAGAGGGGTAATTTATTATATCATAAATTATTAAATATGTTAACAAACACAGCAATGCAAGGTTCTTTTTGTTTAGAGTCCTCTGGGAATAATAACATACATATAAGGATTGCAGATTTGCGCAATTTTTCTAAGATCCACAACATGATTGATTTAATATGATTTATTTTATTGAAATATTGTATCAACTGGATTTAGAATTCAACTACCTATATTTGAAATAATGTGAAGAGATTAGTATTTTTAGATAAGAATCTATCCGTGAACTTTAAACTATTTCTCCAGTGATGTAGAAAACAGAAATAAGAGATTTTGTTATATTCTTGATCTCTTACTCCATCAAGGTTTTATCACTTTAAAGTTGACCTGATGTGACCTTGACAGTTGTGGTTAATTCTCTAATACATAGTTGGTAACTGGGTAGAGAATAGGCTTATATTAGAGATGACAACCAATAGCAAGACACGTAAGGAGCTAGGAAAATTTATCTGAAAAAATAAAAAAAAAAAAAAGGCAGCATTTGAAAGCATAGCATTGGTATGGTATATGATTTAGCCACTCTCATTCTCCATTTAATAATTTTTTAAAAGTTGATTCAAACATCATCACTGTAAAAGCAAAATGTTATTGTCATTTTGAAACAAAGTATGCATCAGATTAGATGCAGAATTCAAACAAATTGATGTTTGTGATCATAGTGAGCTGTACTTGGGACCTATTCCTTGGGACCTCCATGATTAGAGTAGTACATCATCATTCTGTATTTTCCAAGTGTTTCAATTTTTCTTTGTTTTTGGAGGATTATAAGATCCCAGAATTCAGTGGCTCTAACAGAAATGTATAGATTCCAAATTAAGTGGTTCACTGCATTGCCATTGTTGCTCTTCAAGTGAAGAAGCAGGTAGATCACAGAACAAAAGTGCTCAATTAGTATAGCTGGTGGGAGTGGTTCGGGATAGAAGGGTGTGCATAGCTGGTGTGATGTTAGAATAGTTTATTGCAGAAGACCGCTGAGGATGTTTACCTTTGATTAGACCAAAGAACATGCAATATTTAGTTGACACGTATAACCCTTATTTCTTCTGCAGGCACAAATTTTGTGGTCTCCCTTTCTTCCCCCAATAAAAATATAAAAGCATGAGATTTTTATATTAAGCTATTATCTTTACAGTTTTAGACACATTTTTTTGTTCCTAATATCTTCTTTGTGGCTTAAAGATTCATAATACAGAGTTTTCTGTGCTTCTCATAAAAGGAATGACATTTAGTAGAGACCTAGAGTACTATCAACAGCCAACACTGTAGGAAGGGACAGGATTTCAGTGTATATCACATTACTTGTCAGAAACAGTGGCACAACAGTGGTTTAGGACAATATTTTCATCCATAAGAATTGTTGCAAATGTATCGAGCCAAAGAGACAACAGCTGATACCCTTGCTGAAGTTTAGGTTCTTGGCCCATGCTAAACGAATAAATAGCATCACGTATATGGAAACTGCTTACCATTTTTAGACCAAGGATCATGTTAAGGGTTATATATTGTCTTTGGTATGTGATAGAGCTAAATTCAATTAAACTTAAATATATGAGAGAGGCCTGTAGTGAAATATTACTTCTGCTGATTCCACCTCTAGAAGGAAAAATCTTTTACAGGTCTTGCTGCTGCCTGTTGTATCCTCCACCCTAGGAAAGAGGGATGCTTCACTGAGGCAGTGTAACACAAAGTGTGTCATTCTTCCTTGTACGCTCATTTATTTGACGAGGACAGTCTGTACTGCTTAGATTACCCTGCTCTGGGTTAATTGGTCGTGGAGAGACTCTTCACCGCACCACACTTACACTCTCAGGTCTGAACACTGATATTTTCTCAGTCAAGACCTATGTTTTTTGGCAGGAGAATCCAAAGCAATCCAATCCACACTCAAAGAAGGTCTGTGTTACCACCAGGGCTGCCTCCGCTGCAGCAGTGTGCATATCTCTGCTGCCATATCTCCTGGTGCAGGTGACATAAGCTGCCGTTCCCACCATGGCTCTTATCGGGGTGCTTCATGGGCAGGGCAGGCACAGGGAGCCTCATGCAGAACAAAAACCACAGCCTGCGCAGGCTGAACCCGCTCCTAAGAAGTAAACCAGAGACAGGCTGGCTGCGGCACTCCCAGATGAAGGCAAAGAATTTAAAGCTAGCAGGCAGTTGTTTGTTTGTTTACTTATTTATTCTAAATGTACCAGAAAGGATGTCAAACTTATATCCAAAGCATATCACTGTAACCTAAGCAACTGTAACATTACAGCTTCTTCACACTTGAATAGCTTCCCTACCTTAAATTTCTGCTTTGTTTTTCCAGTTCAAATTTCCTGGAGGGGACAGAGGGAAGAGCAAAATTTTGGAATGAATTGTAAGTGAAATTTAATACTTAGCAGCTTTCCGAAAACTTGGATTATTTTTTCTTTTAAGCTCTAAATACTCATTTATTTTTGACTTAAAAAGATACAATTGCTATTTCATATTCCTATTGTGTGAGGTGGAAGTAACAGCTAATCTTGAATTCACCTAAAAAGCAGACTAAAATATGTAAATTTTGTGCAATAATAGGAAAAAAATAATGTAAATTCATGTACAGCATTTTCAAACATTAGTACAGTGATAGGATCTAGACAATGTGTAGCTATTAAATCAATAATCCAGACATCAAGGGAATGCCCCAGACAGCTGTTGGATTTTTTCCCCCTAATCAGTAATAATAATCCAGTGGTGTTTGAAATGGCATGATTGTATATTGGAATGTATTTTTGTACTGATATTTTCTCATGTGTCTCTAATGGCTCCCTAAAATATAAAGAAGACCAAGTATTATTAATAGCCATGTATTTCTTATGAAAAAACTGCCAGCTCTTTGGATATATGAAGGCTGCAAAAAGTCTTTAGACCTTAATGACAAATATCTTAAACTGGTTTACCATCAGTATAGGCTGATACCTTTTGGTTTTTGTCAGAATGACCCTGATGGATGTTGGTTGCTTGTGTTAAGTTTAGTGTGTGGAAGTCAGGGAGGTGTGTGGGAACTGAGCATACAGATTTTGAGGGACAATGGGGAACTGGGGGCTGGGCAAGCTGACCTAAAAAGTCTCTTCCACCTCCAGTGCCTCCAGTTGCTTTCATATGGATTTCCATGCAATGGAAATGTTTATTCTGTTTCTAGCAGCTGTGTAGACATATGCAATACTTCGTTTCTAGGCTAGTCTAAGTTATTTTTTTATATAGCTATAGCCAGCATACTTGGGGTATCCAGATTGCTATTTAAAAATACAAACATTTTTCTTTGTTCTTCTCTGCTTCACTGCACTATTGGGGCTTACTTATTTCAGTGTCATCCTTCCTAACCTAATCCAAACAATAACCTTGGCTCAACAATTTAAACATATTGAATCCCCAACCAGAGTAGTTTTCCCTAGTAATACTCTGATTACAGCAGCTTTTATGTCTGAACAGGAAAGGACCTTAAACACTAAATCTCATCAGCACTGTAAAAAATAAGTGGTGAGCATCAGTCACATTTTCTTGAAATACCGCAAGTCTTTCTTGAGGCCTAATCCTTTAATCTCTGGATTTTGGGCACTTCTGTTCTGATTACTAGGGATCAAAAGGTTTGGCAAATACTCTTCAGACCACTCTTCAAAGTGGCCACTGTAATATTACCAGGTTGTTATGACAATTGTATGATTTATTGTTGTGGTAGTAGCTGGTATTTTTGGAAAAAAGCAGAGAAGTTGGTTTATCAATACAACAGTCTACCACATTGAAAATTAATAAAAAAAGCACATGGTCCCCCAGTACAGTAGTTCAGAGCATTTCAGCACTTGGCAATGTCAAAGGGAAATATCCTTCACTGATGATGGAAATTCCTCCTGCTGTGCAAGACCAAACATTTTTTAATGGAGAGTACCCTTAAGGGGTTGCTGGAACATAGACAAATGCTGTTTTCCTAGCTTGTTCCCAAAGCGACAATTCATTTTACTGATACTAGAGTTCTTATACCATTTTCTACCCAAAATAGTCATGTGTGAAGTTACATTAAAAAAAAAAAAAATTTTGCATGTTATCTGTTAGACCAAAATCGGTCCCTTAGATGCTACTACTGGACAGTTTTGTCAAATGGTCATTGGTCTGTTCTGAAAGTATACGGTTCTTTCCTAAATGAGATTATTTCCACATCCTAGTTCAAACAAAGGCTACGTAAGTTGAAACGAATCAGTGGCTCCCCAAGTTTCATTTTACTTATTGCACACTAGAAATAAAATTGGTGTAAATGTTTTTCTCTATATTTAGTCACAGACTTGTAAAGACTGTGACTTTACATGTTAGATCTCTGTCTGAAGAAAACAACCCCATCTCACTTAAACTTAAGAGAGGCAACAAGCTGCTTTTAAGAACAAAATCACTCACTTTCCAACAGAGAGAGCAGATTCTGAAAAAGAAACAATCTTGTCACCTGGCTGCAGACCCCTGCAGTTATCACAGGAGCAAGTGCAACTCTACCCGTGCTATTCCCGTTCGTCACAGCCTTTGTTACTGACCTGCATTTATTGTTCCTGCCCAAGTGGTTGTCCGTGAGAAATCCAGTTGTGTATTTAGTACCAAAAACCCTAGAGCCTGAAAGAGCCAAATGCTCTTCTGCTCTTTTCATGAATATTTTATTTGCATAGGTGTGTCATCACTTGTATCCAATTCCTCTTCACTTGGAAGATTATGCTCTGCTACATAGCATAAAATTAATTTCGAAAACCCTTCTTAATACTGTTACTTTCATAGGGCTTGCCACATTGTATATTTGAGCGTGCACATCAAGGGTGAATGCAGATGAGGTCTTTCAAAATTACTTTGCTGTGTTGACAACACCAAAACAGATCTGGCCTTTACTATCAACTTGCATATTTTTATTAATTTTTCATTCTGTGCAGAGTAAGACATAATGGTTCTAAAATATTCAGTGAATATACTGTGGCAGCACCCAGCAAATTAATACTATGTAACAAGTACAAACAAGTTCTAACATTTTAAATGTGTCAATGTTAGCATTCAATGTTAGCCTTAAACTAGAATAACACATGTTTGGGCATTTGCTTATACTGTGTTGCTTGATAAAAGAAATGCTAACTCAGTCTGTATTGTCAGTTCAGCCCTTGGCTTCCCTGCTAATGCTTACTCTCCCTTAGAGAACTTGTTCCAGTGTAATAAAAAGGATTAAAAGTCAACCCGAACCCTCCTGTGTAAACCCCCAGTATGAATGCATTTGACTTGTTAGTGCATTAAACTGCATTGGAAAATTATTTCAACTTAGGGGAGGTACAAACTTTTTTGCTAGCTGTAGTAAAAGATGTGTAGCTCGGTGCGGGCTGGGGGAAGAATGTTGGTTTGTTATCTTTTGCCTGTTTTCATAAACAAATGCCGACAGCAATTATTGTTATTGCAGAGCCAGCAGAAATACATTGGGGTTTTCTTTTTGTTGTTCTGCCACACACAAACAAAGTGACGCTATTTTAACAACAGAATGTTTGATAGCTAATTTTCAGGCATGCTGAGCCCCCCTAATTGCTGTTAAGGTTGGCTTTTGCTGCAGATGCCCCACAGCACGCTAAGGAGTCCCTTGGATTTGAGATCCAAGTACAACATTAGGGAACATCTCTGATCTGCGGGTAGCCACCAGGAAAAGCACAGGGGCTTTGTTTTCTGTACGTGAACTCAAATTGGACTGAGCCTTTTGAAAGGCATATACATTGTGTTCATAAACTTCGCCAGGGCATCATCACAGCAACCAGCCTCAGTAGTAATGTCCAGGTTAGCTTAAAATAAAGCAGGCCTTCTCTGATGGGAATTGCTTTGTGAGAGGGAATGCAGAGCTAAGCTTTGGACATAACTACTGTGGGACAGTAAGTGAAGCATCTGTTTTTTGACGAAACTACCTACGGCAAAAATAACCCTGGACTGAATACCGAGCTAAATTCCCTGACAGAGATTTAAAGGGTTTTTTTTTTCTTGGTCACCACATTTGCTTTTTTTTCCCCTTAGAGCAGCTAAGGTTTTCCCAGGATTCATGCCTCAGCAGGTAACACTTAACAGATAACTGAGAAGGCCTTCAAAAAAAAAACCAACCCCAAACTACATAACATTTCAAATCCTTGACAAAAACAGATACATAAATAAAATTGTAATAGTTGCATATACAGACAAAGTGGAAAGATGCTGTTGCTTCTGTCCCATCACTCCTTACCATCGTCTTTCCCCCCAAAAAGTTGAATCCCTATTTTAATTTACATGTTGTGTATTCATTGAGTGTTACAGGGCAGACATACAAGCAATGTAGTGACAGGTAAAAGGCTGTCCATTCCCTTAACATTTATTGTCAACTAATTTATTAACATTATTAAATGAATGTCTGTGTTCAAATGCTCTGAACCTTTGGTTTAACCAGGCAGGAGAGAATTAAAACTGGCTGATGTTAATTTTGAATGACTCAGCTTTTATGCCTTTGGCTGTCCTGAGTAAAAAGAGCACTCTAAAGGCATGTAAGCTCAAAGACTAAGTTGTGGGTTCTTTTCCCTAAAACCTGATCAAAAGAAAAAGATCCATTGGAAGAGCTATTTTGTTTACTTATATTTGGGCGTTCTTCTCCAGTGCTGGCAACTCAGATTTTGGAAGATCATGCCACTGCATAAGAAGCAGAAAGTGGAATGTGGAGATGAAAGCAAACGTTTGCTACCAAAGAAAAGTTGAATTCTCACTGTAAACAGGTAGCTTGAATAGTGAAAATATTAATTGTAAAATTATTGTGGATATCAGTAAATTAAAAAATTACATTTATGCATTAAGTGTAAAGTCACATTTAATAACTTTTTTAATCAGCATTTAAACAGCTCTGATTATAAACATTATTCTGTAGTGCTTCTTTTAATTGAATATTGAGTATTAAAAGGTACTTGAGTAGAATTAAAACTTAAAATAATATAAATTTCTAGACTGAGGTTGTCATAAACATGTGTCATACCTCCAGAACGGTGACTTCACTTCGGTGAGGATCACCTGCCTATCATTTCTTAACCAGGCTGAACTAACAGTTATATTGTAGATGATAGTCTTAGTGCAAACCTAAAGACCAGAAGTGCACTAAAAGCCCCACACAACTGATACTGTACAGCATGGGAAGCTACTGTACTCACTGTAAAAGCATTACTTATAGAGGAAGTCATTATCCCTGACATGAGTTTTAATGCGTTCAGTGATAACAAACACATTGAGACTCTTCTCAGGGACTACCTTGTTAAAAGTAACGCGTGATGCTGGTCATGTAAAGTCGCTGAAGTCTCTTAATTAATCGTTCTCCTTATTTTAAATAATAGAAGATGAATTAGTTAAATTAGAAGAGGGATAGTTTCAATTTGAAACCATATGAAGCAGATACTGAATGCAATAAAATCATCTTAATATTTTCTACTAAGATAACTCTTAGCAGAGGACTGAGACAGTAAAGAAAGCCCTACTTGTGTAAAACTGAAAACGTATTTTTCCTTCCCAGCTTGCATAATATTTTTGTAGATCTTGTCTGACAAATATTTGAGTTTTGTTGGAGGTTTATTCTAACATTGGAACTCTGTTTCAGGATAGTGGTTAAGCTCACATATAGTGCTAAGCATGTGAGCTGTTATCTAACTCCATTGCTGAATCAGATTTCTAAATTTGTTTCATCTCTTTTTGAATGGAAATTGATTGAAATTGTTCTTAAATACTGCTCATGCTAATCAAAACATATATATTTTTCCAGAAAGACATGCTAGTTGAGTTGATATTTGTCTTTAAAGTTTGGCTTCTCCTGGCAGAGGGAATAGTTTAAGTTATGTCTGGGCTACAGTAGAATGAATTTCATAATGAATATATAACAGACGAGAGAACTATATCTAGCTTTCCTGCAAGTAATATGAAGTGCCCTATTTTATTGTTTGATCTATGGCTATGATGTACTGTTTGAGATTAATAAGATTTCTTCTTTTCCTTTAAATCTTTTTCTAATGTTTCAATTCCCCAAAATATTTATCCTTTAAATTAGTTAACATGGTATGAAAAAGTACTGTCTCTTTCCAAGTTCTTTTAGAATTTACTTTTATACATAAGTTTTGCTCAATTTTTAAAAAAGTGTTCCAACCTGTACTCCTTCACTTGCCTTACCTATTTTTCAAGTTTATTTTATTCTGCATGTTATTTTTATGGCAGAGACCATGATGCAGAGACCACATTTGGGACTGATGCTGTGTGATCTGGAGCCTTTGTAATGTGCATTGCAGTCACTGACACAGGACAGAGGTGAGCTCATTAACTCAGCTTTCCACTCATGCTGTGATGTCTGTGTCTAGGTGGCTTTATCGTTTTACTCTTAAAAGATCTCATCGTTACCGCCCCTGGTTCAGCTCCGTGAGAGTGCAAGTGAGAACTACAGATAATTCATGCAACAACCAAGATTTTGTGTTCTAGGTCATCTAGTACTCAGGCATTCATCACAAAAGCAGCCAAAATAGTAGCAGAAATGGTGAGAAATTACTCTTTTGGTTGAGGGAGAAAAACTGAAGAATGGAACCTGCGTTTCATTATCTCAGACACCAGAGAGTGCTGACACTGTGAATCTGTTAGCACATGCGCACAGTTTGAGAATAACAGCTATCATGCCCAAATTTCCGTGGCATCTATTCATAATAGTCCCTCTTTCTCAGTAAAGAGCAAGCTTTTGGTGCCCTTTCTGAATTTTTCTGCTGAAAACTATATATCTTAAAATCTGGATGCAGCTGAAGTCTCTGGCTAAGATCAATTCTTCTGTTTGTTTGTACTTTGACCAAAGGATTACACTGACAGTTTCCCAGGATCCAAAACTGTATTTAATCTGTTTACGGAGCTACGTATGTTATTTGAATGAGAAAGAAAGAAACGAAAGAAACTCCCTGCTTTGGCAGGGGAGTTGGACTAGATGATCTCTATGGTCCCTTCCAACTCTAAAAATTCAGTGAAATTCAGTGAAAGTGGCTGTGCTCACCTCAGCTGGTGGCTGTTCGCAGGGAGCAGCAATTGCTGTCTAGCCTTCTTCCCGGGACAGCCCTCCCCATGGCTTCACCTGGCTGTGTGGTACGTGGACACACAGCTTCACCACCCAAAACATCAAAAAAGCACCAGGGAGCAATAAAACACAAGTAGAATAATAGGAATTAGAATAATTCCTGCATTAACATAACTGAAGGTATTTTCACTTGCAATTGTCAAACTGAGCAGAACTGGGAACGGAAGGAATGTGTATTTGTAATCAGTAGCTGTGCACTCACAGCGAAGGAGGCACTCAGGCCAGGCACACGCGGACGGTATCACCTCTTTCAAATTCCCCCAGCCTGTACAGCACCCTGCATTCTTCCCCTTTGCTTTTTTTGGTCACAGCTCACACATCTGTGAATCATTCAAGGGGAAAGTTTGAGAGATGCTATGTGTCAGGTCAATCCAGGTTCATCCACTGTATGCCCTTAGAAAGCCAGAAACACTGGTCTGTAAACAAGGCGGGGGGGGGCAAGGGAGGTTTAACTAGACAATGAGGGTTAATCTTTTCTTTCAATATTGCATATAATTTGGTTTTCTGATTGCACACTAAACTACAGTTGTATTTTCTTTAATTCAGTTATACAAATGCGGCAGCCAATTAATATTCCTGCGCTCTGTGTGCTGTGAGGGATGCACAGAGAAAACCTTTGTTATTTTTCTGGTGCTAGAGGAGCTGTTCAAGTTAAACCATATTCCTCTACACAGCAACAGCAAAGTAAGTGACAGCATTAATTCAATCTAGAATGCTTGATAAATTGAGAGGGATTGTTTACCTAGTGTATGAAAAAGTCTCTTGGGGATGGGTTTTATTGCGATCTGCATAGTCATCCGTCTTCCTATACTGTCTGTGTTCATGTCTGTGAGTAAAACATATACAGTAATTTAGCGTTCAGATAATCCCACAGCTATAATCCAGACAGATTTAGCTCAAATTTCTCCAGGATTTCTATTATCTAGGTTTAGCAGTGTGGAGTTGACTGGATATTTTAAATTGCTGCAAATGCTTTTCTCTGCAATAAACATATTTTGATGTTCTCATAATTGAAGCTGTGGATTCTTCCTGGCAATAACCACATGTAAAAATGTATCTTTGTGAGGACAGTAATTGCACAGCTGGAGCACGGTTTTAATGGATTCCAGAGATTTGACTACATACTGTATAAGATCATACAATGTTTATAAGAAAATCAATGTAACATACATGAAAGTACTAATGAGGCTAATCTGAAGAATGCTCATCTCCACACATCATCTATTTGAAAATGACCTCAACTGCTTCAATTTTAATAATGCTTTACTACAGTATATCAGATAATATAATAACATAGAGCCTGGCTCGCTTACAGCACTTTTCATAAGTAGATCAGAGCTTTTATTGTTTTCAATTTCCTCAGACAAAACTTCTAGTCTTCCTCACTCAGCAGTTTTGAGGAAAAGAGGGAGTCCAGGGGGACAGCGAGCATCATTATCTGCACGAAATGAGGTGATATCAAGTCCAAATGCACTGGGTATCTTTCACAGCAGACCGCCCTTTGTCATGTGTTCCTTTGATTAATTGCAAATGTATTCAAGGGAGCAGAGCAGACACTGTAGAGGGGGTACAAATATTCTTGTACCAAAAATGCCAGCCCTCCCACACTTGCTAGCGATGGTGGAACTGCAGGAGTAAGAATGTCTATGTGGGAGATTTTTAGGAGGAAGTGTACTGTGGGGGAAACTGTAAAGCTGCTTCTTTCACCCAAGTGGCTTGAGTGTGAGTGTCTGAACCGAGGTGAGCTGCAGAGCACGGCAGTGCATGCACTGTGCTCTGCCTAGTAATTGTGTTGCAAATGCACCAAATACATTATTCACCCCCAGGCCAGATCTTCTGGGAAGAGGCTTGTGCACACTTGGCAATAATTTGATGCTAAGATTATGTCGTCCAGAAGTGCCTGAGAAATTAAAAATAAGCAATCCACTTGGAAATGTTTGGAAAACAATCTATTTGGAACCATTTGTGGGATTTGGGATGCCTTGTCATATTTTTGCTGTCTGAACTGGCGGAATCAAACAGCAGAGAATTCTGGTATGCTGTACCTGAAAGCACCTCCATCGTGTTCTGTTCCAGACACCTTCTCTGACTCCACAATATTGCCAGCCACAATAACTAAAAAAATTTTAAGAGAGATTTTCAATGTGAAGAAAGAGGGAGGATGCTCATATAATCAGTTGTGATAAAGCTGTTCCAGGTGTAAAATGTATATTTGTTTAGTCCCCAAACTGCAGGTTTGCCAGAATGATTGGAGGGCAAAAAAAAAAAAAAAAAGAGAGAAAAGGCAGCATGAATGAGAGAGACTTGTATAGCTAACAATCACACTTCTGGGTAGAAACCTTCTGAAAGAAATATGCTGTGTCTATGAGGCAGTACTTTTGGTTTCATAATCGCTCTGAGTTATTCTGTGCAATACTATAGCAGCTGGGTTTCAGGAGCAGCAGCGCTTATGTACTTGCAATGAAAAATAACCAGAGTCAGAGCATTTATGCACCCTGCTCCAACACCCCTGCTAACACAGTGGGCCTGCACTAAAAGCCCCCATTTCCGGTGTGAGAAATTATATTTATACTGAAATATCTACCAATTTCCAAGTTGGATCCCCAGTAAATCAGAGCTACAAAGCTGTAATGGCAGTAAGATGGAAAAGCAATCCGCTAGCTCTCAAACTGCTCTTTCTTCCAGACTCTGCCTGGGGCACCAACTGTTGTTGTTGGGAGTTTTCAAGCCCCAATTCCTTTCTTCCTCAAAAAAATTTCCTTAGACCCCCTACAAAGAGGTATCAAAAAGCCACAAATGAGCAGAAGACTTTAGAATGGACCTGACGTAACTATGCCTTAGCTATGTGAACAGAAGTATAAATCAATTTGAAGTTTTACAGTTAGCACCTGAGGAAGCTGCAAATGGCCTTCTCATTGCTGCATACAGCTACTCAGCTACCTAGTTGGAGTCTGGTTGCCACATTTTTGTTTGAGTTTGTTTGGGGTTTTTTGTTGGTTTTTTTTAAATCCCATTATATCCTGACTTCTTATTCAGCAATTATTTTGAATCATGCTGAGGACACTTTTCCTCACTCCTTTTAGAAAGGAGTGAGGAATCCAATCCTTTTGGATTTTCACTTGCTAATGCAAATGCAAAATATCATGTTCCCAAGCTATTAGGTCCAGGCCTTGATGATGCATACTGGACTTAGTCGAAGTATCCAACCAGCAAAAAAAGACCAAGAAATGAAAGCCATGTAAATTTTGACAGATTGTTTTTACGACTAAGTTATGATTATTCTTTGTTAATTTGTCTGTGCTTTCAGAAAGGGAGAAAATTTAAAAAGCAGAGTAGTCAGGTTTTTTTATGAGGCAACTGTGTGCAGTGATTGTAGAGTTTTCTATTCAAGAAATCCAGAAATTCAGAACAAAACCCCAAAAATATCTTACAGTTCGGCAAGTCTGGTATGTTTAAACGTGTTTTCTATGTTTGTAATGCGTTTGTAATTTGACACTATATACACTGTGGATAAGGTTAAAAACATAAGCTTTTCTAACCACCTACCAGGCATTTCTGCAGCATATTTCCTTTTAGACAGATTAATAGTAATAAGGTTCTGCATCTCTGCCGTGACAGTGTTTGTCCTCTAACATGGTTGTGCCACTGAATTCTCTGCTATAAGCTGCACCAGTGCAATGAGGGCAGAAGCCCGCACTGTAGCATTTAGTTAATTGTTCTGCATGCCATTAGCAGAGCTGATGCCTTTCTGCCCTGCCTGAGTGCTGGAGGGATAAAGCAACTCAAAGTCAAGCTGCAATTCTGAAAATAGTTTTTTCTGCTCAAGAAGTTGCCATCTGCACAATTGTCCTTTTCCTCTTGGAGCAGCAAACAGGCAGAAGGTACCAAGCCTCCTCTCTTTGTGGCAGAGGGAAGAACCTCAGACATGGCTTTGGTAGCGGTACCCTGCTTTTTTTTTTTAATGCATTGAGGTATTTTCTAAAGATGCTCTTATTTCCGTGTGCTTGGCTGGTGTTATGGTGACCATGAGGGCGTATATCAAGTTACTGGTATGGGAGTAGCCCTGCCAGGAAGCCAGAGGGCATGTTCAGTGCAAACTGTTTTTAGAAGCCTAAATAGGCACAGGTCTAAGTTAGGTGCCTGCTATCTTAATAAAAGGACTCCACATTACTTCTTGTACCTTCTGAACATAGAACACAGCTTGTGTCTGAGAAAAGGCTTTCTCCTGGGTTGGTGTTGCACTTGGCTAATTGGTCCTTACAGCATTTTGTGAAATATTTGTAAACTAGGGTTAGGAAGTCAGATTTTTGAGCTTGGGATCTGGTAGAATTTTAAAAACTGAAAGGGGAGAAATTAAGAAAAGAAGCAGACAAATGAAGAAACACCCCATCTCTCTCCAACATAGGAAAATTTAGTGAACAAAATGCAATCAACTCATTCTAAGGGTTAAAATGAAAATGAAGAGCAGAGGGAAAGCTGCCTGCACTTCCTTTCTTCCTGATGTTGAAAGAGGCCTGTTCCTTGCTTCGTGAGGGAAATAATCTGCCTCAGGAAAATCAAATTAAGAAGGTGACCTACTGATTTATTTATTTTACTCTTCTCATGGTGGTATAAAACATTCACCTGCAAAATGCACCTGTTTTGTAAACTGAGCTGCTCCACTAGAGGTTATTCAGGTTAAAACTGCTGAAAAACTCTGAGCACCATCCCAAACAGTAAAGTCCAGGATTTTATCAACTGTAATTCCCATGCTTTCCTTCTATCCCCAGATGATATCTGTTGTAAAATGCCAGCTTTTATATAAATTTCCATAATTTCACACATAATATTTATTAAAAAGCTATTTAAATACATCAATCATCTCTTAGGTTCACTTAAAAATAGCAGAGGACATGAAGTGCTCTCTTGTACTGAAGTTTATACCTTAGTCTGTTTTTCTTTTGAATTGTTAGAGAAATGTTAGAAGCCTGATAGTATGGGAACAGCTGTTTCTCGGCTGTATTTGGTATTGATTTGTAAGAGTAGCAATACTGTAACTGTTCAGCTAATGAAGGCATTGATAAAGCACCTTGATAAAGGATGCCATTCTTCTCCTATCTAAACTGATTTGCTTTTGGTTTTTTTGCTAGGTTGACAATCCAACCTAAGCACGTTGGTTAAGACCGCAAAGATCCCTGTGGGTACTGAGAAGACTCTAACCACCACTGCTGACTAATTCACTGCCACGCTTATCTGACATGGGAACTGCTACCCAGCCTTTCCCTCCCACCCCCATTCACATGTTGTTATCTGCTCATGGACTGGGTTCCCTCAACAGCTCTCTGGCTTCATCCCCATGTCAGTGGTACCTTTCCTGATAGCCTAATTTTGGCTCTTAGCTAGATCCAGTGCCTAGACAGGATAAGTATAAGATTTCAGCCAGATGGATTATGAACAACATTTTCTTTTCAATGTTCTTGGCTCCAACCCCACAGAGGATTGCTTCAGCCCAACAGAATAAAATCCCATCCTTCAGGCAGCTGAGCCAGTTGCCTTACTTTAGCATGCAACGTAATTATCCTGTATGTTCCATATAACAGGTATTCCACTTGGAGCTTCTGTTTTCCATCTGAAATCTGGATGTGCTGCTGACTTTGGGACCACTCAGTATGAACTTCCGTACAAACAAAGATGAAGGCATTAAGAATCTGGATCTATGTACAGTATCACAACTAACCAATCTTTCATTTCGTACATTTCACCCTGATAAGGAAAAATAATGTCCATGCTACTGAGCACTGTGCTGGTGAGGAAAACTCCCTGTGAAGCTTAAACCTATTCAATGCAAATAGATAATATGACTTTTTTCCTCAACCTGATTCAGATTATAAATGGATGAGATTTATTCCACCAGTCCTTACTGAGTAATTCTGTAATTGTATCTTCATGCTGAGGAAGACCTTTCAGTGGGATTCTTTGCAGGATAAGACTTTGCCAGTTATTGGAAGTGGGATGATTGCAGAGATACTAACATTTTCCTGCTACTTATCAAATGCAGCACAAATCTGCCTGGCATCTTTGTTAATTATTCAGAGTGTAGCAGACAAAGATAATATTCTTAGAATTATTATTGGAAGAATTTATGACCTATTATGAAGTGAAAGCGATTTTGATATATGAACAGTACTGGGAGGAACTGCCAGTGTGAAAACTCAAACCGGATCTGTGTGCATAATATTCTTGTCTCGCAGGAAGTGGTGGGAGTAATATATGAAAAAGAGTTGTTCACAAATCCTCGGGAGCTCTCTAGATGACTTCTCCTGCACTTTGTGATATTCTGCAAAAGGAAAGATCCTCTTTTCCCTTCTTGAGCCTTTTTATGTCACAAACAGTGCGCACAAAGCCGCGTGTGTAACATCTCACACTGGTTCTTCATCAAAGGATGCAGAGTAGGATCAGGTACAAAACAAAGGTTCCAGTCCATGATGGTGGTTACAACTAAAAATCTCAGAGCAAAATAATGTTAATTGTTAAAAAGAAAGGTATTCTTAACAGTGTCTCCATTATTAAAGGCTGATTTACCTTTCTACGTTAAAGTGGGATGAATACCAGACAAGCTTTTGTGTTGCCTTCACTCACAGCTTAACTGGAATCATGAACAGTTTTCATAATGAAGTCCACAGCCTGCAAAAGATTTGTATTCCAAGTGTATGCGTAGACCCTGTTGTTCGAGATTGTACTTCTTTCCCGAAGCATGCACTGACAAGCTCTTCAGTATGTTTATTACTGTAGAACACTGTAAGCCAACTAATGTTTATTACTGGCTGCACATTAGGTCAATCCAGAGTTTCACCTCAACAAGGTACGTTTTAGATGGATTGTGCCTGAAAGACACTATCCCTTATGGATCAGCTTAGTGGGGAAAAGAGCCTGCATCTTAATAAGGATGTGTTGGGCTCCCACCTCAGCCTCAGGGTCGAGCAGGTAGAGTGACAAGTCCTGTCTTTGTATTCCCCAGCTACAACCACTCTTGACTCTCATGTCCTCCCTCACTCCATGTAGTTGCGCTAAGGCCAACCGCAATTACTGGTGTGTGTATTAAGTTGAATAATTAAGTTTATGTAACATCATAAATACATGTGTATTATACCTAAGTTATATTCATAGAGCAAAGATGCATCCATAAATTTATGTACCAGACTGCTCTATACATAGAAGACAGATGGTATTTATTCTGTATTAATTAATATTGGATTCAGTATTTACTCCCTCTTTAAATATCTTAAACATCCTTTTTTAGAATCTAAATGTACACATACAGATTCTTTTTGCTTTGACAGCTGTCCATTGTTCTCCTTTCAACATAGGTGGCCTTGGTTTGTTCTCATATGTACTATATTGTGTATCTTCAATCTAAATGTTAATATTGTAATTCTACTTCCAACTTAAATCAAGTTGATCAATTGATATAATCAATTTAAAGATGGAAAGCAAGCAATAGTGCTAACCGTCCTGGAATTTGGAGAATTGAAAGGTCAGGTTTGACCAGATTTGGGTCTGTGGGTGTTGGCTTCACTGGCCATCACCTCTTTCTTTATACTTTGTTTTTCCTTAGTCATTTGTTTCAGAATAACATTACACATAAGGATGAAATGTGGCCACTGCTGAGATTTTACTGTTCAGTGAAACTTGTTCAGAAATACTGCTTGAGACATGGTCTCTGTCATTGTAGTCTTACACTGGAACATTTCTGCCTTACAACTGGAGCCACACATAGATGTGGCTAAAACCAAAAAAAGCAGTGGCACTATCTTGGATATTCAAACCCCATTGCTTTAAGGGACACTCTAAAGGAAACTAGGCCAAAAACTTGACCTATTTTAAAAGACATGGCAATCTGTTCTTTTAAAAAATCGTTCACACTTCATTGAGTCCTCTCTCTCCTATACCATGAAAAATACTGTAGAGTAGCAAGATTCAGGATTCTTCTGTCTCTGTACGGTGTCTCAAACAAATATTGCAAGCTGAAGTCTCCAGTTTGACAATTTAATTTTTCTTCATCACTGATTTTGAAAAAGAAATCATCTTAAAAATTAGCAAATGCGTAAATTGAACTAATTAGGTGTAGCTAACTAAAATTGCTACATTGCTGCATTTTCTCCCTCATGTTAGCTGCAATGGGCCCATTTGGCAACCAAAAGGTCTTAGGATCCACAAAGGATTTTTGCTTCTAGGGCCTTTCATGTTTTGAATCTGAAAACCAGGAGCAGTGAGCCATATTTCTCAGTTATTTTGTTGTTTGAAATCTGACTGTGAAACTCTATTTACTTTGTGTTGGACTCCCGCCAGAGGAGGCCTGGTTTCAGCAGATGGTGGTGGAGCGGAGGCCAGACGTTTCCTGCTGCGTCCTCATGAGGCACTGATAGCACTGCTCTGGGCTGGGGCAGCACTGCCTTCTGCAGCCACTGGGGCTGGAGGGGCAGTGGCTGCTGGCTGAAAGGTTGTGAAGAGTCCATGAAGCATCCTTGGGGCCCAAAGCCCTCGTGGACAAAAATGTCTTGACATGGTGCTCAGGGGTGGTGGAGCTGCCAGCCAGAAGCCGAGCAGGGGGAGGGCTGAAGTTTTGACCAAGAAGAACTGAAGTGTTAAAACCAGATGGACGTAAAACAGTAGCAATGAAATGTGATTGCTCTGATGCTTGACAGGACACCCTTTTGTCTTGTCAGGGATGGAGAGCTGAGAGAAGACAAAATGGGAGACTAAGGCATCGTACTGTTGTGTGGGTTCACCTGCCTGCTCTACGGGAACAATGTGCAGGTAGTATTTTCCTTCCCCACCACTTCTTGGGGGCAGCTTCTCTGAGAACAGAAGTCTTTAGTGTGTCCTCAGGCTGGTATTTGATCTTTTAAGACACTGCCTGTTTGCAAGATGGGGACTCAAAGGGCAGTGCCATAATCACAAGCACTTGTGTATCGCTGGATCACTGCCTTGCCAATTTGCATACAGGAGAAAATGCAAGCAAATTTCTCAGGAGGCCATAGGACCTAGAAATCCTCCAGGATTCCTTCAGGCAGCAGTAAGATTAAGGACATAGAATCATAGAATCATCTAGGTTGGAAGGCACCTTCCAAGGGAAGATCATCAAGCCTAGCCATTAACCTAACAGTGCCAAAACCACCATTAAACCACATCCCTAAGCACCATGTCTAACTGTCTTTTAAATGCCTCCAGGGATGGTGATTCAACTACTTCTCTGGAGATTCAGAGCTTGGACCAACCGGCTTTGCGTTTGGGAATTTGGTGCTCTCCCATCCTCTGCTATCAGATACTTGGAGACACTGTGTTACCCTGTGAGGCTTTCCTGGGTCATGGCTTTGTACAGGGGGCAAGGTCCCCGCAATCTGCAGCAGGCCCCCTCCCTCAAACCGTTCTGCAGGTAGGCAACGTTTAGTTTTGAATGCTTGTGCCTTTCCAGTTTACTACTGGATCTCAAAAGGAAAAAAAAAACAAGGAAAAATTGAAGTGGTTATTGCTTTGTTACATGAAACTTGCATATATTTCTCTCTCCTTGGCCTTGATTCTGTCAGAATCTCCCTAAAACTGAGCCTCTGGGTCAGTACAAGAGACAACCAACAAGATCAGGCATCTGCGTAGGAGTCTGACTGAAAACGTTTTCCCCCTAACTTCTACCTGCAGGATCCCCAAATATTCAACAACACTGAAAATGGAAGGATGTCTCGGTTTAAAACCTCATTCAGTCAAGTATCAAACTTTGTTATTTCTTCCTTCCTACTCATCAACCTTTTACAAGACAGTTTGAATCACCACTTTCATCACCCACTGTCCCCTTCTAAGTAGTTTTCTTAGGTAGCTTGTGCCTTTTTCTTCCTTGTTGACTTCTTCCAGTTTGAAGACAAGCATGCAGTATTTCTGAACACCATACTCGTAACTTTTTCAAGCTCAGCAGCTGAGCCCATTTGACATTACATTGATACAAAGATTTATTGTACTGTACAGAGGAGGCAGTCTACAGAAATGAAAAGTTTCAACTATCTGTGTATTAGCCTAATGAAACGCCATACTCCTCATCTGACCAAATGTGGCAAGCTACAGCCAGGCTTGTGGGAGCCTGGGCCATCACTGTCTTGTGCCTGATGACCATCCACATCTGCAAAGAGTAAGGGGTGCATACCCATTTCATTAGCGCCTTAAAACTGCATTGCAGGAATATAAATGACTAAATGGATGGCAAAGCAGGGAACAGGAGCTGTGATTGCCAAGAAAAGTGTTTCTATAACTAGTCAGAGTGGTGGTTAATTTTCTTTGCTGGAGAAAAACCCGCCATCACGGGGCCTACCTCAGACTTCCCTAGTGTGTTTTTTAATGTTTCCTGTTATTTGCCAGGTTGCGATACTGCCCACCACACAACGCTTGCATCCTCTCCAAACATGCTGCAAGACCCAGAAAAGCTTGGCAAAACTCCTGGTCAAGCAAGCTTTCATTATAATTAAAATAGTCCCCTTTTTACTGCCAGGTTTGAACACAGCCTGGTTTCTCCTGCCAGTTGGTATGATATGAGTTTGAAGGGATCCTAGGTAAACTGGCTATTTTTTTTTAAATAATTGAAACCATAAAAGCCATATCCATTAAAATTGGTTAGGTGAATTACTAGTTACTGCACTTTCATTTTACAGGTGCTACACGTGAATGGAGGTAACAAACCAAAGAGAAGCAGAGGGAGATATCTTGCGCATAGTTCAGGATACATGGAGACAGACATCCCTCGGGAAGGAGAGCTGCAAAAAGGCTTCAAAATGGAGTTTACTGAACCAGCATTTAAAGCTTTTGGAAAGTGTCTTTTTTTAGCAAGCCTTTAAAGTCAATTATCCTCACAGAATATGTTTTATGTTTGTCTTGAAGATAAAGATAGCAAGATTTCATTATTTATCCACCTCCTACCTCAGGTTAGTCCCTGGCCCTGTGCCAGACAAGAGGTGGTGGATCCCTCTCTGTCCACAGGGGAGCAGGAGAAGCGCCCTCCCCTCAGTGCTGGCCAGGCACTCCTCCTTGAAAGCATTAGACACCCCATTCCCTGACTGCCAGAGATAGTTTGTAAAAGGAAAGAAAAAAACCAAAACAAAGACATGCTAAAGTACAGTAGAGAAAATCCTGGAAAATAGGTTAGGCAGTATTTAAGCACAACTTTTTCCCTGCAGAGAGGGCTTGTGTTAGATCCTAAGCTCCAGAAATGGAGGAGAAATAAACTCAGCTTTTGGAATTAACCTGGCAAAATGGAGTTAGCTCCTGTCTGTCACAGGACCGCACGGTGGAGATTGTCTTCGTGCGGACAGCTGTCTCTTTCTTTCCCCAAAACAGCTCTTTCATTCACTTTTGAAGATCGTCCTTTAATGAATATATCTGTCCAGTGCAGCAGGCTTCCAGCGCTTTTTGAGTTAGAAAAGACAGGAATCTTAGCGCTAATACAGATACATCAGTTTCTAGAGGAGTAAAATCTGTCTGGAGAAGGGGAGAGGAGGAAAGGCAGCCCCCAGCCCACCTGCTCTGAGCTTGGCTGCTGCGCTCCGCTGTAAAAATGGACATGTGGAAAATGGGAAAGAACAGGAAAGATCCTGGTCCTATAAAGACTGGTCAGGTTCCTGACATGCTTAAACTCTCACACATGCCTTTGTTTACAGTAATGGGACTTTTAACTCATTGGTATTACTTTTTGTGTGTTTTTTACACAGTGCTGGCCAGGAGCTCCATCTTCATGTCAAATCATAGAGTTTGGAAGGGACCTTAAAGATCGAGTTCCGGAGCCATTAGGTGCAAGGCTCCAGCAGATAGTCACAGTGGTCTTGGGTGGATATTCCCTGGAGGTCCTCTGTCGGTTCATCTCAGTTCAGGTTTGTCTCGTAGCCGTTAAATAAGTCCCCTCAGTGTCTTCAAGCTAATTCTGACAGCACAAGCTCTTCGTGTACACAGTTATTCAGGATCTGTTTGTCCTTTGCTTTAGTTGTATATAATCATGTAAAACTGGGTATTAGATGCTGCCATTTTTTCTTTCACCCATTTTGCATGGGTGTGGAGACCGTACAAAACACAAGGTGAGTTTAGGTGGCTGTGTAGGAGTCACTCTGTGTATGGGCCTACCTACTGAATAAACGGAAACATCCCTCACAGGTAACGAACCCACGCCAAGCCCTGTGCTCGGTCGCACTAAGGGAAGGGGAGGAAAACACCCAGGGAGAACTACAGGGTGAGAATTACAGAGAGAATTCATATGAAAAAGGCTCTTGGGGAGCAGAGCGTGGGCCTCTCTGCTCCAGCTACACACAACACAGCCCCAGCGCTTTCAGGTATCATGCTGGCAAAAAATGTTAAATTCCTCTTTACTGCCAGGCCTGAGGAGGAAATCTCTTCCAAGGCCAGGCTGGTTGGGGCTTTGAGCAACCTGGTCTAGTGAGAGGTGTCCCTGCCCATGGCAGGGAGGTTGGAACTGAATGGTCTTTAAGGTTCCTTCCAACATAAACCACTCTGTGATTCTATGACTGATTATTTATACCAAATTGGACCCTGATCCTATTTTGGGCCTCTGTGCAATCTCATTCCGGGCCTACTACTCAAACCCAGTAACAGAAACTGGCCAGCAGGTCAAAGGCCTCACACTGAACAAGGGCAGGAAAAAAAACCCACATTTTTTTTTTAAAAAAAAGGTGACTTGATAGTAAGATATGGGAGTACAGACATAGCTTTTGAGGCTTACTGACCACTTCCACCACAAAAATGCAACCTGGGGGTCTAGCCTACTTATTTAATCTCTGTGCCAATTTAATCACATTTTGCCCTAGAACACCTGGTGCGATTACAAAGCGGCAGTGGCAGCTCCAGGGTGCTGGCCTGTGCCTGGTGCGGCAGATTTTGCAGGGGAGAGGTGACTGATTTTTTTTTTTCGGTCATATGATGCCCACACAGCTGTAAATAAGCGTGATTACAATTTGACATGGCCAGGAACTAAATTCACCAGGAACTAAATAATAAACTTGTCTTCTAACTGCTGGTTTAGACTGAAAGCAACACTGAAATCATGTGTATTTTACTAATTTATTGAAATAGTCTAAGATCCTGCAAACGCGATACACATCTGTTGAACTTTATTCTGATGTGTAGGCCCATCAATTTCCATCAGGGACTGGTAGATAGGTGCTGGCAGGAATGGTTTTGGGTCTGGGATCCCTGTGGGTTAAGCTCTGGCTGGTCAGATTTCACAGGATCCAACCAAAGATCTAAACAGAGGCAACCCTGGCTGTGTCCATACGATTGGTATGAACTGGAAATTGCCAAAAAACTACAAAATATCACCTTTGTCTTCCTGTGCCAGTTTACACGCATGTTGTTTTCCTGCAAAAAACATAGCAGTTAGGGATTTTAAATTGATTAGTTTTCTGTTTACTTCTGATTACGTTTTTTACTTGTATTTTTCTCTTCTTTTTTTTTGGATGCCCTTCAGAAATTTCCAATTAAAGTTAAAAAAATGCTTTTAATAAGAGGCAGGAACAAGAGAGCTTAGTTTTTGTGGTTTTGATGAGAGGTTTTACAAGGAGAAGAAAATCACCATCATTGTCATAGCCATAAATGTTCTGATTTTGGAGCAGTGGAAAATGTAAGCGAAGATTTATTTTTGAAAAGTCTCTCTTTGGTTGGTGACATAGTAATTTACAAATACTCATCGCCTAAATTTAGCAATGCCCTGTCTCCATGTGTGTATTTACATCATTAGTCGTCTTTAGGCCCATGTTTTCTGCGATCACTCCTTTCTCTTTGTGTACCACCGTCAGAAGGGGTACCTGGGCATCCATCCCCCTGCCATGGGCTGCCCGAGCGTGAAAATTGTGACTTCCCATCCAGAATTGGAGTGGTTGGGAAAAGAAGGGCAGCTTGAGCAGAAAGCTGGGCGTAAAGGCCTGTGGGGCTCATGGCCCCATGATTTGTGTCCAGGGGACATAGGAGCTGGCTGAGGGCGAGGGACGGCCTGAGCTGATGGCTGTGGCTTCCTCAGGGAGGTGTGAGCAGCGCAGGATTTAATTATTTTTTTTTAATAAACGAGCATTTTGAGCTGGCAGCAGGGACGGTGCACCCCGAGAGGCGGTGGTGCAGCCGGCTGATGTCACCCTGCTGCAGGAGCGGGCTCCATGTGTCTCTGGCGACGTGCTCGCTGCACCCCGTATCAATCATCCACATCTATGTGTATTTATATATATATATATGCACGTAAATATATATAAATACACGCACGGAGGTGTTATTTACGCAGGCGGGGGCCACCCCCGCAGAACGGGGCCGCGGCGGGAGGAGCCCCTCTCTCACCCCGTGGACCCCGGCTACTGGAGGGGCCGCCCCCCCGCCTCGGCTCCGGCTGCCCGCCGGCGGCCGCGCCCCCG
>JAOXNO010000070.1:27810084-27828290 GCA_028565335.1 Limnodromus scolopaceus
CGAGGCGGGGAGGGGGAGAAGCGCGGAGCGACCCTGCGCGGTCGCCATGCGCCGTGCCGCGGGCCGGGCCGGCCATCCTGCGGCGTAGCGGCGGCTGGGCTTCTCCCCGCCCGTGATGTCCCCCGGGCAGCGGGGGAAGGCGACTCACTCGAGGGCTGCGGCAGAGGCCTAGTGGCGGCCAGCGTCCCCCATGGCCGAGGAGCAGCAGGCGGAGGGGCAGCCGCCGCGGCGACTGGCCGGCACCCCGGCGCCCGGCGGGGCCCTGCCTGCCCTGGTGCCGGGGCTGCAGGGCGGCGAGGCCAGCGCGCTGCAGCACAAGATCCGCAGCTCTATCTGGTAAGGGCCGGGCCGTGCCGTGCCCCGGGGATGGCCGGGGGGGGGGTGGTGGTGCGCGGGCGCGGCCCCTTTGTGCCGGGAAGCGCGGAGCCGCCCGCGGGGCTGCGCGGAAAACACGCGTGGCGGTGGGCAGGTGTGCCGGGAAGTGGGTGGGTGGGTGTGGGGGTGTTAGCGGTGCTGCCCGCTGGTGCGCGGCGATAATGGTGATTATGGATGGGTCCGGTCTCACCTGCTGAAGGCATTTTAATTAGTCGGCGTCTTACGCGGCCCGCGGATTTTTACGCCTGTTTTTGCTAAGGCGCGGAGCGTTGGCGCAGCGCGGAATGCGGTGCGCTGCAGTCGGGGCGCGATTTCCCAGCCCCCCTGTAAACCTCGCCTCCTCTCAGCCTCCAAAATGTGATTTTGGCTGAAACTTGTGACGATGGTCCCCGTGTTCCTGCACAGGAATCCAGTTGTGTGGTGGTGTTTTCTTTTCCCTGAAAATTAAACTGAAATTCATAGTGTACCAACGTTTTACTTAACGATATTTATTTTGTATGGGTTTAGGGGAAATAGATAAATTTGAGCTTAGCTTGCCCTGCAAATAAAATATTCTGTCTTTTTAAAAAATAAATGTCTGCAAGAGGCTGTCACCTGCAGCATTTATATTTTGTGTATGCTTGTAAAAGCTGCTTTTGGCTGTGGGGGCTGATAAAGTATTGTGAAAGTTGGGAGTTGTAAATATAGGTTACTCATAATGTTTTTCTTTATATATATGCACCATATATATTTATATATATGTCCTCATCCTAATAAAAACATACTGATCTTGCTTGCATATTACCTCATCATATAGTTAGATTTTATGGTTTGAATTGATGTAGTTGGAAAAGAAAGAGAATCTAAATGTAATTTTACCTTCTGATGCTTTTATTGTATGGCATACTGAAGTTGCATTTATTGTGTAGTTGTTGGTTGGTTTTTCTTTTTTTAATTTAGCCAGTAAATAATAATTCATTGTCCTTAATCCACGCTTGCCACCTTTTGTTTTGGTTTTCTCTGCAATGTGACCTAGAGAAGGAATAGGAACTGCAGAATTTCCTGTCTGTTTACATCACGAAATCTTCACACCCTCCTGATTTATTATGTCATTTAGTGATGGCCTTTTTATATTTTCTTTTCTTTCCATGAACATGCTGTTTGGAAATGAGCCTCCGAGAGCATGTTTACATTGCATTCAAATTAGGTATCATGTCCAAGTTGAAGACAAAATGGCTACTAAGTAAAACCTCTGCTTTTATTGTGGGTTTTCTTTTCAAGGAAGAGAGTGCATATGTTAGGCTTTTAAATGAAAGCTGCTTATTTGATTCAGGTAAACTTGATGAGTAGCCCGAGCCCAGGTTTGGTACAAAGGAATGCAGAGTTTTGTCTGGTGTAGGTGGCTTGCCCGGTGCCACAAGCCTGTGACCAGCAAAGGTTTTCCCAGCACCTCGCAGCCCTGTCTCCTGGTACTTTCCCCAACGTTCCTCACCTCCACATGAGTGGTCCTCCTGGCTACCCGTTTCCTGCACCTGGCTGGGAATTCCCCGCTGCTTCCAGGCAGTAACCATTCCCTTCGGGTTACACTCTTGAAATGCAGTATTTGAAGATAAAGTTATCTCTTATAAGAAAACCTTTTTTTTTTTTTTTTTTTAATATCTTCAAGTGTTGTGTCTGTGACTACTAGAAATTCTGTGTTGTGATCAAGTGGTTGTAATTTGAGGCTGTAGTTTAATGTTAATTTACATCTTCATGGAGATGGGGTGGTTGGTTTTGAGGAGCATCTGCAGGGAAGTCGCACACGCCGCACTGGGAGGGAACACTGGAAAGTCTCCTTCTGGAGTTGTGGTCTCGGATCCTCTGCGCTGCTCAGCGGGTGCTGGTGATGGATAAACAGTGGGAGAGATGGTGGAAGGCAGCTTGTGAATATGGCAGTGCTCTGCTGTTAACTAGGTGTAATGTGCAGAAGAGACCTTCCTCTTTTCTCCCTTCCCTCCTCTTCCTCCCCTCTTCCCCTGCTGTGCCAGCTGTGTGTGCTGGCAGGTTGGCACATTCAATCCCTCCTTTGCTTCCTGAAGGATTTAGCCTATGTAGATCAGTACTTTTCCATATTGCTTTCCTCCGCCTCTTTTCTCCTACATGTTTGTGCATAGTGGATGGATGTTTTTAGTTGGTTTTGTTTGTTTTGGTGGTTTGGTTTTTTTTTATAAAAAAGGGTTTTCAGTCTTCAAATTGTATTCTCAATGAAAATAGTAGTATAGCAAAATATAGCAGCTACTGAAATACTGGACTTGAGGGTCACAAACAAGTCTGTGCTTGTCCTTCCACTGTACAGACAAATATAGTGTGTGATGTAGGCCTCGAGCGGGACAATGAGTTATTCATTATCTCAACTCATACTTAATTTATTCTCTTTATTAAATTAAAATGTAGTTTGACAAAAGTAGTTCAAGTAATTGTGAACATGTGGAGTCCCTTAAAGTGAAACAATAGGTTGTCCTGCTGGTTAAAATTGCAGGCACAGTCAATGTATGTACTGAAGACTTAAAAATGTGCTTGCTAGGACTCCAGCATGATTTTGGGGGGGATTGTTGATTTTTTTGCATATGAAGTGACCATTTGTTTAGACTGAGGAGGGGAAGATAAAAGAATTATTTAGCTGTGATTAAAAACAAATCTGGAAGTATTTATTTGCATCACAGCATCACATACAGGTATTTAACTGCAGTTTGGTTACAGTAAATAAAGTTCATCACTGTCTGACTGTATTTTTTTTTTTTCCTGTCTGCCCCACTTGAACACATCTAGCAAAGGAGTATCAGTTTTTGTGTTGTGTTGCAGATGTGAGTTGCTGAGGCAGTTGGATGTGTTCTTGCGGTGTTGCTGAAAGGGGCAGAAATAATATTAGATGTCTTTTCCCATTGCTGGATTAGAAGTCTAGACGGGGAGAACACGTCTTTGGGAGCCCAGCCTGGCTGATTAGTGTCGGGTTGGGCGGGTTAGTGAAGTGCTCTGGCCTTTGCTGGACACTGGGCCTTAATCTGCCTGATTTTATTTCCCTTTAGATTCATTAAAGCTTTCATATTTATTAAGAGCTTTTTGTCCAGACGTTAGAGCCGGAAGCGGGAAAACCTCCCTTAGTCAGCTGCCTGAGCATGTAGACTAATGGAGTTTCAGTTGTTTTCTTCGGGAGAGGGAACTGTATTACTGAGTGTGTGTTATTTGTATGTGATGTTTCTGTACCCAGACATATGGTGGTGAAGACAGTCTACTCAATACTACATTAAGTTGCCAAGGAATATCCTGTAGCTGGGGACAGCCAGGGGTGTATGTGTGTAAAAGCAGTGTGGCACAAGGATTGGGATGCAGGGATGGCCAACGGAGGAAGGTGTCAGCTGAGAGTCTGCTCTTGCTGGTGTGGAAGAAAAAGACCAACAGTTTTAGGCAATTTAATCCCTACGCTCACTGTATTAATATAAAATCCAGCCCATAGCTGCGAACATTGAAGGAACGGACGGGTTTGTTTTCTTGTTCACTGTTGCGAATAACTGGCGATGATTCCTCAATGAGTGCTTGTTTACTGTTGTAAATAGTAATCTGGTGCTTGCATCTGTGCATGGGTTGGCCCCAGCTTCTTTCACCTTGCCTCCATCTCAGTTTTTTTTGTCCTAAAGGCATCTGTTAGGATTTGAATATAATAATTCTGCTTGAGAGATTAATTTCTCTCTTCCCCCTCTCCGATATCTCGTGTGTAAACCGAGCTGAGGACCAGAGGCATGGAGTGGCAAACACAAAGCATTGCTTTTGCAGCCATTTCAGTTGGTTGTGGGTGTGGGTTTCAGATCCATAATCCTTGTCCTCAAATCGCTCTTCTAGCTAGAAACTGTATTGGAAAACCACATGAGCTAGGCCGGGCAGTGCCAAAATTATATGTCCTAAGGCCCAGTTTGTCTCATGTTGAAGGGGGAGTAGGAGGTGAATTGTGCCCTTGTTAGTTTTGGACTCTTGGTATTGTGCTAGAAAACCAGATTAGCTGATCGTAACACCAATATTTTCTAATCTTCAGAAGGCTCCATTCTTTCTTACGATTTACATCATTCCTGCTTCCTCCTGCAATTCATCCATCACTCCTCATTAGGCATTGTCAGCAAGTGTGGATCGTCGCTTAGCTGTTGGCAGAGCAAATGTTCTGCAATTTGGGAAATGCCATTGAGATTTTTCATAATAGGAATTGCTACTTATTTGTATGGTTAGGTCAGCAGAAAAAATGATTGACAGTCTTGATATTTTTAATAAAGCACCTGGCAATGCAGCGGGAAGCTCAAGGGGTACGTGTTTCAGGCTCTTTGCAAATGCAGGTGCAAACAACTTTTTGGTAGTTTTCTTCTGCAGTTGAAATTACTGTAACAACCTTTATGTATTTTTTCAAAACATGGGTTTCTCGAGTCGGGTTGGATAGGTCTGTAGAGCAGTCCATCTGCATTTACTCTTTTTCAGTTTTGTGTAGCTTGGGAGAAGGAGGCAGGGAATAAAAACAAAAAAAAAACCAACCCCAAACCCAACCCTCTGTATTTTGTTAAATTGTCTGTCAAAACTGACTGGAAAACTTAAAATTTCCTGTAACTGATTACAGACTCTTTGTGGTTATTCTGTACCGCCAGCCCAAAATGCACCAGCCACCATTCCCTCCTTTGTTCTGGTTGATTCATTGTTGGAGGTGGGAAACAAAATTTATAATTCTTTGATAAAAGATTGCTAACTATTGTGAGGAGGAGCTAATAATTATCAGTGACAGGTGTACAGGCTGCACTTGCTTTGCTAAATCTATGTAACATCAGAAGTGTGTTTATACCTGCTTAGAAAAAGTACTTTGAGCCCCGCAGCGAAGACATGCTGTGTGAAACTGCAAAAGTTTCTCGTCACTAACCCAATTTTCCCTGGGTTTATGGTTCCATTGTTTACAGATGATGGTGAATCCTGAATGTATTTCCTGATATGGTCTATAAGCAGTCAAATACACAGGAAAAAATTGAGTTGTGGGCCATATTTTAGAATAGTTCTTGGTGATTTCAGGGAAGGTCAGCCTTCCTTGGGCAAAGCATTTAGCAGCATGTCATTCTGCTTCGCACTCTGCTTCCCCAAATGGATAGGAACAGAAAGTGGAATTTGTTTCGTTTGACTCCATCTGTTTCTGCACAGGTTGGTCAAGGTAAGCTCCCTTGTAGCCGTTGTGGAGAAAAATGCACTTCTGAGGTGAGGACCATCTCTGAGGGAAGGTGTTTCTGTAAAACAGTCCATCTGATCACTTTATATGCCTATTTCTTTTTGACTGTAAACAAATTTTAAACTCTGTGCCAGGGTGTACCCATCTGTGGTGCAGATCTTTTGAACTGGGCAAAATAAATCCTAGACCATTTGTCACTTTTTCAACGTGACTTCTTTTCCTGGAGGGTGGCTGCTCCATCCCCTCCATGGGTGGTTTTGGAGATCTTCCATTCCCTTGAACAAGGTCCAGGTACACCCTTTACCTATGACCACGTTTTCCTGTATGGAGGAAACCTTCCTTTTTTGGGGGAAGCACCCACAGAAGAATTCCTCCTTACCAAAGCGGCTTAAAAAAGCATTCACTATTTCCTGCTGAAATGCATCCCCCTGCTATTGGGAAAGCCTTCTCCGTGCTGCCTCCCACCAGGAGCAGGCAGGTCAGCGGCACGCCGCCGTCCGTGCCAGATCGGCGTGGGAGAAGAAGCAACTTTCCAAAATGGGGCACGGCCACCACGGTGGTGGAGTTTCTAGGTCAGCAGGTGTGGAAGCCAATTTGGTCTGCAGGCATTTTTACAAGGTTAGAAAATAAACCTGAATAAAATGAATGCTGACCTTTATGTAACCTTTTGAGAATGGAGTTGAGATTTTATTGAATATCCTGGCTGGGAGTTGGACGGAATAGCTTTGCAGAAAAAAGATCTTTGTAAATCTGCTTCTAGGAAGAGTGGATTTTTCACTCTTGCTCGTGTGTTTTGTCCTTTTTTTCTTGAAACAATAGGCTCTAATAAAGTATATGGGGTAAAAAAGCAGTATTCAAGTAATAAAAGATTTGGCTAAGTTTTACTGCTGTTCATTTAAAATGCATAGGAGTGCATTAAATTGTTGACTTCACAACATCAAACATATGCAATCCCTTGTTTCATAAACATTTTGCTTTCCACTGCAGGAGTTCCCTTTGGTGAAGCAAGTCAGACAGTATGACATTGTGATTCAGAGCAGCATTTCTAACGAGTTCTTAATAAGCACAGAACTGCAGGATTGTCATCCCAGGCCTCCCTAGCTGGGTTGCTTGCCATTTGGGGCAGCTCTGATTTGCATGTGTCTGTACGCCATTGGCGAGGAGGAATCCAAATCTCTGTCTGAAAAGCACACTTAAAAACCCCTCCTAAAATTTTCCGGATGCCATATAAATTAATTGGAAAAAATACTGTAACTGGGTGAGATTACAGTAGTGCTCAGTTTTGGGTGATCAGATTTATACTGGAGCACTGATTAATCTTTTAATTGGGGCTTGGGGTGGTTTTGTTAGTCTTTTTGTGTGTGTAGTTTTGAGAGCAGGGGTTGAGCTTAATGTTTTTATACAGATCCTGTAACTTATGTATGTTGCCTTCTCTTGTTACTCCACTCTGCCGCTTGCCAAACAGAAGTATTTGGAGAAGGGCCAGAGCTGCAAAATTCAGATCAGGATCCAAATTTGGATTTTTGGTTCAAGCCTTTCTAATATCTAATATTACAAAGCCTCATATATAAATAAGGAACTCCTCATTTTTAAACTACGAAGATGAGGAGATGGATGTAGCTTTCTGTCTTGCCTCTGGAGCAGTCCAGGTAGAACCCTGGACTGTACATTTGAAAAGTTATCAGCAAGCAATTCAAAAGGTAAATTAAATAGATGGAAATGCAGTGCTCTGTCACCCAGGAAGAGCCCAACCAGAAGGCTAGCACAAATTGGTACTTTCAAGCCAGTGAGAAGAATCCCCTAAATATGTCTAAAAATTCTGAAAGTGCTGGGTGTTTTGTTGTGTTCCCTCAGATCTTTGGGAATTTTGAGGGTTTAGTTTGTTTTGTTCTAAATGGAGTTAGCCAGTATCTCAATTTTAATGCTTTCTTGATTTAATGGAAAAAGGATTATCTGTCATCAAGTAGGATGCTCGTTATCGGCTGCTGTGCCATCAACAGGCTTTCAGTAAGCTGCCAAGTGTTTTCTGTTGTTGAATGCTTAATCATTAAGACAGTGGGGAAAAAAAACATTCAAAACTTCCAGAATATTTTTCCCTGTTGCTTGCTTTTAATTGCTTGTGGTTGCTGCAGTGACATTGTGCCAGTCAAAGGCTGGGGAGGCCGGGTGTCGCTGCAGGCGGAACTGGGGGTGGGAATGGGGATGGTCTCTGTGGGTGGGACTTGGCAGAGGGTCCTCCCGTGGGTGGCAGACCCGCCAGGCTCTCTTTGCCCAGCCAGTGGTCTAGTCTTCATGTATTGCTCATGCTGCCTTGGCTGTTACCTTTTTCTAGCTAGAACCGATAAACACACCGCGTGGTACTGTGCGTGGTGGTTGCGGAGGTTGGGGATGTGCCTATGGACGTGGGATTCTTGGGGCGTACCTGTGCTTCTCCAGAGCGACGGGTCCTGCTTCACTCTTCCCTGGAGCTGGCTGGGGATGGTATCACTTACCAATTGTCAGGTACTTCAAGTTTGGGAAGAAAATCTTGTTCCTGGGAAGAACTCGTTTATTAAATGAGGCATCTTTGTATCTCCCCCTGAGAGGAAATTTATGGTTAAATGTCAAGGTCTGTGATTTATGGCTGTCCTTCATGATGGATGGTTTCACAGGCATGGAGGCAATCTGTATTTCTTAGTCAGAGATTCCTAAGTGCCATTATAAGGTTGTTTGGACTCCTGCCAGTGAAAAAGTTGGATTGGACTGGACAGCAGGAGTTACAGTTCATTACTTTGGTTGACTATAAAGCAGTGAATTCAATTATTTTTAAAGCTGTCAGCAATACAAACAGACTGTTGGAACTTTATCGTAGTATGATGTTGCCTGGTAGTGTCTGCCTCGAGCATCCCTTGGACAAATGAGAATTAGCAAGATGTGCTGGGTGGTAGGATGGGCTATTTGTTCTGCTGCATCTTCCACACCTCCTCCTTGCCCTTCTTTAGAAGTCACCTGAAAATACTTGGAGTAGCCTTTGTGACTTCAGTGAAAATACTCCTGTGTGCTTTCTCCCTTCTTCTTCAGAACAGTTACCATATTAAAGTACAGACTTAAAAGACAGTTACTCAGTACCACAAGTGGTAACTGGTTGAAGGCCTGTAAATGGAAAAGATTTAATATTTTTTGTGTATGGAATTTTAAGTGTTTTTATAATCTGCTTTGAAAAATAGTGACAACTCCCTCCTCCAGAACCACATGCTAGTTTTATTGCTAATTCAGTGGAGAAAAGTACTCAAGTGCTTACTAAGCCAGGGGAAGAACTGGGCAAGGTGGTGCTGGATGCTGTGGGAGTGCTGTATCTGGAGGCAACCTGAAACTGGGACTCAAGGTTTCTGCATCAGGGCTGGACATCCTCTGGCAGGACTGGTGTATTGTCAGTGCTGGTGGGGTGCAGGCAGTGGTTTCTCTGGAAGAGCACACAGGCAGCAGATGTCCCTGCTGCACCCTGTCGGGATGGGTGCCCTGCCGAAGGGAGCCGAACTGCTTGGTACTGACACAGCATCGTCCACCTGCAGCTGCCATCTCCAGCATTATGGTCAGATGCTTTGTGCTTCTCAGAGTGTTTCTCAATGAAAGGTGAATGATCGCTCTGTGATCCTTGTGCCAGTTATATGGAATTCGGTAGCTGTGGGTGAGGCAGCTCTGGCAAAGTATGGTATTCCTTTCATTAAGGGTACATAAAAAGTTTGCCTGTTTTCTTTGCAGTTTGATTTTTAATTTCTTTTTTTTTTATTGGGCCTCTCAGCATCTTAAATGACAAGCTGCGTTAGGGCCTACAGTTGCTATTAGTGGTCATCTAAACTAAATAAATTAGTTGATATTTAAAAGACAGACTACTCACTGGCAGTAATCACAAGCTGCACACCTGGGACTACAGTGTGCTGAAGAGCTTTTGGCTCTGGAAGCCTGTTCTGCAGAATTACCTTCATTATGCTTGATTCCAGTGGTATAGTTAAATGATTAACTCGTAAAAAGTTGAGAAATGAATTGGCAGCTGAGAGAAAAGTGTATTGCTGCTTCCGTTCAACAAGTGAATGAAGTGGGATTGACAGATCTAGTTCTAAAAATGTGGAAGGGGATACTTTGAACAGAAACCATCAGTTGTGTTTAACAACTGAAGATAGCTTACTGAGTCAAAAAAATCCCAGGTAATAAACAAATGTGCTGAAGACTTAAGAAAAAGCACGTTTTTTTCCTTTTTACGGCAATTTTGAAATGCTAGTTTGGGTGTGTTTAATTACCTCAGACAAAAGTTTGTCTAAATGGATTTTATAGTGAAATTTCAGTTTAAAATTAATCTTGTAAATTATCATTTTAATTGTGCAAAAAAATGCTAAAATGCTGCCCCTGAAGATTTGATAACCTATATAACTGGGTCCCCGATCTGTGAAGATATTCAGACAACTATCTCTTACTGATTACTTCCAAGTAGAAGGTGGGTGTCCAATTACCCTGTAGATACATGCCTGAACTTACACTATGAATAGTCAGTTTTCCTGATTAATAACAGCCAAGGAAATGGTAATACTATTGATCTCTCAGGCTGAGAACAAAAATGAAAAGGTAATTTTGTTGTTTTGTTTAGTACCAGGAAGTTTAAGCAGTCCCCATTAAGCTTTTGTTCCACATATCCCCATGGATGTGTGCATCTTTTTCTTGCTAGAAGCTTGCTTCTTTTGGAGGGATTAAGAATGTGAGGTTCATGTACCATCAGGGGTTGTATGTCCAAGTTGGTGAAACCCATAGCTGAAAAACAAAAGTTAGATGGTGTGTAGGATGGTGCAGTGTGTGGAAGGGCTCTTTGTGAACAACGAGACCCACATCTATGTATTGGGATGTTGTCGATCAATAGCTCCAGATGTTCAGGGTGAAAATATTTGTAACAGGTAAGTGTTTGCAGTGCAGAACCTAATAATAGTTATTTGTCACTTCGCAGGGATTCTTGTCACTTCAGAAAAGCTCTTAGTTACCACCGAATACTTAAAATGCCAGTAGCTTTGTGGCAAGTTAGGCCCAATGTAGAATCAGGAGGTAGCTCAAGTACCTTGTATTTTTCTGGAAGGGATGATCCTTCCTAAATTCATTAAAGCCAGACAGGTGAGCTGCAGTTTTGGCTTGATTATTAGTTCAGCTGCTCAGTAAGGGAGTGGCAAAGCAGCACATAGTTCACCTTGAAAATTGAAATCAAACTGTGTTAATAATCAGGGAAAGACATTTTTATTCCCTCAATGCAGACGGCTAATCTCCCACTGGCATGTTTATGCATGGTGTGGTTCACAGGAATGAAAATCCAGGACGATCAATTCTGTAGCACTCTTAGACAATGTCTCCTGAGAGACCCATCAGACAAGTATTTGGGGGTAACACCTAGTGCAAGACTTCTATACAAGCATAGTTCAGTAAATTGTTAGATGCTGAAAGATGTTAGCCAGTTACGTGCTGCAGCCTACAGGTGAATTTCAACAGTGCGGTTATCTCAGTGAATATTGCTATAATAGCTTTCTGTGTACATCCATCTTAAATATAATTCTCTGGTACTATGATTTTGCATAAGTCAGAAGCTTGATGCAGTTTTTCTGAAATCTATTCTAGATTTAATCAAGGACAGCCTTTTCTGTTTCTGACTATTTTAGTAAGTAAGTTGTGGTGTAACTTTGCAGTTCCCTGGGATGTTTGAAATGGACATATTATGAATTATGAATCCAGGCAGGTGTTCTGCAAATCGTGCTAATAGGGTGCTAAACTCAGTGACCTGTGTGGCTGTGGCTTCAGTACTTTCTACCAGGGCAGGGCAGTTTTTAAAAGAAAACAGTGACAATATGAAAACTTTTAAAATAGATACCAAAATGTTTATGGGCAATATTGTGTCTGCAAAGCAGGTGTGTTATTTAAGAAAATGGTCTCAGTGTTTTGGTTCCCATCCCCACCCAGTTGCCTACAGAAGTAGGATGGGGTGGCAGAGCCAGCTGTAACGCAGTCTGCCTGCATATGTCGTCCTCTGCTATGAGGAGACGGAGCACTGAACCCTACAGTTGTGGGGCATTAAGTACTGGTTAGATGCCTGCTGTTCATAATTTCCATTAATAAATGAGATTTCAGAGGAAAGAAAGACTTTGATGGACTTGCTGTTTCATTGGTAACGGCTGTAGAAGTAGCCCAGTCCTGAAGGAGGCAGTGGGTGAAGGTGATGGAGGGAGTGATGCTCCGCTGCCCTACACTTGCCTTTTATGCAGCGCTGGTGGTGGAGTCATCTCTCCTGGCAACCATGAAGCTGCACAGGCCTGAGAGTGCCTCAGCCTGAGAGCTGATAAACCTCATCTTGGGTTGGAGCAACTGGTCCCGCAGTGCAGGCTCGTGCGAGATGCTCGTTTCACGCAGTGAAGCTGCCACCTAGGAGGGAGTGCAGCTGTGTTCCAGCTCAGCTTTGTAGGTGCAAACTGAAATAGATGCATGCAGGTATGAACTTACACAGCTTTAACTTAATTAAATTTTGTGCAGCTTTAATTTTAAGCAAGTGCAGCTTACTGGTTTAGACAAGCTGTTGAGTCTGCAAGCAAACTGAAGTTCAGCTGGGGTGCAGGCTAGGGGAACTCAAACTTTCCAAACTAAATCCTAGAGAATTGGAGTAGCATGGGTTTGTAATTTTTCTGAAGATTCTAGTTTTGGGGTTAATATAATTTTAAAAGATGCCATTAGTATTACGGTTTTTATCCCCAGAAACAGAGGGTGGAAAACTTTAGGTTTATACTGCTTTAGTATTCAGTGAACTGACCTTTGAGGAGGCAAGAGACTTCTGGCTACTTGTAGCTTTTTATTTGCAGAGACCAGACAGTTTCTGTGGCTGGAGTGGGTCGAAGCTGGTAAGCAGAGGTGAGTGAGAAATGCCCCAGGGTGCAGGTCCAAGGCTGGAGGATAGAGGCCGGAAAGAACCTGTGGCAGCTGAACAAGAAGGAAGAATTTTTTGAGATGGGAGGTTGTGTGGCTGTCACCATGAGGCAACAGTGTCATGTTCATCCCACATACATTCAGCTTTTAAATCTTCACCTCTACAAAAAAGTTGAGGATGAGAGTAGGGTTGTGGGATGTGCCAGTGAGCAGTGTGACACAGGTCAGGGAGAGAAGTTACCTTTCCTGTGGCAGTGAAGCTGTGCCCATCTAGCACGAAAGAAGTGACTCTTTTAGTAGGCAGATGCTTGGAGAGTGCTTGTAGATACTCAGGGCATTACTCAGCACAGGGAAACCTAAGAGGTTGCAAGGATTGCATTCCCTGGGAGTTACCAAGGTCAGCACTTGGGGACAGGTTCCTCCTTCAGTGGAAAAAAGGGTGCAGAGGAGCTGCATGGTGGACAGCCATGGGAGGAAAGGGAGCGACGAGGAGAAGGAATGCAGATATCCAGAGACTGGGGCAGAAGCAGAGGTAATAGGCAATTTCAGGCAGCATTGAGAGGAGGGGGCTGGATAAAAGCTGTATTTGTTTGCAGAAAGACAGGCTGATGACTACAGGTGAGCTGTTCAATGTGGAGGGGAGAGATGGATGTCTGTGGCATGGAGAAGGGACAAAGCATGTGTCAGGGAAGCCCTGTGGGTTGAGCTAAACCTCCACAGCACACTGTTTGCGAAGGGCTAACCAGCCTCACTGCACCTTCAGAGTGCTTCTCTGCTGCCTAGGCTGTGTAGCACTGAGATGGCAGCATGGGGTGACGGCTGGGGCTCCTCTCCAGGCTGCCATGGGGACACCTGTGGCTATTGACCCTGCAGATTCTGGAGAGGGGCTGGCTGCCTGGGGTGTCCAAGTACTGGCTCGTCTTGGTGGGACTCAGGCAGTGCATGGGGCTCAGTGCTGGGCTTGGCAGTGTGGGAGGGACTGGTCTGCTCCAAATGCCGGCACTCGCTCAGGGTAAAGCCATAAAAGAGCTTGGATGGGACTGGGTTATGGTGCTGCTAACCAGATGATACCTCCCTGGGTCCCAAACGAATAGGGTCATGAAGAGGTACAACCTGTGGCAAACCTGTTTGTTAACAGAAAGTAACTAGGATAGCTGTGGGTCATGGAAATGTTGAAGGGAATACTGAGAAATAAAGAAGAAGAAAAGTGTCTTTTATCAGCAGGCTTAAATCTGCCGTCCAGGCACCTGCACTAGCGCTGGGAAACGCGTGTGGAAGGAGAGCACTGCTGGAGAGCTGCTAACACTGGAAGCTTTACCCTGGATTCAGCTAAGCTTTGTGTAACCATGTACAATGAACATAGCCCTATGCAGATTTGTACGTTTATGGGTGTGTATTAACTGTAAGCAGAGTGTAGAACCATCCCTATTTTCTCGTGAGCATTGTTTCACTTCGCCGCCAGCCGTCCGTAGCCACCACTTTTCGAGGGAAAGGCAGTGCAGGACCAGGTCTGTGCCCTGTGGTGGGCTGCCATGCACAGTGAGGCACTGCCTTCCTCTTCCTCCTCCTCCTGCTGTTGGCTCTGCAGGCATGGAAGTGAAATGATTTTGTGCACATGTGTTTTGTAGGTGTGCTTTTTTCTCTTTTTTATTTTTTTTTCTCGTTAAGTGCTGCTGAGGAATGTCACCCCTTTAGTTTCACTAAGCATCCTTCCTTAGAGCCATCTGGGACAAAGGCTTGAGAAAAATATCATCATGCTTTATTGCGCCTCCAGTCTAGACCCCTTAGAAATAGTAGCATTAAGTAATAACCTTGTGAATAGGCTTCTGCCGACCATGGCTGAAAATACCACAGCAGGTCTTTTAGCTATCTATAGGCTGAATTCAGAAGCAACCAAAGATTGATTTGTTTTTTCATAATTAGTTTTAAAAACTGAAGTTTTCATTGTGAAATATGTGAGCCGTTGGGATGGATGATTTGCTGTTTAGCCACAAACCTGCCTATCTGGTGACTATATCCATTCTTTCTGCTTTTAGTGGGGCATATTTTAGATTAAGTTCCTACTCAAGCAGTCTTTTTTCATGTAGCTTTATTGAGATCACCCTGTGCTTTTTGTATTTAGCCTTTCTAGGCAATTGATCCTTGCAGACTGATCTTAGGACACCGCCCTGCAGTGCCCCACGTATATTGTTGGTAATAAATACAGAATGCAGCTCCTCTGAAGTCGTATTATCTTCCCACATAATGTACAGAGGGCATTGCATCCTTGGAATAGAGAGTCCTGCCTGAATATAACAATATGCACTGATTTTAATTCAGAGCAATGCTGAAAGAACCAGGGTGAGAGCTGTGTAAAAGCTCTCTCTTAAGAGTTCATTAAAGTACCTTGTGGCAAAATACTGCATTTAAATAAATGTAGAAAAACCCCAGGAACTTAAATTACTGTCTTGTTGCTGGAATAGAGCACCTGGCAGTGTGTGGTTTTTGCTAGCTCTTCCCAGTTATTTTAAAATTGTGGAACAAGCCTTTAGCATTGAATACAGCTAGATTTCTTTGGAGAGCTAAAAGAGATGTTTACAGACCTATATTTCAGGCATAGGTATTCTGATGTCTGCTGGCTAATTATTTCTTGGCAGTTCATTACAATGGGCTACATTTGAGACTTGGGCAGCCTTATCTTCCTTCTTTGTTCAGCTGTTTGTATAGTTGGCACTATTTAATACTCATAAAATGATCATAGTGTCAGAAATGGTGAAGGGATTAAATTTTTATCTTATATGAAATATTTTAATTGCATTTATTTCAGTAACAAGAGTTGAAGTCATGCGTTTGACCAGTTTTAACCTGCACTAACTTAAAATGTCGTGCCTTGCTGAACTACTGCTTTTTTCAGCCCTGTGATGCAGCGTTTCTCCTTGCCTCTGATGGAAAACCGGTCTGGCTTATTCTCTTGGGCGAGTGGAAAGGGGTAGATTAGGTTACAGGGAAGATGAAATGGTTGCAGCTCGCCCCTGTTGCACAGTTTTATCAGCTTGCTGCGCTTGTTGCTTCCTTATTTTGCTGACTTGGACTGAGGAGGAGTCTGCCTGAAAGTCAAGCTGAAAGAGCCAATATTTACAAGTTGGTGCATGCTTGCTTTGTTTACTTTCTGATGCCTGAGAGTTGGACGCTTTTCTACATTTCCAGTGGACACAACTTTGTGGCTATTTTTATGCTTTAGGGAAATAACAGTAGTTCATGTACTTCCAAGATGCAGTTACGATCCCTGTAGCTTTTATCTGGAGTAAGAATGTATCTGAGTTTGAATACTGGAAGATTTATTTTGTCTTGTCTTAAGTATTTTGCTTCTGTTTGCTTGTGTTTGTGCTAGGTTCAAGTGGCTTGTCTCTAAGGCGTGACATTAAATTATCCCCGGGGGGAGAGAAGTGCAGGCAGGGAGGGAGCCCCTAGGTGGCATCAGAAGCCATCCGATTTTTGGGTCCTGCATGCCGGGGGCGGAGGGCAAGCAGTGAAGGTGGCAGGGAGCCCTCGGTGACTTGGGGACCTGCCCGGCTTGGGGGTGCTTTCTCTTCTCAGTAGCCTCTGGTGGCAAAAGCTCCCACTCCATTAACTGAGCGGTATATACAGTCGTCATTTCACAAATTCAAACATGTTCCAACCTTTTGCAGCTCTGCTTTCTAAATATTTAATTGAAATGCTTTTACAGCCATTTTACTTCTTTATCAACGTGAGCCAAGCCAGACAATGTAACATGGCATATGTTAAGATGTTAATTGAGTAGCAGCACACATAGGCGGCTGTTTCATAATTTTCTCCTTAGACGATCCTTGGCTCCAGTTTAACATTTCTTTGTGCTTCTGAATGGAAGGTTATATAAAGATATATTTAGAGCTGTTAGTCTGAGAAAGAGAAGCATTAATTCAGTAAGATTAAGAATTAAGGGCTGAATCCTGCAGGCACTGCTGGGACACAGCACTTGTCATGGCAAGGATGTGATAATAGTACCTTTCTGATAGTACCACTTACTGTAATAGGGCTGGTAATCCTTCTACTGAGTGGTTCCTCACAGCATGCACAGTAAATAGATTTTTTTTTTTTTTTTTTTTTAATGTCACCTGATGTCATCAGAGTTGTGGAAGAGATATCAAATCTTTCCAAAAGGATGTGTGGTCAGTTTAATAATGCCCCTCTCTAGTGTGGCTTTCAGAAAGATGACTTTGCCAAAACTGTCACTGTTGGTATTTAGTAGCAGAGTCAACTTGCTTTCCTTGGGAGCTAGCTGGGTTTTGCCAGAGGCGGAGAGGCAGCAGGAAAAGGAGCTCCTGGGTGCTGCCAGCACCCAAACACCTGCCTGGCCAGTGCTGCTCATGTGGTTTTGCTCCCCATAGAAAGAGCCTTTCAGGACTACCTGTGGACCCTCTTGTGAAGTAGGTTGACAAACAACCCTCAGAGATGGGATGGTAAGGGGAAACGACCGATGCAGTGAAAGATGGAGGCTTTTCAGAGCTGAATAATTTTTGAGAGGCCATGTGGCCAAAATAATTCTTCCCTGGCAGACAGCTTGGACTGCTGTCTCGGGTATCCTTCTCACAGGGAAGGCTTGCTTTCAGATAGCTGAGTAAAAATACTGGGGCAGCCCTGTGTTAGGGCTGGGAGGGTTTCCAAACAGTCCCCGCACTGGTTCCTCCACCAGAGCTGCCTCTGAATGCTTGAGGGAGAAAACTTACAGGTTTTTTGGTTTGGTTTTGCTTTTTCCCCTTCTCCAAAGAAAGCTTATTTTAGAACTTTATAAACCTCCTCTCTCTCTCTCTGTTACTTGCCTGAGAGGGTAGGTGGTTTAGTTTCTGAGGTGGTAACTGGTTAACACTGCTGGTGATACCTCACTACACACTGGGGTTTTCCGTTCTAGTTGCAACTTTTCTTACTGCGTCCAGTCTATAGGGTAATAATGTAACATCATTTATGGGTACTGCAGACTGGGAGCCCTGGCTGTCAGGTCGCAAGTTGTGTCCTGTCTTCGTGATGTATGGCATGCCTATTAGCAGTGATAGAAAGTGGGTCCTTTTCAGAAATTGCATTAGGGTTTGGCAGAAATAATGTTTTCCCTAGGCTGTCCAAAATGTACCAAGCACACGAAGCACAGCTACCCAGGCTGTTTTGGGGAAGGGTGTTTCCATTTATGCAAACGTTTGCAGTGGTGGGCTGAAGAGGATACAGAGTATCTGTGGCAACTTCACTGATAGGGTGAAATGTCCTAATGAAAAAATCACTCTTGGTTCACTGGCTTTGACTACCTGGTCAAACCATTATGGTATTTTGCACAGTGAATTGTGGCTCCACTTGTCTCCCAAATATTGTTGAACTGGACTTGTTACTGTCGTCTTCCTCCATTTGGGGACTGAGTGCTGGTGCCTGAGTGATGAGAGCCGCATCCCCTGTGACTTTTGGGGCTGGGAGGTCCCTGCTGGAGCAGAACCGCGGTGTCCTGGAGGTGCTGCTGTCCTGATCCTGCCAGGGACACAGCTGGGAGCCACTTTGCCAGCATCCTCCCCTGCACAGTGTGTCCCAGGACAGGAGTTGTGCTGCGGCGGGTGGTGTTCATTCACACAGCATGTTCACTGTGCATGTGCGTCTTCTTCTTCTATCCATTTGTGTATAGAAGAAAGGAGGTCAACAATAAGCCATAAAAATGCATATGTTGCCCAGC
>JAOXNO010000070.1:27832015-27856330 GCA_028565335.1 Limnodromus scolopaceus
ACTTGGGATAATAGCTCCCAGTTGCAATGATATTTCATTAAAAAAAAATAACAAAAAGAGAAGAATTCTAACAAACAGTTAAATTTGGGTTGACTTCGTACAAAAAAAATTGCTGGATGAATATTCTTCCATAGACTAGCAGGATATTTCACAGCAGGAGATTAAGCCTGTAGTACAGTAATAGCAGTTCTAATATGTAATATTTTTGTCATTGCTGTTTGGATTAATTCAAGATTTCTATTCTCTCTTTCTTCCCTCATGTCTAGCAAAACTGTACAATCTAAAGTGGACTGCATTTTGGTAAGTACCACTCCAGAATGCTTTTTAATATTTAATAAACTGTGAGACCAAAATAGATGGCTCTGGAGACTGACAGCTATTAAGAAGGCTTTCCGTAACAGTGCTTTAAGCTACTACCACTAAATGTGATCAAAATTAGTTCCTGTTGCCAAAAAAATACATGATGTGGCTTTGCTCCTTGTTTTCTGTGGAAGTATTGACCTCTCATTGCCAGCAGCAAGTGGCTGTGATTGCCACTCATAGAACTGGCGTTACAGATACAGCACGAAAAGGTGACTTAATGCTTTTGTAAGTGTGATTTTAGTAAATGCAAGATTGTGCTGTACAGATCAGAGTATGCAAGAAGCTAATTGTGCCTTCAAGTTCCATTGCTCTTTAAGCCTTTAGTGACAATGGTTATTGCTTTTGTTGTAATTTCCTTGAAACAGTTATATCATGTCCAGTACTATGGTTTAAAGAAAGAACTAGATTGAACTGTATGTTTGCACAAAAACTGGCAGACTAGTGTCCTGGTCTGTGAAAATCTTGCAGCATCATAATTATCAGATTTTTGGTTTGGTTTTTTTTTTTTTAATCTTGCTAACCTCAAAACTTGCACACCGTCTCAGGTACCTTCCCAGAAATGTGCAACACTGGAGGTCCTGTTAGCTCTGCTGTACTATTTCAATAGAGAGACAATATAATTTTTTGAAGAAGGAGAGCCCTTGAAATGCATAAACGTCATCTTCCTTTGTGCATTAAAATAACAAGATCTAGACAGTGATAAGAGATTATTTCTGGGAAGCAAATATCTAGCACTAACTCAGAAAGGGTTTTATTTGTTTGTTTTTAATAGTGAGCAGGTTGTGGATTTCTTTAAATCAGAGTCTGAGTTCATAAATCTTAAGACCGGAAGGGACTGCTTATTCTGACTTTTTACCTTCGGCATTTCATCCAGAAGTACCAGCGGGTAAGATAGAAAGATGACACAGACAACCATCTGGATACTATCAAACAGAATCTGTTCAGCTGCACGGCTGAGCTAAATAAGAATACTCCTTAAAGTCACATTTTCAAAGGCTAATTCAGATGGCACTCAATTCTCTTTTCTTAAAATGTTGTCCTAATTTATTGTGGTAAGAGATTTAAAGTAAGCTGTATTGTCGTATTGCAGACAAACTTCGGACCTAATTTTGCCTATGCTTAAAATTTCTTGGATGCATCCAACTAAAACAGCAATGCAAAATGTCACTTTTGTTCACTTTACTCATCATTGACATTTGTGAACACAAAGCAGGTGTCTTATGATCTTAATTTTTTTGTGTGTGAGTCTTCAGTGGCAAAAGGGCAAATTGCACTTGTAAAACTGCCTTAACACCAGATTTTTCTGTGGTGAAAAATGGGAAGTGGGGTGGGTGTTCCTAAGTAGCATTAGAGAGGAAGTAAGTAGGAGGTTAACTGATCATCTGCTTCTTGCAAATCTGTTTTAACAAAATGGAATTACACTAGGACTATTCTTGCATTGAATTCGGCAGATTGGCAGACATAGGGTACTGAGGTGGGGGTTATCAGTTTGTATGAGCCCGTTCATTTGTGTAGGTCTTGCCCATCGGATGGACAGGCTATTTTTCTGACTAGTGCTCTTGGATGCAAAGCCGTGTCCATGGCTTGACTTGGAACAGAGCAGCAGTGACCCGATGGTCTAATTTTCTGTTCCAGATGCCTCCTCATCTGTCTTGTTGATGGGTTCAGAGGAGTCCTGTCAACAGTGAAAAGGCCACTCTAGGTTAGCAAAGCTAGATCTAATGCTGTTCAGGTAGTTTGAAAAAGAAAAAAACAACATCAGAATAGTTTCAGGAAATAACAATTAAACTTAATTCTGGCAAAATGGTTTCTGCATTTTTACGTGCTTTTGGAAAGCTGTGAGCTGCAAGGCAAAACCTAAAAGTATGTTAAACTAGAAGGCCATGCCTGTATAGCTCTAAACAACTTGTTTGGAGCTTCCTTGTATACTGCAGGAGGTAGATGACCAGCTCCCTGGTGGAACGTCCATGGGTTTGTCAGAGCAGCTCTGTGATGGGCATACCAGCTGCCTGCAGAGAGTTGGACTCCAAGCTTATGGGCAGGTCAGAACTTTCCCTTAATGTGCGTGTTCTTACATGCTAGGTTCAGATAGAAACCTGTGCAGAGCCTTCTAATCAGTCTCATGAAGCACAAAGGGACAATGCCTGTACCTCATCTCCCTTCTTACTAAGGGGGAAATTTGGGACTAGCTTTCAGCTATATTGGAGGTGCTGATAATACCTTAAAGCAGTTAAACTTGATCATTTTGCTAGCAAACTTTAAAGAAAAAATGCCAATAGACAAAAATCTGACTATGCTTGTTGCAATTTGTGTTTGGTAGGACCAGGCAGGGCTGCACACAAATGCTCTTTGGCACGTAGACTGCCTAGTTCAACACTGGATAGCAAGAAAGAGAGGAAGAAGAAGCTGAGGTGAGGTTGTTGTGGAGGTAGCTAGTGGACTAGCTGAGGACTATGGAAAACAGCTAGGGCACTGGGGCTGCAATTACTCATACAAGAGACTAAAGTTATCTGCTTTTTACTTGTTATACTGCACCACTTACATTCTGACATAATGTCAGTTTCTGGAAGATCATAAGAAAATCATTGTATGCTGTGCAATCCAAAAAAGATAATTAGCAAGAATTGTGGTGTAAACAGCCATTAAAAATTCATTATAACATCTTTTTAACTGTAGTAAACATGTCTAGCAGTAGATTCTCTTATGACTTCACTTGTTCTATTTGCTGCCACATACTAAGTGAACTCTTGAACCTGTTTTTTTTAAATGGTATGCTCCATATAATCTCTCAGCAAGAAGGTTAAGGTTTCTTTGTGTGGTCCTCTGAAAAGAGGTCAGTGCTGGTGAGAGACTGCTGGATCGATGGCCGTGAAAAGCAAAGGTGCCGAGGGCTGGAGCAGTTACAGTGTGGGCAGCAACAGTGTGCAAGGTCTGTTGGAGCAGTGTGCCATGGTCCTGCTGCAGAGAAGGTGGTGGCTTGTCACTTGTCTCTTTGGCCCAACAGGAGGTGGGCAGAAGCTCCATGAAGCTTTGGCAGCTGCGCTTGGACACTGTCAGGACAAAGGCTACCGTGTGTTTTTATGGCTTGTTTGGAATATTTAGCACCTGAAATATGTTTCTGCTTCTGATAAGAAGATAAAGAACATCAAATGTGTTTATTAGTAGCTTTATAGAATAATAGGTTCTCTTTCAAGTATTACTATTTTCTCTCTTGATCATATTTTTATCAAACCGTCTGACCTTGAGCAAATTATTTAAACTCTGCTTCTTGTTTCTCGGTTCACAGAGTGGGGAGGTGATTGCTTGACTACTTTGCTATTCTTAGACTGGTTGTTAAATAATACATGATTGTTCTGCTGAAGTATGACAAGTTTTAGAACCAGCACGCCAGTAGGTGCAAGCTACATTGCCATTGGCATAGCCTTTTTTACTTCGATTAGAGTATAGTCATCTTTAAATACTCAAAATGTGGAAAGAAATATTAAGATCAGTCTATGCTTTCTAAAATAGTAGTCTTGCAAAAGGCTTGCAGCGGTGCCCACGGCCTTCAGCTCCTCTTCACCAGAATGCGAGGACAGAAATAACCTGTAATTCTGCCTTCACTGTGGAAATACAAAATTGTTCAAATTTGAATGCCACTTTTCCGCTGTGTTCATTACAGAAGTTGTAACTCTGCTAATTGTTCCTTAGTATATTCTTCCTCTGTCTTATTTGAAGTTTGGCCTGACTAAGTGTTTTCTTCTTTAAAACAATTCGGAAAAAGCACGTTCCCTGGAGTTTCCCCATAGTAATGTCTTTTGGTTCTCTGGTTCAAGCAGGAACATGAATAACCTCATGTTTCCTATAACACAGATTAAGTCCTTAACCACATTCTATATTGAACTGATCTTTGTTTATTGGTGTTGCGAAAAGTTTCAGTATCTAGTTAACTAGTGCCTCTCGGAATGGAACCAGATGTTAAAACCTGCTATTTTCATTTAAAAAAAAACCAATCCACAACATTTTGGCCATTCTGGTTTATTTCACAGCTGTTTGTTTGCTCAGTCAAAATGCCTGTTAAATGAAAAAGAAAGTTGTTTCTGTTCCTAAGAGATCCTTTTTCTGTGTCTGTCTTAGGCAGCAAAAGGACAGACTCATTTGGGGCAGAGCTATGTGGCCACTAATAACACAAATATAAATGGGTCTCTGGTCTAATTTGTTTGCTACATGTTTTGTGCATTTCTTTAGTGAACTATCTGTATTTGGTAACTGTCAAAACAAAAATATCAGAGATTTCTGCTATTTTATTACTGAAAGTCTTTGCTTAGCTGGGACTTAAGGTTTCAAATTCTTTGTCCTCAGTTTTTCTGTCTCAGAATATAAGATCACTCAAATATTTTGAGTACTTGATATATTTTTGGCTAAATTGAAGCCAAGTTGTGAAAATAAATATGAACAGCGCTTCCTCCCCATCTTCACTGGATCTTCCTTTATTTAATGCGGTTCCAATTACTGGAGATAAGTATAACGTGTGAAGAGCAAGAGTAACAGAGGTGGTGCTTTGTGATGGCTTTACCCCTCAGCCCTGCAAGCAGTTCAGCATTTTCATGTATTTTTCTAATGCAGCATCAAGAAATATGGTTTATAAATAGCCTTTGGAGAATTAGACAATCTTCCTCTGATTTGATAGAAGCAGTCAATCAAGGTCAGGAAACTTCAAGCAAAATTTTTACTTAGGTCATTTTAAGGAGCAGAAAAGGATTCCCCAGACATTTTACATCCTGTATGGGTTTTAAAACTACTGTAGCATAAGCTTTAATGGGCTACGCAAAGGGGAATTTGTCCAAGATGATGCCAGCATCACAGTCTTCCTTTTGATGCTGCAACTCTTTTCCACTCTATTGACCTACTTTTTTTCCACACTATTGACCTATTTGGGGGATGGTGGCAGAGAAAATTTATAGTGTATTTTGTGTTCTTACTTCTTTTTATTCATTTCCATATGCATCCACCTTAGCACACAGAAGAACACAGGATGAATGAATCTTTTTCCTCTTAGTCAGTAGCCCAGCTGAAATGTTCCCCCACTTTACCAAATTCTTTTCTGATTGCATGAAGAAATTCAGAAGTTTTTGGTACTCTGAACAGTTGCTGTAACAGAGTTATTGTCAGACTTTTGGCACTGAGAACTGGTGGATGTCAGGTGAGAAGAAATTGTTCTTAAAGAGGTTGTAAACCAAGTTTTGAGAGTTTTAGAAATGTTTTTATTGCAAACAGCCTAAACAAAACATAAAGTTAAACAAATCTTTAAACAAAACATGATGTTTCCTGCTTGCATTGACTGTCACACTCCATCCCTTGGCTGCCACTTCTTTAGTTTTAAGATGATTTTCTCTAAATAGATTCAGTCTCATCTAATAAGCTTAGGTTTATCTAATTATCACCCAGGTAGGATTACCTCCGTGAACTGCCTGTGACTCCTGGCTGCGTGCTAACTCTCTTGTTTCGAGGAGGTCCTGCCTCCCCAGGGCTTCCCCGCAGCCTTCCCTGGAAGCCGGAGGAGTTGTGCAGAAAGTGCTGCCTGGGGCCAGGCACGGAGCAGAGCAGGATTTGAGTGTAGACAGTGAGAGGACATCACCATCCAGCTGCTGCTGCTGAAGATGTGAGAAAGCCATAATCCTCAGTTTTGCTGATGAGGGTCACTGGCTCGTTTGCGTCCTTTGAAAAAGGCTCTGCTAGCATAGTTCCAGTCAATCTTTTTCTCTACACATAGATCATTTAGGGGTTTTGTTGTTTTTTGGTTTTTGTTTTTTTTTAATTAGGGGGTTTGATGGGTCGGACCTGCAGAGACTCCATGGCTCAAGCCCTTCCATACAGCCCCTTCCTTCTGGCAAGAACCCACAGATGTTGCTCCAACTGCAGTGAGCACTGAGATGACTTCAGTGGGTTTTGATGAAAGGTTTAATGTTTCTTCTAAAATACCACCATTTGTATCTCACTCTGGCACATTAGATTTGGAAGTGAGAGGTTGTCTTCTACCTCAGTGTCGGAGTCATCAGGGGTTTTTTGTTTTGCCTGGGATGCTTTTGCTGCATGGATTAGCGCTTCCCATGCAAGGTAATCTCACCCGAAACGCGTCCTTTGGTGTGCTGCTTTGGCATTTGCCCTTCAAAACAAAAAGCAGCTCACTTCCTCGAAGAGGAGGAGATCTAATAAACAAGTGCAAATTTTCTTGCAGTTGGTAGATTTTTGTCTTTTCATAAATAAATGCTAGATTTTCTGTAAACTCTTTCTTCGAAGAGTGTTCATCTTTTCAATAGCGGGTTTGATAAAGGAAAACCCACCAGTACAAACGCTGTGATTTATGCAGGAAAGGAAGAACAGAGAATTTGACAAAATGCACCCACTAAGAAATACCTGTCTGGATATTTGGTGGTCTGAGCACCACTGCTGTGTAAGCTGCTGTAGAGCCACGCAGAAATCAGTGTCAGCAAATTGCAGAAGTTTGTCAGAGGAAAAAAAACAACACCCAAATGTGGTTTGCTGCAGCTTATAAAAGCAACAAACCCAGTGTCTGTTACCTGGCTGCTGCTGGAAGTGTTTCTATTGGCTCTGAGGGCACCTGTCACATTGCTGGTGGCCCAGTTCTGTGGAGCAGTTCTGTGGTGGGGTTTAGCGAGCCCCAGCGCCTGTTCCCTGGCTGGCGTGTCCTTCTGGGCCTGTTGCCCAGAGTCCGGGGTCGGGTAGGGACCCCTGGGTTGTCCCCAGTGGAGGGGAAGTGGGAGCTCACTTCTCTCTAGTGCTGCTGCTAATTGTGTACCCGCTGAAGTGAGGTGGATCTGATGATGGGGGCAGGTAGGGAGCCCAGGTTTGAAGTGAAGTTCAGGTTTTTAGCTTCCCCACTCTCTGTGCTGCTCATTGCTGAACTAAACAGCCAGGAGCTGTTGGTCCCTCTCTCTTCTTTTCTCTTCCTTTTGGAAAAGGTTACATTGGCAGTAAGGCACCAATAAAGGAAAAGAGAATTAACTGTAATTCAGAAGCTACATTCTGACTTAAAAAGGGATCATATGAGTCTTTCACTCTGCGCTGATGGTGCACCCCTCATACCTTGCTTCTGCAGCATCTTCCTGAAGTAGAACCCGTTTGCTCCCTGCTGCATAGCTTCACTCGCCCTGCTGCTGAGCAGGCCTGAACACATTACCACAACCAATCTTCCTAGGACTTCAAAGTCCCTGCAGCTGGTTTCAGGTGACCAAAAGCTAGTTTGAAAGCTAGTGATCACTGTTTGCATACCCCAGGTAAAACTCTCACTTATATCTGATGCTCAGCTGGTATCCTCTGGAGGAGGAGTCCAGCATCACCGAGATTCATGTTAACTGAATGGCTTATCTTTGCTACCTGTTCAATAACTCTGATTTCCAAAAGAAACAAAAAAAAATACATATGTATGTTGATAGATTTTTAAAATGTCTTCATTGACGTATCTTATACTTAACTATTAGTATATAGTGGATCACAGGATCGGGTCTGACATCCCATGTTATTACAGCATAGTTGGTTTTTTTATGCTGTTTTCTCAGAGGTGCTTCATGTGTGCTCTGAGAAGATAAAGTTTTCATATTACGTGTCTGGTCACAGAAGTGATCTCTTACTGACATTTTTCCTGATTCTGCTTTTGTTGCATGTGAATTTTGTAATGGTGACCAGTGCTTTCTAGTGTGTGATGGCGTGCAAATAACACAGAAAGTCATGTTTCTAGTCCCAGAGTGTTCAGTCACATTCTTTCACATAAGTAAATATTGTCTTGTTTAAAATTATGTTATTTAGGAGTACTCTGTCAGATGACAGTTTTTAGCTGTCAAGCTCAACTCTTATTGTTTGCATTTTCTCCCCTGCCTCCCCTCCCCTTCTTTTTTTTTTTTTTTTCTAACCAAAACACCTTTGTTGTCTAGCAAGAAGTTGAGAAGTTTACAGACCTAGAGAAACTCTACCTCTACCTTCAGCTGCCTTCGGGTCCCAACAATGGAGACAAAAGGTATGTGTGGGAGTGTGTAAATGTGGGCATCTAATGCTGAAAACTTACTTTCTGTGGCACTTGTGTGCTGAGCAACCATTCACATGACGTGTTTGGTAGCAGAAGGAGCCTTTATTAAACATTGACTCTTCTTTTCCTGAAGATTGTTTTGTTGCTTTTTTTTTTTTAACTTTGGAATCTTTAGTGCATTGATAGCTTGTAAATATAAACCTCCTAAAATGCAAGAGTCATCAGAGAAAGTGTTTTGCAGCCTAAGTGCGATTGTTCCTTCGTTCCTTCACTTTTTATGTAGGAAGTGGTAATACAGCAACACAAAGAGGGGGGGCGGGGAGGGCGAGAGGGAGGAAGAAGGAACTAAATGGTATTTCTGGTAACATTTGTTTCACAAAAGAATGGTGTAGAAACACTAATTTGGGGATCTGCAGGTTGGTTATGTTCCCAGTAGGACAGTTATAGGCAGGCAGGTGCTTACAGGAAGAACTCTGAGCATCTGCTGGGAAAGTTGGTTGTTTCCAAAGGGCAGGCTGGCAAACTGAGTGGGCGAAAGCTTAGAGGTGGTCAGTAAGGAACAGCAAATTTAAGGGGGGAATAGGTGAGCTCTCAGCCATCACTGTCTACTCACAGCTGTGTATCAGCCAAGAACTGGAGTGTGGAGTCTCTTTGTTAAATTGTGGATGAAAGAGGGAGGTAACTGCTGCCCACACCTCAAGGAGTAGCTAAATGTCTGAGGTGCTGGCTGTCGTTTTCTCTGGTGTCTCTCCACGTGTGTATGCAGACAGTTATTAAGTCTTGTAACTGAGGAGGAGCTATGGAGCAAAGTCTTCATCGGCACTGCTTCTTCTTTCACTAGCGATCAGATCTCCATGTCGTCCAGCCGTGCCCAGCAGATGCACGCCTTCTCATGGATACGGAACACCTTGGAAGAGCATCCTGAGACATCCCTTCCCAAGCAGGAGGTTTATGATGAATACAAGTGAGTGCTTCCAAAACTGGACCCATACACACAGCTTTAGCAAGCGTAGATAGTTTGGTGACATTGGCTCTACAGGTTCTCCCCTGATGTGCATGTACAGGTGCATAGAGCAGAACCAGGGCATATGTACTGCTGTACCTGAGAACGTACTAGCTACAGTGAGGCAAACTGTATTCATTATTTCTGCCGCTGAAGATAAGACTGTGTCATTTAGATTGTGCATTACATATGCTGAAGGAAAGGTACAAGTATTTCTTAACAAGTAACTATCTGTATGTATATTGTTTTTGTTTTGTAGAGAGAGCAGCACAAGTAAAAAGCACAAGTTACTACCTTACAGTACATTTTAGCTGCTTGTATATACATACATATATGACTGGCTTAACAAGGATGAGGGGTTGATTAGCTGGACATGCAGCTGTTTTGCACAAAAGATCTAGTCCATCACACCTCTTTCCAGAATAATGCATAAATATTGGACCTTCCTGCAGCAAACCTGACTTCTACAGAGGCACAATATATCTGAATATGTATGAAACCAGTAACCAAGGCCACTGTGTTGTCAAGTCTCAAAGCTACCATGTAATGAGAAAGCGATTAGAAGCAAGGGAGCGGGAGCTGACGGAAGTTGGATTTGAATTCATTTACAGAACATTCCCCATGGGGCGATGGGGGGGGAAATCGTCCTCAGCCCAGTTGCCTGAAGATGAATAACAGATTTATGATCTAGTATGAATATTTCTGTAATCTGAACAATTACAGTAATTTGCAGCAAGCTGAATCCCTTCACCTCCTAAGTGCCTACAGGATTCGGCCCTTAGTAATTGTTATTGCAGGGTTGCCTTCTGCGAATACCTCCTTTTAATTAACTCTCTCTGGTCAAGTTTTTTACTCTGAGCTGAAACATGATGGTATTCGCTTGCCAGGGGTTGATAAACATGCACACACCTATTTCTGAAATCTCGCCATTGACTGGAGCGGTGACGCAGCCTGGAAATATAGCCAATGGCACAGACGTGCCGGGGTGGCCAATCCCCGTGCAGCAGCCGCTCGCGCAGACACAGCAACAGCGGCAGCTGCTGTGCAGGAGAGAGATGGAAGCGTTATTCTTAAATATATTTCTTATTAAATAATTTATGGCCTGCTTCAGCAACAAATCTGCTTGGCTTCCATGCTGTGCCAAGCTGCAGATGCCCGGAAAAATCATCATCTACAGATTGTGAAGTGTGAAATTTGGATGGCTTTTGTATGTAGCTGCATCAAGTATTTGTGTATTGTATTTTTTTTCCTAACAAAATAAGGGTGGTAAGCAAATATTCAGGAAAATATCAAATGTTTGGAATCTGTTCTCCTTTGAAAGCATCTGTTCTGTTTTTAAAACATTCAGTTGCTTTGAATATTTTCATGAGTTATTCTTGCACACCAAAGGAGAAGTAGTCTTGGAGTAGGAGGTGGGGAACAAGCATATAAATAGACAAGAGAGTTAGTTTTGATAAGTCATTTTTCTTTACCGAAGGGTGTTAAGACCTCTCAAAACTCACTTCTGTTATATTAACAAGTTAGCATTTCCCTCCTCAGTGTGCAAAGATAGATGTTGCATGAGCTCACAGTGAGTGAGCTTATGCACTCTGCATGTATAAATCAAATTTACAAGGCTTCAGAGAGTGCTGCATCATACCAGCATCTCAATTCGTTCTGTAAATTTTGGTCAAAATAAATTTTGCAAAACTAGTTGACTTCTGTGTCACCTTTCATGGGTTTTTGTGTTTGTTTTTTTCCTATGAAAAGGAAAAGACTGAAGCTTGCACTCCACACAAGTCCACCATTGGCAAGTGTTGATGGTGTTTCCAGCTCTTCCACGTTGCAGTAGCCTCTTCTCACTGAGCTTATTCAATATAGTGACTCTTCCTTCTGTTTTCATACTCTTCCATTTAATTGTGAGTTCATGTCTCAAACCAGATAAAAATGAGTGGATTCATTTCCCTTTTGAAAAGGATAAAATAAATGAAAAATGCATCATAATATAAAGCAGTAGCACATGGCAAGATTGAGGGCTTGCAGCTGAATTTCCGAGAGGAGGCAGATGAGAGCTAGTTCAGCTTTCTTGTCGGTGCTGTGATGCTGCTTGCGCTAACCAAATAGATCAGGCTGCAAGAAGCTGTGCTTCTGCTGGGCACACATGGTTCTTCTGCCAGCATCCTCTGGGAGTTGTGGGGGAATACAGCCTGGAAAATAATACAGGAACTCATAGGGAGCTGCCTGATGTGTTATTGAGCCTGCAGAGAATGGATGCTGCTTGCCATCAAATCCTTTCAGCGTTTTTTTGTCAGTTTTACTTGGGTGTCTTCTCCCCATTAGTAAATGCCCTTCTGGAGGCAGCTAGATGTAGGCTTAGCTGAGTGTAGAGAGTTAGGATTTTGAGTTAAGTGCAGTCCTGGCGTACTTATGCAGACAAAATCCCTATTTGCCCACAAAATGATTTGTTGAGCCTTCAGTAAACACTTGGGTCCTCTTATCTTGCTTCTCCTGTGGTGACGCAAGCAAAGAAAGTCATTCATATTTAAGTTTGGTGCTTTGAAGATTCACTTGAATACGCTTAATATGGAGTAGGAGGTCTTTGAGTCATTCTGTATCTCTTTCCTTCAGTCTGTAAATCATTAATCATAGCTTTACTGGTTGCTGGGACACCTTGATGCCACCTGACACATAGATTATGTGCACAAAGTGTTAAGAATGTTAACCAACAAGTTAGAAGAACATTCAGAAGCTACCACAGAAGTGGGTACTAGGTGTAGGAATACCATGTCTGTTAAATAAAAGACACAAGATACACACTAATTTTGTTTGATAGCACTTAACCAGTGTTTTTATATAAAGCTCCCTGATTGGAACAGGATGGGACCTATTTTGTTTTAAAGTCCCGTCCTCTGTCGTAAGCAACTACCTCCATATTCCTTTTAAAGCTGATCAAACTCATCTAAAGCAGTTGTTTCTGCTTCTCAGAGCACCTCTGCTGCTGCTTTTGGAAGTCTGACGTTTAATTTCATTTCTCTAACGGTTTTCAGACATCTGGTTTCCATCCTACTTGATTTTTAAGACTCGTTTCTGTGCCGGCATTGTTCATCAGCTTACTGAGAGCCTACCTCTTCCTAAGGTTCTTCACTCTAACCCATTTTTAGAGACTGGGGGTTTTGCTGGATTGGACGAGCCAAGGTCTTTGTTTCATTTCATGCAATAGATTCTTTGTCATTTGCTATTCATAATGTTTTTTCTGAACAGAAAGCTATGTAAGCTGAGCTGCAGAGCCTGGCTCTCTCCACTGGCTTTTTGGTTAATCTTATCTGTAGTTTAATTCAGGTGCACTCCCAGTATATTTTATGACTTGAGTACGTTTAATTTGAAGGTCTTACCCTCCCCCCCCCAAAAGACCTTTTCTGCTTCTCGTGTGGGGGATCTCTGCACAAAGGAACATAAGCGACCGCGTGTCCATTGTCATTGCTGTCTCAGCGTAGACCTTCCCTCCCCCCATCTGTCTCCCACCCACCCTTCAAACAAGCAAATCAGCTCCTGGGCTCAGTGACGTGCCAAGAGTGCAAGAGAAGAGCTTCAGGGAAGAGACTCCTGGTATGTGTTGTCAAGTCAATGAGAGAACACAGATGGACATGGAGGGTTCTCAGCTGAGCCAGGAGGAGGAGGGGCCACATGGGATGATCTGTCTGAAAACTGAAATTACACATTAATAATAATAGCTCAGAAATCACAAGCTTGCAGGAGCTGCCAGTGTGAATACGAGAGGACCATGTAACTATGTTTTGCTGCTAGCAAGTAATTGTCTTGAAACAGATGTGCTAGACTTGAGGAACTGATTTTTTTTTCCTTGTTTTATTTTTTTATTTTCTCTAAGAGAGGGAATAATTTTAACTTTAAAGTTGGTTGATTGGTAGGTCCCTAATCCTGTTGGGTTTTTGTATTTTGTTTTGCTGATGTTGATGAGTTTCAGTCAAAGATACTGCTGACTGTGGCAGAGAAATTCAGACTTAAAGTCCTACAGTCAGCATCAGTAAGGGACAGACCCACCTTTTAGGAATTTTCAAAGTGAAGTTAAAATCCATTGGAGCCTGACAAGATACAAGAGAAAAAAAGGCGCATAGAGATCTGTCTGTTACGTGTAAAGCAATGTCTGATTCGTAAGAGGGTGCACTGAGGCAGGAGAAAGTATTCCTTTGCATTAACTTCATAGGGCGATGTCCAGAATCTAAATTCTGTAACTGACAGGCATTGAAATAAAGTATGTCGGTATATAAACTGTAAACTGGATAAAAACCTTCTTGTTCCATACAGAAACTAGACTAATGGCTGACTGTTATCCCAGGTTGTAGGCCACAACTCCTGGTTTGGCCAGCATGGCCCTGTGGCTGGGGGAAGAGGGCGCACACGAGCCCTGCAGGGAAACATCAGAACCAAATAGCATTAAGTCTTGCTGTTTATCATTGTGGAAATCATTACCTTTGTGGTGGTGCTTTCCAAGTGGGAGGACACCTACATACAGCCAAGGCAAAAGCAGCATATACTGCTCTGTAATAACTGGTATTTTTACAGAGAAAATCAATGCAGTGGAAGTATCTCAAGAAATACATACTGCTTTCTATAGGTCTACAGTTTTCAGAGAAGACATTTTGACTGGTCTACTTGGATGCAAGTGCCATTGCTAATTGTTACTGGTTTTACTGGATGATGCTGGGAATTAAACAACTGTTTCAGGAGCGCTGCTTTTTCTGTCTTTCTTCCTTTATGAGCAGAGATTTGTTGTACCTGATTAGAGTAGCAGGCAAGGTGGTACATGATGGTATTGTTCTCCTGTTGTCCTGCCGATGCCCACACAGGATCGTGTACAGTCACCTCTTCTTTTCAGAGGCAGGGTGTTTGCGTGTTCTGCTGGTAGGGCTTCTCATGGGAAAGGAGGTCATTGCTGTCTGGTGCTGACTGTGACTGTAGGAAATGAGAAAAATGAGAAAACGAGAATATTTTAACGGTATGTTTTGGGCCTCAGCACGTTAACATCTGGGCTTCTGAACAAAAGGCAACGTGGCACTCGTGTCTTTTTGCAGCCTTAAGCACTTGCTGTGTAGGTAAACCTTCCAGAGCACTTCCCTGTTTTCTCCTCTGCTTTCACACCTTTCTGATTTTCCAGAACATTCACATTTTGCAGCAAAATCAACGATTCTTGTTCTCTGCCTCAAGGAGATATTTTTTAAATATCTCAGATGTTGAAACAAAATTCCTTCTGCTGTTTTTGAGAACTGAAGACAGGTGACAATCCCCATTTTACTGGAGTGAGTAAACTTAGCAAAATAACTAACCTTCTGTTGCTTTTTTCCCCTATATCATCGGGTTGCACAAAGATCTGCATTTGCAGAGGCAGTTGAAATCTCTGTTAATTTAGGGCTGTTAATGAATATAAAGATGTCTGTAATTAAGCAGCTGTCGTAGTTCGGTAGTGGTACAGCGGTAAGAGGGCTGGGTCCTCAGTACATGTTTATGTTACACCTATAAAGATGAAGCTGGTTCTCTGGGAAGACAAGTTTAATTAAATTAAGTTCTGTCAAACTCTTAAATGGAGGTTGTGTAGGCAGAATCTTTCTCTAGACACTGAAAAATCTCTTTCGTACTGCTTTTTGAATATTCCTGCAGGACTTCAGGCCTCACCACACTCGAGCTGTACTTCTGGCTAGAACAACATCTCTGCTTTTATTATGTCCTCAAATAAGTGAATTGAACCATATGGTTCAAACTAAGTTGTGGAGTAAATCTTAACTGTGCTCTAGATAATGCCACTACTTGTTATGTCTCCACATGACTTGTCTTTGAACTCAGTAGAGAACAAGGCAAAAACTATGGTATTAATAGCTCTGTTTATACATTTTTAATACATTCAATTCGTTGTGGATAGCTTCATTAATGTTAAATGTGGTTCTAAATATGGATGGGTATATGTGTTTTCTTTTGAAAACCTTTGATGGAGTCTAGCATGCAGGCTGGCCTCTGCTATAAACTTTGATTCCATTCACGCTTTCTTTCTCTCTGTTGCAGGAGCTATTGTGACAATCTTGGCTACCACCCATTAAGTGCTGCTGACTTTGGAAAGATCATGAAAAATGTCTTTCCGAATATGAAGGCCCGTCGTCTAGGCACAAGAGGCAAATCAAAATATCCTTTGCTGGAACACTTCTCAGTAACTTTTTCTGCACATGCCTGGAGAAAATCTGTCTTTATGGCTTAACTACCAGCTAAATGTAGAAGTAACGTTAAATAAAACATACAGCCACTCTCCCAACATTCTGTAGAAATAATTAAGTGAGGTAGTGTTAGGTTGTAAGATACGAATTTGGAAACAAGTACTTAAGTTTGGGTTCTGACACTTAGTTGTCAAAGCAGCGAGGAATCAAAGCAGCTTTATCATTTAGTGCAAAGGGAGATATTGGAATAAAGGAACTTACCTTATATGTGCAGTAACTAATATTTTATTGGTAGTGCAGCTCAGAAATACCAGAAGAACATTTCTTGGTTTTATTTTATACTTATGCACACCAGTAATTTAAAAATCAGTTGTAAAGCCAAAGATGGCAAACCACTGGTGGTTCTGCTGCTTCAGCGTAGGGGGCAAGAAGCTCTGCTAGGAAAGAAATGCAATAATCAAGTCTAAAGGCTACAAGGATGTGAATTTTTCTCAGGCTTTTCTGAGACTGAGCTGCAGTTTGTCTAGTCTTTAGTACATTGAGTTGTTCCACGAAAAAACAGAAACGGTTAGTGATTTTCAAAGTAAATAGGTTTTTTTTATCAGCAAGAATTTTGTCTTTTTCAAGTTGACAGTTACACCTTCCCCTGAGAATCCTTACAAACTATCATGAAGTGATATAATACCTGCTGCATCCCCCAGGGTCCACTCTTGCTCTCTTCTGAGGTGCTGGGTAGGCTCAGCCGCTGCAGTAAGCAAGGGAGGGAGAGCATTAAAAGGCCAAAAGGCATCAAAGTGCTTGTAGGTTCTAATTAAAAACCAGTCAAAAGAACTAGCGGTAATGGTATGGATGTGCTGTAATACTGGCCTTTGCCAAGGTTTCACTTGAAGCGCGCGCCCACAGAGAGAACTAAATGCTAATGGGCAGCCCAGAAGTTTTTGTCTTCCATAGAGGGGAAAAAACCTTCCCTGTAAATGGAAAGTTATGTGTCAGTTAAATTGTTTCATAAAATACAGTGTTGGATTATTTGGCAGTGGAGTCCAAAACTTAGTAGCAATGTTCTGGATACAGCTAGAGAAGTTTTAAGGAAGAAATCTTATAATGTAATTGCAGCTTGACTCAGGGGATCTCTTTCAGTTCCGTTCCCCGAGTTTCTAATTCAGAGTTATTAAAATGTGACCTTATCTCACACTTAGCTTAATACCTAACCTCCTTACGTTTATTTTACTGTAATTATGCTCCATCCAGGTTAATGCAAGCAAATGCAAACTTCATGGTCTAGGAAAGAGAAATACAGACATATTTACAGAATGTGAAAAATTAGTGATCCTGAAAAGGGTTTGTGTGTCGCAGAGAAGAGATGCTGTATGTGAACTCCCAAAGTAATGCTGTGGAGAGGAAAAAAGGCTGATTTGATTTTTAGACCTATAAACAAGTGAGTAAGAGTAGTGGAGGGAGTATATTTTTGTGTACTGATCTGATGAGATCAATGTAATAACAAATCTGGGTATTTGTATCCTTATTTTTACAGAAGAAGAGTTATCAGGGGTGGGGAGAGAGCCACAAAAATGGTGTGAAATCTTATTTATCTTGTCAATTTATCTTGTCACTGGAAACTTCTCCAGTTTGTAGAAGTCCCTTAGGAAAAGGAAATGTCAGAAAATTTAGCAAAAAGAGGCCAAAAAGAACAACTTAGAATGAAGTAAAACCTAAATTTGGGATCACATTTTTTAATAGTGATTAACTTTTGGAAATGCGTTCTCCATCTCGTTTTAGGCCTGATTTGGGAAGGAAATTTAGTCCAGATTTATGTTAATGATTTAAATATTGAGTAGTTAATTGAAATACTCGGCATGATTTATTGATTCTTCTAAGCCATCAGATGAAATTCATCACACCCAGCATCACTTGCTCCTCTGCGTAGATGGAGAAGCCCAATGACCTGCCCAAGAGTGCAGCTGAGTATAGGCTGTTGACTCTGGCTGACTGTGAGACCATGGTAATGACAGTAATTCTTAGATTTGTTGTTGAGTTTGCTTATAAAGCTTGAGGAGTATCAGAGGAATTACTGCCCTTCCCTCCCATCCCCCAACCAACAAGCAGAGGCGATTCAGACCTTAATTCTTGTTCACATATTGCTACAGTGGACTGAGGAAGAAGGCTTTTGTGCATATGCCAACACTGCCCAACCTCGACTTTCATAAAACTGGAGATGGGGTATGATATGTACTTGCTTATTTATATATATTTGTGCAAATTAACATTTATTATGTTGGTTTTCTGTCTGAAGTTTTCAAAACAAAGTGAAGAGCTGTGTAGTTTTTTAAGCTTTTTATTTCCAATATTTACATTCTGAATCATTCTTTGATATTTTTCTATAAAGTTCAGAACAAATTGCAGTGCTATTAAAAAAACTAATTTAGGAGGTGAAACAGACTTTCACAGTGTTGCCACCCACAAACTGTATCTTTTTAACTCTGATTCTGTTTTGGTTTTACTGTTTTGTTGTTGTTTTGGGGTTTTTTTTTAAGTCAGTGCTAGGGAAGAGGAACCCCAGTGAAAGAAGCAGTTCCTGGGTAAAAGCGGCTGCTAAGTTGGCAAGACTCTGGATGCAGGGAGCATCAGTTCTTGGTGGTCCAGATATGAGGGTTCTCTCTGCAGTTTTCTTCCAGAAATGCTAGCTCCATATAATGCGTTTGGAAACAACCAGTAGATTAATGTTAAGACAATTCATTTTGAATGATACTGTTGTTGTGATCTCATTCTCCCAATTTCATGAAAAGCTGTGAATATACTTACTCAATTTCTTGTGTGTTTCTGATCATTATTTGCTCTGTTTTTGTTTTCATGCCTAAATGACCCTAATAATTAAAGTAACCTTTCCTCCTTTGTTTGTTTGTTTTAGTTGGATGGGGCAGAGCCGTCTGGGCAGCTGCAAAGTGCTGATGAGGAAGTTGTCTCTGCGGCCTGCCGGCTTGTTTGTGAATGGGCCCAGAAAGTGCTGAGCCAGCCTTTTGATACAGTCTTGGAATTGGCTCGTTTCCTTGTAAAAAGTCACTATATCGGTACCAAGTCGATGGCAGCTTTAACAGTAATGGCAGGGGCACCAGCAGGTAATGAAATAACTTAATGCTGAATTGTTGAAATAGGGGATCTTTTTTTTTTGGAGTAATATCATCTTGGTTTGAGGAAGCACTTCTCTTCAGGGCAAACTTCAAACACTGAGTTTGAGCGTTGAACATGCATTTACATGATTTTTAGTCCACATTGCTGCAAATTACTTTTCTTCTTGGGTAAAGAGATCTGAAAATAAGCGGTGGTATCAGGTTTACTTTGTGACTCTCCCATTCCTCCAATGAGGACCCTGGTCTTTCAAAGCACTTCAGGGCATAGGAGTAATTGTGCTGAATTTATGTACTTTGCTAGATCAGGAGTTTGGTGCCAGTACAGTGCTGGTTTGTAGACAAACTGCTGGTGTAGCTGTGTTTCTGTCTGATAACTTGGCCTAATTTGGAAACAATTGTCTGCCTTAATTTTCTCTTGAGCAGATTTTCTTACAGGCATTTCTGATCTGTCAGATGCAAGTTCTCCTGAGATACTTGATCAGTGTCAGGTAGTATGAGCACGTCAGCTGCTGTTGTTATTGATCACATTAGAAATAAGGGGTTGAGGGACAGGAGGGACAGGAGAGCCTTCTTTGGGGACAGTTATGTGACTGAGATTACAGCACTTGATTTCAAATCTTCGTTAAAGGTTGAGGTAAAGAGAAGAATTATTTTGTATTTTGCTACATCAGATGAATTCCCATTCCATTCAGTCTCTGGGAAAGCTTACGTTCAATGTGGTTGGTTGTACATCTACTTTTGCGTTATATATTTCCCTCTTCATGCTCAAAATCTGTCACTTAATCATTTAAAGTGGTTTTTTTGTGGCTGTGGATGAAGTCAGTTACAAAAATGAAGGATGAGGAGGGAAGTGCAGGTGCACAACATGCCCCCAAGACTTCCCTCTGGGAAGTTCTCCCTAGGCCTGTCAAACAAAATGTGTTTGGATCAAGGCAAATCTCTTGACTTGAGACAGGCTATTTCAAATGCAAACCGGTGGTCAGGGTTGTAGGTTGGGATGATCCCCTCCTGGATCATGTGTTTTCCTTCCAGCTCTCTTTCCTTTATTGCAACTTGGAATTGATGGGTGGCAATAGCAGGTTTTGCTGCCTTTATGCTCCTTTTTTACCTGTTATTGCTCTGTTGGTTCTGCTTGCGGTGCTGCTAGAAGGAGCACTAGATTTATGTACAGCTCTCGTGTAGCTTCTCTCCCTTACTTCCTTCAAGAGAAGACGGTTTCCTCCAAGGAAAAGGGCAGCTATTTCCAGTGCATTCCTCCGTGGCTTGGATAGTCATTTCAGGAGAGGTTCTTTCTAGAATGGCAAATAAAATATTCCCATTCCCCTTTACTGCAAGGAACTACGGTGTCTCTGTGCATTAATGGAGGAAAAAGGAACCTTTTACCCTTAAAGAAAAATTTGTTGATTTTTTTTCCTGGTAAATGTTACTTGCCTTCAGTATTCAGCCCACATAGATGACTTGTTTTCCAGTAATCGCAATACATTTGGGCATTTTGCTGCTCTGTGAAGAAAGATTGTGAAAGTGGAGGCAATGTTGCCTGTTCAAGCTCTCATAGTACATGCAGACTGCTGCTGAGAGGGTGGGCTCCCAGACCAGAGTTCCTAAGCAGGTACTGGGTTATCTAAAACCAGGTACTTGCCCTAAAATGGTGTCAATTCATCTATATTTAAGAGTTATTTTGAAAGATGTGAAACCTGCAAAGTGTAAATGAAACGGTGTTAAAGCATTTTTAGAAGGGCAGTTCAACAGGGTTAGTTGGTCACTGAGAGAGCATGGTAATGCTCCTGACTGTTAGTAAAAAAAAAAATCATAAATGTGATGTGGTTTTGTAAGGAAAATTGATACCAGCTGTGCAGATGAGACTAACTCCCTGTTGTTCTCCCTGGAAGCACCACTTGCTTGCTTGTGATCAGCAAAGGCATTGTCTCCAGAAAAAATGTTCTTCTGTTCTAATTTCTGTGGGTTCTTTAACGTTTTTTTTTCTTTTTTTTTCCCTGGACACTTCTTGCCCTTCTTTCACCATTATCCTCAGTCACATACAGGTTGTGATCCGTTCTGGTGTTAGATGCATTGTGTTTAATGTCTTGGCCATTAGATAATAACATCTGCTCAGAGCTGCTCCTCTGTGACACAGACCCACAGGTTTCTGGAATGGTTTTTAATTTTTAAAGCCACCTTAGACATTTATAACAAAACAAAAACACAGTAGATGAAGAATTTTAAAGGTACATCTAAAACGTATCGGCTGCCCTCTGCTGTCGGTTAAATGAAATGTATCGGGTTTTAGATTTTGCTGACACAAAAGTTGCAATTTGGAATTCCTAGAAACAAGATGCCAGTACACAGTATTTGAGCAGCTAATGCCCAGCTTGTCTAACAGATAAAAGTTTTGCCACAAATGTGGAAATAAACACTGAATAGACTTGAGCATGAAGTGGATGGGACCACCTCATAGAGGAGGTGTTCCCAGAATGGTTGTAGAGATGGCATCCATGGATTCTGTGTGGTTACATACAGAAGTGGCACTACAGCAGACAGGATATGTGTGGTTATAATTCATTCTTCTTTTGCATTCAGGAATAAAAGGGATCCCCCAGCCCTCAGCTTTTATACCTACTGCTGAAAGTAATTCCTTTCAACCACAAGTGAAAACTCTGCCGTCTCCTGTTGATGCCAAGCAGCAGCTGCAGCGCAAGATCCAGAAAAAGCAGCAAGAACAGAAACTGCAGTCTCCTTTGCCAGGAGAGTCTCCAGCAAAGAAAACAGAAGGCACCGCAACCAATGGTGTGACCAGTATATCTAATGGAAGTCCTGCAATTCTGTCCCCTCCACCTATTGGCATTGTTGTGGCAGCTGTCCCCAGCCCGATACCGGTAATGTTCTCCAGCAATTCTATAGAGAAACCACTTTATGAAAGGGTTGTGAATTGCCAGTAACTAAGTAGTGGTGTCAGTGGGATAGAAAAATGGTTTCCGTTCAAAGGCTTGGGTCCCGTGATGCTTTCCTGTACCAATGACTGTGTTATACCACGTGAGTTTTGCGATCGATACTGAGGCAACAGAATTCTGATCACGTAGCACAGGCCAAATTTGTCTTCGAAGTCCTTGACAGTGGGATTTCAGCTTGTAATAATTAAGGTTATATGTGAGAATAATTGCCCTTGAGATGAAGTCTAACCAGACAAGAGAGCTGACACCAGTTGTGTGGATCGCTGAGCCCCTAATATGGAATCTGAATTGCCTTTCATTGGCCTGGCGCATTTAGTGACAGCAACAATTTTATTTTTGCATGGATGCCTGTGGCATAGAACATCTTCGTCTTTCAGCCATAAAAAACTGGGCAGCAGGGGGGGGAAGGTTATTTGTTTTTAAGATCTTAGCTGTGTTGTCGATTACAATAGTTGAGCCAATTTTTCTGCCTGATACTAGGTTTGTATTTAATTTGCTTTTGAAACCGTAACAATGAGCAGCGTTTTGAACACATTCTCTCCTCTTTAACCTTTGTAAGTCTATCTTTTTGTTCTGTGGTGAAGGATTCTATGAGAATGACCCTTTCATTAGCAGAAGAGCAGACTACTGTGTGGACCAGTGCCTCATGCCTTAAAAATTGAGGGCACATATCTGTCTACCAGTCCTTAGGCACACAAATAGAAAATGTCTTGTATATAATTGAAGAGCTTGTTTTGTTTCAAACTAACAGTCACTAGCTTTGGTGTATGGAGCTGTGTTTGTGTTGTCCTTCACCTTTGAAATGCTTGGGGATGAGCTGTCTGTGGGCTTTGGGGACTTTCTTGCTTCATTGCCACACCTTTTCTCTTTCTCTCTCTACAGGTGCCAAGGACCAGGCAGTTGGTGACGTCTCCAAGTCCCATGGGATCATCTGATAGCAAGGTCCTCCCACTGAACGTTCAGGTGGTCACTCAGCACATGCAATCAGTCAAGCAGTCACCAAAGACTCCCCAGAACGTTCCCGCCAGCCCAGTTGGTGACCGCTCTGCCCGGCATCGCTACCCGCAGATCTTACCGAAGCCAGCAAATACCAGTGCTCTCACCATCCGCTCTCCCACAACGGTGCTCTTTACCAGTAGCCCAATCAAGACTGTTGTGCCAGCTCCACATGTGAATTCCTTAAATGTGGTAAAAATGACAGCAATATCTCTCACCCCAAGCAGCAGCAGTGTGCCCGTCAAACAGACATCTTCAGTTAGCAGTAGTGCAGGAGCAGTGGAAGAAGGGAGGACCGGTCCACAGATCAAAAACGGATCTGTTGTGTCACTTCAGTCTCCAGGATCCAAGCCTAGCACTGTTGTAGCTGCATCTGCAGTCAAGATCAAAATGGAACCAGAAGCATTGCTGGATGAGAACTCAGTACAGGGCCAAGAGAGCTCTGATGTGTCTAAATCCATAAAGGCAACCCCTGACCTGCCTCCCGCTCAACTAGTTAATTTTGAAGTTGCAACCTTGAAGGTTTCAGCTGATGATGTCATGGAGGCAAAACCAGTTAAGGGCTGTGATCAGGGAGCTGAAGAAGCAGGGACCAAATATAAAATACAGTCTAGTGAGATCACACCAGTTTCTTCAGCAGGCAATAATCAAAGCACTCTAAAGCTCTCGGTTGCCAGTCAGAACTTGCCCAGCACCAGCATTGGTTCACCTCCTACTGGTGAGTCTACAGTTAAAGATAAAACATGCACTAAAAGTCCAAGAAAGCGACAACCTTCTACACTTCAGGATTCCCAGGTACCACCTGTAAAGAAGCCACTGGTGGAGCAGCTTTCAGCTGGTAGTGCTGTGGAGGGTCAAAAAGCAAACAACATTAAGAAGTCTCCGAAGGCTGGATTGTTAGCTAACAGTGACAATACAGCAACACTTGCTCAAGTTCCCAGCAAGGTACCTGTGAAGATATCTGTACCTTCTACAGCTGCAGCAAACTTAGCAACAGATCTTTCTTTGAGCACCAATTTAGATACCAGTGATTCTACTTTAGGACAGCAGCTTGCATCAGCATCATCTCCAGAGATAAAAGTAAAATTAGAAGGAAACATGTTTATTATAGAAAATGATTCAAAATCTGATGGCAGCTTTAACCCAAATACGTGGCACCATATCACCAAAACCTCTGACTTTGCATCTGTGAATTGTGAACAGCAGCAAGATATCAGTGTTATGGCGATTGCAGGGCACTCTGGCTCTAGTGACCTACAGGAATCGGCGTGGGAGCCGGTGCACTGTGATGGTATACAGCAGGACGCCTACAACCAGCAGCTACAGAGTCAGATCCAGGATTCCTCCTTGGGTCAAATACAAGCACAGTCTTCAAATCAGTTACCTCTGCAGTCTGAGCTGAAAGAGTTTGAACATACAGTCCCTCAGTCAAATGAAAATTTCTTTTCATTTGATGATGACCTTACCCAGGACAGCATTGTGGAGGAGCTGGTGCTCATGGAGGAGCAAATGTCCATGAATAATTCTCATCCTTACGGCGGTTGTCTAGGAATGGCACTTCAGAGTCAGACCGCAGCTCAAGGAACTCCTGTGTCATCTCATCCAAGCAGCACACACTTCTACCATTCGATCCATAACAACAGCACTCCAATTCACACTC
>JAOXNO010000070.1:27856357-27872588 GCA_028565335.1 Limnodromus scolopaceus
CCCCCACCCCGACTCCAACACCCACCTCTGAAATGATCGCTGGGTCTCAGAACATGTCCCGAGAGAGCCCTTGTTCGAGGCTGGCTCAGACGACTCCTGTAGACAGTGCTCTAGGAAGCAGCCGGCATACGCCCATCGGCACACCGCATTCGAACTGCAGCAGCAGTGTCCCTCCAAGTCCTGTGGAATGCCGAAACCCGTTTGCATTCACTCCCATCAGCTCCAGTATGGCGTACCACGATGCCAGCATTATATCAAGTAGCCCCGTGAAGCCAATGCAGCGGCCTATGGCTACCCATCCTGACAAAACCAAGCTCGAGTGGATGAATAACGGCTACAGTGGCGTTAGTAATTCGTCAGTTGCGAACCACGGCATCCTTACGAGCTATCAGGAGCTGGTGGAAGACCGCTTCAGGAAACCTCACGCTTTCGCCGTTCCTGGTCAGTCATACCAATCTCAGCCGCGCCACCATGATACTCACTTCGGTCGAGTGACTCCTGTTTCTCCCGTGCAGCACCAGGCAGCCCCTGTCAGTAGCGCCACCAAGCAAGAGGGCTTTGCTGTTCCTGCTCCTTTGGACAACAAAGGAACCGGTTCCTCTATCAACAACAGTCTCAGATGCCGGAGTGTGAGCCCTGCTGTCCATCGCCAGCGTAATCTCAGTGGAAGCACCGTTTACCCTGTTTCAAATATACCACGCTCTAACCTGACACCTTTTGGAAGTCCAGTGACTCCTGAAGTTCACAATGTATTTGCTAATATCCATGCAGACACCAGTGCCAATAACATAGCGCAAAGAAGCCAGTCAGTCCCGTTGACTGTGATGATGCAGACGGCCTTCCCATCTCTTCAGAAACAAACGAACACTAAAAAAATAACCAATGTCTTGTTAAACAAACTTGATTCTGATAGCGATGATGCAGTGAGAGGTTTGGGAATGAACAACATGCCCTCAAATTACACAGCCAGGATGAATCTCACTCAGATTTTAGAGACATCCGCAGCTTTTCCTAGTGCCAACCCACAAAATATGATCAATTCCAGCACTTCAGTTTATGAATTCCAAACACCAAATTACCTCACAAAAAACAGCAGCACCGATCAGATCAGTTTTTCTTCTGGAGATAACCAAGCACAATCAGATATCGGAGAGCAGCAATTAGATTTTAGCAGCACTGTAAAAGACATTTTAGGGGAGGACAGTCTGCCAACAAACCAGCAGCTGGTGAATCAGGTGGCATCAGATCTCAATAACGTTGCATCTGTCTTTTCCAGCGACATCAGGTTGTCTTCCGAGCTCTCAGGCAGCATTAACGATCTGAACACTTTAGACACAAATCTACTGTTTGATCCAGGTCGTCAGCAGGGACAAGATGATGATGCTACACTGGAGGAATTAAAAAATGACCCCTTGTTTCAACAAATCTGCAACGAATCCATTAACTCAATGACTACATCAGGTTTTGAGTGGATGGAGAGTAAGGATCATCCTGCTGTTGAAATGTTGGGTTAATCTTGTTTTATAATATGTATGTAGCACACTGTATCTAAAAGACAGACGTATTGTATTTGTCTTAATGGAAGTGCCTCCCGCAGCAGAAACACTTGCTATGTATTGTGGCATTTTTAAAAAAGTTTGCTGTACCGTTGCTCATTCTTCAGCAGGGAGAAGGCAGTCTTACCAATTTTAAACAAATCTCTGAAGGTGATGGGCTATCAAAGAGCCAGTATTAAAATTTGAAATTTATAGTGTTTCCCATTCAACATTTCTTATTGTAGTAAATAAAGAAGTGGTTAATAGCCAGCCAGCAGTGACAGCTATGGTTGCGGCTTTGGGAGGGTTTTAAGTTGAGCTCGTTAGTAGGCTTTCTGTACTTTGTATTGCTTGTTACTTCTTAATAGATGATCCTTACTGACCTTTGCTGTTCAGGTCTGAAAGGCAGGGTGCCTGCAGATAGGTAGGTGGTGGGGAGTGGGTACAAGTGAACCGGGTGACGTGCAGGTGCCTGACCTTGAGCCCTGCTCAGCGGTGAACTGTGGGAAATCTCTGTAGCACTGGTGCCATCGCCATCTCTAGCAAAACACAGAGGGAGGAAAAACTAACAGGGATGATCAAAGAAAAAGAAAGATGCACTAAATCTTTTATTTAAGAGAAATAAATCTATGTAGTTATTTTAGCCATTAATATTCATTACGTACTTGATATTTTAGTTCTCACTTCTATGTTTTTATATTAGGTAAAATTAATGCAAAAAGATTTTGAGCACTGAGATTTAATCTAGGCATAACACCCTATTTTAAAGTGATAGGTACTGTTTAATTATTTATCAACGCTAGAGAAGGAACGTGATATTTTCCCTCTTTTTGTTTTTTAAATAAAGGAGCTGCTGGAGCTCATTAAAATGCTATTTTTAAAGATTCATTTTTTAAGTTTGCTCTTTCCTAAACTAGTTGAGGGTGTAGGAAGATGTTCTTTTCTCTGTATTTCAGTAGGTTAAGCGTTTCTGTCTTTCTTGCCTGCTCTCTTTCTCTCAAACAAAAGATGACTAAACTATTAGACAATGTGGTTGATCTAAAAATATTTCATATAGAGCCATAATACTGCCAGGCACTTTACAGATACACAGTGAGACATGTGATCTTTCTTTAGGTAAAACTTCTTTTAAAAGTACTTACTGTTTTAGAAGGCTGAATTCCATTTTCATAAGTGATTTGACAGGACTGGTGAATCTAAATTTTTTTTTTTTTAGAAGTCCTTAGCTGCCCCTCTGGAAAATGAGATTTACACTTCTGCCTCACTAGTTCACTTACACCAAAAAATATTTTTTGTTTTTTCAGCATGGCATGGATCTCTCTAATGGTCAAAATAGAGAGGTACTTAACTGGCCATGGCCCTAATGCTAGAAGGAGGACTTGCAGAGGTGAGCTTTTCCAAAAGAAGTGATGTGCTGAGGATGCTACAATACCATCCCTCAAGCTTAGTATAAAATTGATTTTTTTCTCCTGTGAATTGACACTTACAAAACAGAAAACAGAACGGAAAACATTTTCTTCTCTTGCATTATTTTTTTGAATGAGCAGTCATGAATTTTTGAAGGGGGAGGCACAATAAGCCTCCCTAGATTTACTTAAGGGGAAGATGCTCAGATTTTTTGGGTGATGTTTTTAAGTGTGTGTGTTTTTAAGTGTCTTGGTGGTCTTCTCTTTTTTCAATTTTTGCTAATGACTTGAGATCCCAGTACTGGTCAATGGTTTTGGCGGTGCTGACTCAACTTGTGCTGCTGCATTGGCACTTGAGTTGCTGGTGTACCACTGCTTCTCTTGCTCTTGCCCCAATTCATCGCCAGTCTGTGGCCTCTTCTGCAGGGACAAACAGTTGTGCCAAGCTATAGCACCTTATGGGGGCCTGGGGCCTGGTTTCACTGTGCTTGCTTCAGAAGTTTTGCTGCCTTGTTAGGAACAAACTTGGAGAGTTGAGATCCCTCCTTGAAGCACATGGATGTGCGATGGTGTGGTTTGCTTCATTAAAGACCAAGTGACCCATTTAAGTTTTGTTAAGGAAATGGGGAGGAGACTAAAAACTGCATGGTTGCCTTCTGCTTGTTACCTTGCCAGGTGTCTGTCAGTAAGGCTTAAACAATTTTTCTTATAGCCTAAAGTTGCTGAAGGCAGGGCTTGAGTTCTGTACCTGCCCGGGCCTTTCGCTAGAGGTGTGTTGGACATCCTCTTACCTTGTTGACTTCACTGGGTCTGAGAGACACTCAGCACCTCTATTTTTTTCTCCCCTGACCCTGTGTGAAGTGCCAGCACTACTGTGAATAGGTGAAACCTGCCTTCCGACAGAGAGGCCCAGGGGAAGGACGCGGGTGCCGGTGCTGCGGGGAGAAGGCACAGCGGTGCTGCAGCAGCCCCTGCGTTTGTGTGACGCACTGGCCTCACCTCCAGGTCACTAACACGGAGACTGAGGTGGGCTTGGGGGAAAGAAGTTTTTGCCTAACTCTGCTAGTAGTTTTTTAAGAACATTTCTCAGAAAAGCAAGAGTGAATTTAAAGCTGATGCGTTCGAAATTATGCAGCCGTCACCAAAGGTTTTTAAAAGTGCGTTTAAAATTATTTTTAAATACAAGCATTACATTGGGCCTAAACATGTGACTTAATTAGCAGAAGTATTCTATAATCAGTGGATTTAAAGCAAATATATGTTTAATTTAAGAAGTGTTAAATTCGATAAGGATTGTTTCAGTAAAATCCAAGGCACAGGCACAGCTTTGTACATTGGTATGTATTATTTTAGAGGTGTTTGTGTGTTGGTGTTGTAATTAATAATGTTAGGTCCCTACTCTTAGTGCTAGTTAGTTCTTTACGATACATTGAGACAGAGCACTACTGCACACCAAAGTATGCAATACCCAAAGGAAAATTCTGTGATTCTAACATGTGGAAGCCTGTCTGTGTCAGATACTCCAAAACTAAGAATTTGAGACAGTTCTGACCCCTTGTTTACATTATTGGCTTCCTACTAACATGAAAAATAAATTATTTTGATAGCAGTTTTTGCTTAAGTATACAAACTAGTGAATTTGTACCCTGTGTACAGTACTGCAGCAAACACTTTAAATTTGGTTGGTTGGTTAGTCCAGCAAACTTTCTGGGTTCATATATTGCACTAAAATTCTGTTGAACCTGTGGCAGGCACATTCCTTAGGATAAATGCAACAAATACGGCCCACAGATTAAAAAAAAAAAGGCAAAACAAAAAAAAAACCTTTTTAATGTGTTTCATTATTAAAAGGCAAAATGTCATTAAAAGTGACAGGTGAAATTGTCTTATGTAGCAATGTGCATTGATCTCAATGAGATATTTCTATTTCTTATTCTCTTACATGAGAATATTACAGCAGGAAAAATTAAGTTTAGTTTGCTTCACCATGTTAATACATGATCACAAAACGTGCATGAGTGTTAATGACTTAATCTTGTACAGTACTAGATATATTCCTGTAACCACTTTTATTTTTTTTATTCTTTTGCTGTATGGAAACTGGTTCAGAGTTAACCAGGTGAGCATAGTTATTCACAAGTTATTTACTTTTTTATGTTAACTAATTCAGCTTAGTTATTGTTGAATATGTTCCTTTCTTGGATTATTTTTTATTGTTCTGGTGTTGAAAAACATTTTTGCATCATTTTATCATGATAAGAATTCATGAAGTAAATAATTTGCAAATAATTGCAATAAGCACTGACTTCTGAACTGAAAAGAAGGAAAGCGTTTCTTGTGCAGTGCATCTGAGGTTCATATAATAGTCTTGTACTATACTGTGCTTTATTTACTGCACCGTAAGGAAAGAAAAACCCCTGTTCCACGTTTTCATTTAGTGCAGGAAATCCAGTTTCTCCCCTCTTCCTCAGTGTTTTGTTGTCTGTTGTACTGCTGAAACTACAGTAGTTGAATATTGCAGTAGCATTTCAGTTATTTTTTTTATTGAAAGTGCTCAAAAATTGTTTTTTAAATGTTTTCAAAAACAATAAAAACATTTTATATTAAAATGGCTTCTGGAGTTTTTCTTTATATGGAAAATGTATTAAAGTTGACCTAAAATACAGAGCTTTCTAGTTTTTGGGAAGACAGATCGCAGCTGCCCAGCTGTAGGGACTTGCAGCAGTTGCTGAACCCAGTCACACACGTAGAGCTGAGCATGAAGCAGCGGTGCCTTGGTCAGTCTCTCGGAGTTACTTGAGAGGTCAGTGGTAATGGGCTTCTACTAGTAAAGCACTCTGACAAGATAGTGTTATGGTACAGCTTGACTTGCTGCCATAAAAGGGAAAATCATCTATGGAGTCCTTTATTTGGGATGTAAAATTGTATGTAAACCCAGCAGTGTTCCCAGCACAGTCTACATGAACACGATGGACAAGTGCTGCCACAGAGCAGAAACTGGCTATGAAAAAATGAGGATGAGGATAAACATCGAGGTTTTCATGCAAAAAGATAGCACTGGTTAACAGACTCCATCCCAGGTTACAGAGGTGCTGAGGTGAGCTGGCAGATGGCAATTTGATGGTGGCACAAAATCACTTAGGTTAAAGAAAGAAAAAGAGTCATCAGGGAGACATAAACGAGACAACATGAATGAAAAAGCATCAAAAAGATTAATTTTAACGTGACACTGGAGGGAATGCTATTAATATATTGCACTGGATTCTAAATTAACGTACTCCGAAAAGAGTTCTCTTTTCTCTGAAACAATTCATGGTCATGCTTTCTCCATATTCCACAGCTGTAAAAAAATGCCAATTAAAAATTCCAAGGAATTACATGGAATATAATGTATATTCTATAAAGAGATATAAAAGGCTATTTTAGAAATTGATGGTTTATCTGAAGTAATAGTAGGTTTTAATCAGGACCTCTCACCTGTAGGAAAGAATTGGCCTTAATAGAATGCGTGATAAGAACAAACAAATCTGGGAATGGAAATGGCCAAACAGGAAAGACTTAAGAAGGTGGAAATGTCGGAACTAAATGCATGATCAAAATAACTACCTCAAAATGTTGAAGTCGTGAGCTATGTAGGTTTCAAACAGACTAGATGTTTGTATGTTTAGTAAAGACATCCAGAGTAAATACTAAACAACTGCTTAGAAATATTTTTACATCTCCAGAAATATAAATCTGCATATGTGATTGCAGCTGATATTCTGGTAAACAGAATTCTCCCCCTAGGGTCATAAGGATTCTTGTGTCAAATTAGCTGGTGGTTCATGTAGTCTATACAATGTCTGTGGCAACTGATACCACCATCTTCTCCAGAGAAAGAAGCCCTGCCTTATTACAAGGTCACAAAATAAATTGCCCCTGTAAAAGCTGCTCTCCTGGACCCAAGGGCTAGAAGCTCAATCTGAACTCAATACACTAGAGAAGGTGGGCGTGGACTAGGTGACTTCTGGAGCTTCCTTCCAACCTCTGTCAGCATGTGCATCAAGGCTGGAGGGTTGAGTAAACCCAACTGGATCTGACAATGCAGCATGGCTGCTGTCACTCAGGTAAAGTTTAAGCGTAATATTTGATGATTATCGAATTCATTTGACAGCGAACCTTTAATTGTCTAGGCCTCCTCTGATGCATGTCAGAGACAATCAATACTCAGATCTTGCCCCTCTCCTCCCTCTCTTACAAAGGGGAGTTAAGCTTGGGTAAGGAGAGGAAAAGCAAGAAAAATGTATAGTGATGCTTACAGATTGTGGAGTAACTCTGGAAAGCGATTCCAAACTTAAGAAATGAGCAGTGACCTGCCTGTACACTTACGATGTTTCTGAACAATGCTTATAAGGGAGTGCATTAAAACTTGCAAACTTAGTGGTTCATGTAAAACTTTTAACCTGCGTAGCATTTCTAATAGTTACCTGTAATCATTCAGACCAGAAGACCATTACACATCTAGGAGTTAGTGATCCACGTAACAGTTAACCTGAGTATGCCCAGGCCTGTGCTGTGCCGTGCTGTCCCTCTGTTGTGCTATGGGGTAGACCTTGGCTGCGGGGTAAGCTTGGCGGGGTAGCCGTAACAGAGGAGCCGGCAGACAGCTCCCACTCTTGCCGCCAATTACACCACCTGCGTGTCCTTGCCTTTATCTGAAAGTGCAGCAAGAAGTTCTCATGAGAACATCCTTTCTACTTGACAGGAGAAGTTAGAAACAGAGCTGTTTTCTTGTAAGAAAATCCTATAATATATATAGCTCAAATGACCAAAATAGGGTGACGCTTCCACAGGCAGGATCTGCATGTGGATTGCAGGCCTGTTCAGTGCTGCATCATAGCTCAGGGATCTGAAAGGCTGTGAGACCATCTATGCTGTTCTCTCTTTCTTTTTAGTGCTAGCTCTGGCAAATGGCATTTTAAGCAATACTTGACAGAATTTGAGCACCTTTTTTATTGCTATCATAACAAACCAGCACCTCCTACGGCATAATTAACATCACTTAATGAAATTGCAAATCTTTTAGTCTCTTTTGCTTTTCCTGCTCAACTTGTTGAAAAAAAAGATAAAATATAAACTAAGCAAGGCCAGATCAATTAAATCAAAAGTGAACTGAGGGTGTGGAGAAATTTGCTTAGAAAACATACAGTGCTAAAAAAGACATGTTTCATTCTGCAGATTGCAGTGTTTAAATACCCAAAATAGAAGACTACGTTAATATAATGCAGCATATATATCCAAGTGATTTTAGTTCCTGATAGATCATAACATTTCTGCTATGTGCTTTGAGTATGTAGGAGATACCCTACTAGTGATGTAAATACTCGAGATGTCTTGCCTTGGAACATTTGCATATCTATTCTCCAACAGCTTTGTCATGGCTCCTCCCCAGTCTGTTCTTCCTGGGCCTGCCTACCCACTTTCTATATCTGGTAATGCCTCAATTCTGCAGTTGTTAAATCGTCCATTTTTGTCCCTGTGGCTCATCTTTCCTCTGTTATCAGTTTCCTTTTAATAAACTGGATATGGATAATATATGGATTATGATACGTCATGCATCATTGGAACTTGGCCTATCGACATTACCTAATTAGATGATGCCCATTAGAATGAAATTTTCAGTGGATCTCAAACTGTTGTTTCAAATAATGTTCCAATAATTTTAGCAGTATGCTACTAATCTGGAGCATATTCTGGTTTACATGTGGGATGTTTTTGACACATATATTAAAATTGTACTTGAAAAATTGGCCCAAGGATGGAAATGAGTCTCAGGAGCTTGTGGAAAGGTTCCATTTTAACACACCTGTGCATTGCCACTTTTGGTAGAAAAGTTTTCATAGCAGTATAGAAATTGTACCAAATAATCTAAGCTTGTCTTTGAAGTCTTCATTTATCTTAAAGGCAGGAAAAAGGAGATGCATAGGAAGCTGAAAATATATCTCCGTTTGTTCAGGAGTTGATAGCCTTACGTCCAGTTATTAACTTAGTGCTAGAGGATTTTTATGAAGACTGAATTGAGCAGGGCACTACCTGGATGCTGCTGGGGCTAAGTCCCTCTGTAGCCTCAGGTTTTCTGAGTGCCATGTGGAGGAGGGTGGCTGCTAGCAATCAGGAGAAGTGACTATTCCTGCAGCCTTCCTCGAGTAGCTGACCTACCCATCACTACAGATCTGTGCTTCTCAATGCACTTACTTTAGAGAGCTATTGGACTCCCTCTTCTCAAATATCCTTCTTTTGTTTTTAGTACAGAGGGGAAAACACAGCTGTATAACTGTATCACGTTATAAACTAACTGATTAGGACTCACTCATCTCCTTTCCCTATGAAAAATATCCTTGAGTGTTCAGTTTGCCTGCTCTATATCAGCACTTCAACAGGACACTTGTTCCAAGGGCTGTGATAATCAATTCCGGAGAGATCAAGCCCAGTTTCTCCTTGCTCTGAGACAAGAAGAGGCATTTTGAAATGTGCTGTTTAAAAAGCTGTGTATTAGCAATTGTTATTTCTGACTGGAACAAAATGCTATTTGATTCTTTTTCAAACTGCTTTGAAAATCAGAACAATCTCTCCTGTTATGTATGTATAGATGAGAGGGGAGACAAAGTGCCCGTATCCAGGAGACCCCACTCAGAAGTTCTCGTGCCAATGGCATAACTAAAAACCTACTCTGACAAGGATTACTTGTGGAAAGCAAAACTGATGCTGGGGGCTAAAATGCCTGCCTCTGCAAAAGCAAAATAGGAGACCTCAGTACTTACTAATAAGGAATTGTTGAAGCCCTGTTATGCTGTACATAACTTTAAAATTATTTTGCTGCTTTAGGCAATCTGAGGTTGCATTTTTTTACAAGTAAAATTTACAAAAGGTAGCTATGTAATACAGGAAGATATGTGCATTTCCCGTTGTTTGGCAGAGGTCTTCTCACTAACAGGTATCTTTTTACGGCATGCACAAAGCCCTACATCCTTGTCAGACATCCTGGGTTTAGGAGAACTTTCTTGTGGGATTACTTTCTACGCCAGCCAGACCTGAAGATGTGTGGACACTTCTTCACTTCTTCGATGATGCGTCATTACATCTAGTTTGGCCCTATAAGTATATAAGTCCCAGTGGCAACACATTCAAGTTCATTGGAAGCCAATCAGTGGACCAAGGACAACACATTGAAAATCTGTGTACCCAAAAGTAATTGAGTGCTAAAAAAACCTCAGAAGTAATTAAAACCAACTTAAAATGGCAATTACTTACTATTCCCAATTTCCTAATGGAATAAGTGAGAAACAATATAAGAAGGAACGTCTTGTGTGAAAACAAGAGAGGAGTGAAGATGGCAGTGCATGAGTGCTGCTCAGTCACACACCCAGTCAGAACAGTAGCTTCCTCTGGTCTTAGCAGTGTTTTAGGTGCTGGCAAAAAGCATATAGCACGTACTACTTCATACATGTATGGAGAATGATAACCTCAAGGTATTTAAAGAAGAGAAGCCCAAATACGTCATCTTTGTAAAGGTCTTACTTCTGTAACATTGCGATGGGTGGAGCTGTTAGCAGAAATATCCGCAATGACTGTGTTAACCATGGGATCACTGGTGGTGAATTAAGCTGGGAACAGTGTGACAGCAGCTGACTGGAGCCCAGCACCTCCGGGTTTCTGTTCTGGCAGCTCTCCTCCCCCTCAAGCTGGAAATAGGGAGGGAAAGATGACATCTGAGTGGTGGTGATTCAGACAAGTGTTTACCACTTCATTCAAATGCATATGCACAAAATGAGTGTTACTTTCCACCTCCACCGCAGTTGCTCTTCTTACTATGCAGGTTTGCTCATCAAGCCAGAGAGCTTTCCAAAAGAAAATGCTTGTAAACTGTTATACTAGTCACAGATATCAGGAAAAACATTTCTTTCATCTTTCCCTTCTCACAGCCTTCTGCAAGTGAGAGCTGGAGATCTCAGCAGCTTTTCTGGGGGACAGGGCATCTCTGCAGGGAGGGAATGGAGGGAGCTGGTCCAGGGCAGGTGTTGTTAGTGCCTGAAGAACACAGATCCATGCTTCAAGAGCAATGTTGAATTTTGTCTGCAGGCTGCCCTGAAAAAGGAGCTACTTGAGTGGAGAATTTCTGGTTCACATCTGGTCTGTCCTTGGGTGACAGTAGTGCCTTGCTGTCATCCTGCGGGGACAAGTAGGGCTGCAGGGTTTGAGACAGCTGGAGGCAGTGACTTGGCAGCAGGCAATGCAGAAAGCAACATGTAACCAAAGAGGAGATATGTTGCTTTTACGGGAAAGAAGAAAAGTTGAAAACAGAATTAGTGACTTTAGAGAACTGAGAATAAAAAGTAGCAGTAAGGGGCTGGTGAAAACCTGAGCGTGAGTTAACGGCAGTCGAGTTGCGATGCAAGCAGAGACAACAGTCAGTCCAGGATGACTTTCACAAGACTGAGGTTCTTGCTTACCCAGTTTAGGCTTTCATCTTTGTATCAGTTTTGCATCTTGTTATCATGGTGTTTGAAATGTGAAAAAGTACTGAAGGAGGCTACAGGAAATACAAGGAGGGACTCTTTATCAGGGAATGTAGTGATAGGACGAAGGGTAATGGTTTTAAACTGAAAGAGGAGAGATTTAGATTAGATACTAGGAAGAAATTCTTTACTCTGAGGGTGTTGAGAGACTGGAGCAGGTTGCCCCAAGAAGCTGTGGATGCCCCATCCCTGGAGGTGTTCAAGGCCAGGCTGGATGGGGCTTTGAGCAACCTGGTTTCGTGGGAGGTGTCCCTTCCCGTGGCAGGGGAGTTGGAATTAGATGATCTTTAAGGTCCCTTCCAACCCAAACCACTCTATGATTCTATGAAATCTAGTATTAAGTACCAGGGTCTAGCACGTAACTGTAGAGCCAAGAACAATGTTGAGTCTTGGGCTCTTAACTATATCTCTGGCATAGTCTCATTAGTGAGTCATTGCCATGGTAGTAGAGAAATTGAGATTACTAGGCTATCAATAGGTATTTACTTCTCTTAGTCATAGCAGTGACTCACTAGCTATACGATTTTTTTCTATTAATTCCCTCTTGTGTGTAGCTTTTCCATTTACCTGCCACTGTGACGTTGTGAGAGGTTCATCATAACATTTGCTATTGTGTGACTCAGTAGAACAAAAGACAATAGCAGAAAAATCTGTGTGTGTCATTTGCATCCAGATTTTTTGTTTAATTGCAGTTAAAATGACTTCTGATTCTTTTGGTTTAAAGGAAGGCAGTGAAGATAATTTATCCAATTTGATTTAAAGTCCTCTGTAGCAAAAGTGTTGCCTATATTTAATAAGAGAAAACATACTTTGATGTCATTTGATATCCTAGCTTTTGTAACTTAACCATGACTGTAGTTAATATATATTCTTAAGGTAAGGATTATTTTATTATGATAACCTTTTGAAACTGTGAAATAAATCTCCTTTTTCCACATTATTTAATTCTTTAAGAATAAACAGTACTTTTTTCTTCAAATCAGTTCCATATAAGAGTGTATGGATTCTCTTCATCTTATAAAAACATTTACAATAAAGACAGACAGAAACCAAGTATTGTAAATGTATATAAAATTCAGACTACAAATTGGGTGTATCAGGCTGAACGCTATCATCTAAGAGATAGAAACTATTTTCAAAGTTTGTAATTTGTTGATATTTTGTGGCACAGAAGGTTAATTTAGATGGCAAGAGAAGTCAAACTTCTTTGTTACCAGATAAGAACTTACTATTGGGATGGAGTAATGAGATAAAATATTAATATGTTTTTAATGGTCTTGATATACAGTTAAAGTGTTCTGCTGCACTCAGATGATCAAAATGCAGGTTATTCTCTGCAACTGGCAATCAATTATTTGCAGATGCAGAAAGAGGAAGAGCTCTCAGAAAAGCTGTCTTCCACTATTAGCCTGTAGTTGCATAAGAACATCAAATATTAAATGCTAGACACATATATCTTACATAAGAACTCAATGTTTGTTAACAGATCGTGTTTTATTTTCCCTTGTTTTTAAATAAAATAATACTTAAATTTAAAATTTTTCTATTTTGAGTGAACTGCTAGATGTCTTGCTGGAATATTGAAGATAACTATTGATCCCAATGAAAATGCACAGAGACCTTCTCTTAGCAAATGGATGCCTCTGGGTACCAAACCCAGAAACACAAGCCTTGTTGATACCAGGTCATCTACTTATAGATTTGGGATTTGACTGTGTTGTAACTCCTGTTCCCCTGTTCTGGACAATCAGTGGTCTTTCCACACAAAATATGAATCAGTGAGATCTTAGTTGAGGCTGCGTTACACTCTGCTACTTAAAAAATGTAATATAGCATTGAGTATGCTAAAGCCCTGTTGTAAATTTCAAAAGGGCATTATTTCAAATTTCAAAGTTATTGAAATGACACGTTACTCAGAATTTAATGTTTGAGTTTTGATGTCTGACAAAAAAAGCCCAATAACTAATGTGCTAATAAAGCATTCAAAACCAAAAATCTTTATTAAATGGGACTTCAGGATGCTTGAGAGTGTTTCTTCTCAGCCTTCTAGCGTACAGAAAAGCTGAGACTATGGAAAAACAGACAAGCACCGTTCAGGCAAGGAACAGTAATGTTGCAGTAGGAGATTTATAGGGAGAAATAGACCAGTATCTTTTATTAGACTAACCAGTACAATTTTGAAAAAAAAAAAAAAAGAGATAAGCTTTTGGGGTCTGATGCTTTCCATCTGAGGTGGTTTGTACACTCTAGCAGAGGCAGCACTGCAAAATCAGGTATTAATTCTTGACAGCCGCAAGCCCACACGCTATTTCTAGCAAGCTGTAAGAACTACTTACTAATCAACATTAGGTGCAATCCCACAAACTAGTACTTCACAAAGTAACTGGCCGTGGAAATCATGCCTGCTGTAACTTAGACGAGTTTTCCTTGCTTGGCTGTCAGCCAGGAACTTCCCACTTAAATTTGGACAAACCTCTAAACTGGTGCTGTGAGAGTGCTGTAGGCAAGGCTGAGTGAAGGGAATTGGAGAGAAACATTGGGTATCCAGAAGCTTGATCCAGAAACAGAAGGGGGCTATTTCTTTTGAATTAACCAAGAACTTATCTGGGTCTTTTTTACAAACTTTATCAATTTGTCTAATAAAACACATTGTTTCCCCAGGTAAATCTATCCGTTCATATTCATAGATGATCATGACTATGAAGACACTTGCCTGGGTGCCACTTTGTTTCTCAAGATACTCACCTGATTTTTCACAGATAATACCCTGCATTGATTTTGGAACATGCACAAACTGATGTTGCTGTTGAGGTTGCCTTTCCTCAGAGCCTCCTGCTAGCCTTGGGAGGAGAGCACAAGAGTGTGTGATAACGGGCACAGGCTTGCCTGAGCCCTGCCATGGAGGTGTTGGTTACCTGGGCGTTTCATGATCTGCTTTGGGAACAGTCCAAAAAGCTGAGCCTGGGTCCCTGTCTGTTTTGAAAAGGGTAGAGTTTCTCATCAGATGATGAGAGAAGTAGGTCACCCAGGTTGTGAGGGGCCAGGTTGGATGAACTGAAAGATGATGAAAGACACTGGTTCCCTGCCAGTACAGGTGCTGCTACATTTGTTCTTTGTTAGAGACACACGTGATTTTCCACGTTTGTCCTAAGACAAAGGTATATTCTCTGCACTTGCAGGCTGTGCAGTGCCAGGAGGAGTTTGGCTCAGGCTTGTAGAAAGGCTTACAGCTACGAAGTGCAGACTAAAACACCCTATTTATAGTTTTTTTTAGCACAGCTCTCCTGTTGTCCTCTGCTGGCTGGGAAGGCTGGTGAGCAGGGAGGGACTCACAAGTGTTTCACTGGCAGCTGTTGAGGGCAGCATGAATTCAAGCCATTTACAAAACCAGCATGGAACCAGGTGAATCCAACAGGAGCATGGGTGATGGCAGGGAAGCACCACTGAAAGGGGATTTAGGAATAACTTCAAGCTTTCAGACGAAATGCTGTCATGCTCCCTTACTAATATCTTGCTGTACCACTTTTAAGTTTGAACAGGCGATGCAGATTTTTCTTTTGACAAAATAGAAAGTCTTTACAACATTGTTGCTTTGATTTCAGACAAGGCTTGTACAGTTTATCTTCTCTCCTCTGGCATTCTCCCTGGGTGTTATGTCAGGTCAGCTGCTCATGAGGAGCTCCTCAAAGAGGACTTCCTTCCTCCTCCCAGTACCCTGGAAGGCAGCACTACCTCGTCCCGGCAGGCAAGGTCCTTTCTGCGCACTGATGATTATTTTTTCCTCTCAGTTTTTTTCCAAATTTTTGTGATCCCAGAACGCTCCCTTGGGTTTAGGCCAGAGCTCCCCACAGCTTGTGCCCGGCCCTCAGGGACGCAGGAAAGACGCCGACGACGTAAACCACTGAGAAAATTTTTAGAAAAACGCTTTTATTTCCCCCATGACCTCGCTGAGGGCGCCCCTCGGGCCCGGCAGGGGGAAGCCCCCCGCGGGCGGGCGGCAGGCCGGCTGGAGCCTCGGGCTGCCCTGAGGGGCGACGGAGCTGACGGAGGCTGCCCCTCCCCACTCTTCGCCTCGGGCTGCCCGCGCGGCGCGTGTTTCCGGGCGGGGTGCGGCGCGAGAGCCAATCGGAAGGCGCCGGCACCTCCCTTGGTGGGCGGTGGCGCGGGCTTCTGCGCCAATCAGACAGGGGGGAGGGGGATAAGGCGGGAGGAGGTGGGGCGCGCGCCCGCCGGGCTGTGGGCGGGGCGGTGGGAGGGGCCAGCGGCGGGGCGGTGGCGGCGGGTAAACACGGCGGCGGGGAGCGCGCGCCGCTGGGCCATGGCGGCTTCTCCTGCTGAGGTGTTCGGGCTGCCGGGCGAGGAGGTGAGGCCTGCGACCGCTCTTCGCCCCCGCGCTTCCCGCTTCCTTTCTCCCCCGAGGGCGGGCGGCGGCTTTCCGGGAGGGTCTCCCTTCAAGGCGAGGGGTTTCCTGCGGGCCCGCCGCCGTCTGGCAGGGTAGGGGAGCGGGGCTGAGGTGAGGTGGGGGGGCTCGGCGGGCCCTCGCCCGTTCGCCTCAGCTCCGTCTGCCGGGCCGGCCGCGGCCGGTAAGCCGGCGGCTGCCGTGTCTCCTAGCACCGGCATTCCTGTCTCTAGGCTGGTTTTTGAAGCTGTGCGAGCCTCCCCCTGCAGACAGAGGAATTCGGGTGCGTTGGGCAACTTCCTCGTGAGGGAGCTGGGTGGGCGAAGCGGGGCTGCC
>JAOXNO010000070.1:27880763-27978978 GCA_028565335.1 Limnodromus scolopaceus
GCCCATGGCAGGGGGGTTGGAACTTGATGATCTTTAAGGTCCCTTCCAACTCTAACCATTCTATGATTCTATGAAAAAGGAGATCTATGGGGAACACTGTGTTGAACAATTCAGAATTTTTTGTATACTGTTTTTGTTAACCTAGAACAATAGATACTTCTACATGGCAGTTCATAAGCAGATGTCAGCTTGCTTAGTTGTTTCACTAGGCTAACTAAAACCATGTAGCTGTCCTAGTTTGGTACCAACACCAAACAAATAATACTCTCTTTCAGCAAAGCATGTTTAAATCAATCTACTGTATACCAGCCTCAGGTTTGCAGCTTCTAGTTTCCTGAGGTCATGTACAAAGCATATAGTCTTTTTGTAAAATAGTATTCAGATAAATTCAGATCTGTATTATGATAGAAGTAAATAAACTCCATGATTAAGCCAACTTTAAAATCTGAGGAGTATGAATCCTCTTTCTGGGATCTCCCCCCTGTGGGCTATGTTCATGGCCTGTTAAGCCTGACTCTGAGATGCCCGTACCCAAAAATATCTTCAGATGTCTTTACTGTTCTCATGCTTGAATCACTGAAAAAGCTCATGATCTAAGCAACTAAATGCAGATGCAAGAAAAAGTGTTTGTTTTCTGGGGCAGTCTGTCATACACTAGTGGTTGCTCTTGGTCTTTTTTCTGAGGAGACGGTGAGATTGTTTCTTGAGCTGGGTTCTGTCAGTTGGGTCCCATGGGCTGTGACTGAGGACACCGTTCTTATTGGGAGAGGGTAGTGGTGGACTGAGTGAAGTGCGTGCAGAAATGCTCAGTGAGATTGAAAATGCATGCGTGATGCTCTTCAGCTTGAGTAGTCTTACTGATGTTGAATGTCACTGAAACCAAGTAATTGATAGAAGATTAATTGAACACTATTTTGGAATGTAAGAAGGGTGGATATTTTAGGATATTTGTGATACATAAAAATGCTAACAAATGTCTCTTAATTTGATGCCAACATAGTTTTATACTTATTTTTTCTTAAATCTGGTCAGTTTTATTGCTGTCATAAAACATATTGGTCACGTTATGTGCCTTAAAGCCTGATTATGACTAAGAATTTTCAAAGCTTATGACACTTGCTACTGGTCAGTGCTGGGTGAGGTTGGTTGTTAGGTCTTTCTTTTCTGAACTATTAGATTTCCTAGTAGGAGAAATTTTTCTTTGGGGTGAAGGTAGAAGATACACATGTAATTTGGCTGAAATTGTCTTGGCCAATTGACTGTTTTGCCAGTAAATGGATATTGTAGATTCATCTTGGTCCCCTGGCAATCATCTCCTAACTATATAAGGTGGGAGAAATTTGCTACTTTATTTGGTGGTTTGTTTTAAATTTTACCTTATTAGCTGGATGTCTCTGTCTCAGGATTAGCATGCAATTCTCTGTTATCTTTATGAACCCCTCCAATTGGTATTGGTTAGGGAGTTCAGCCCTGTGGTTATATATGAAACCAATGATAAAGCGAACTTTCTGAGTACTTCCTATGTGTCTCCTTTTGAAAGCACTTTCAATGATATGTGGAATTCAGGAAGGCCCCAGGGACAACATCTGCTGCTTCACCCATTGCTGTGGTATCTGTTTAACTCTTCAACCACCTAGATTGAATCAGCTTTCCTCACAAGCATCTCTGACTAGCCATTGCCTACAAACAGTCCTTCATCTGCAGAGCTTTTTGCTTTCCAGGGAAACAGTGCTCATTTGTCCTGTTCCTCTGACATGGTCACAGCTGTTGGGACTTTTTTTTTTTTTCCCCCTGTCTTGAATTCAGTAGCTTATCAGATGAGCTATGTAAGACTTTGCCACAGCCATGTTAATTAACCGGAGGAGTGCAGTCACTTATATCACTCTTGTGAAGCTGTAATTTGAATAATGTGTAGCTGAAGTAGTTTTTGGTTTTAAAAAATCTCATACTCTGTTGACATGTCATTTCAGAAATTCCAGTATTTTGAGCGTGGCCTCTCTGTGCTGTGGAAAAAAAAAAAAAAGATGCAAGAATTCTTTATTCTTGCCTTTTTTGAGAGTTCTTCACAGCTTTATTAATCTATTCTGATGAATTTGATACCCTTTTTATTGCCCCCAGGAAATCTGACTGTCTAGATACCATTATGTAAAAATTTGCTCAGTCCATGTGCATTTATCTGTTTAATGCAACTCGCTTGAGCGGCTAGTGAGATGTAAATGGCAGCCCATTCCTTGTGTCCTAACAGGTCATCTCCATGTGCACCAAAAATTATGCTGTTCAGAGTGTGTTCTCACAAAGGCCCTTGCCTACTCTGTACAAAAGATGGCTAAGAATTGCCCACTGAGAAACATGGGAACTGCTTCTGGAAACTGCTCCCACATGCTCTTGTTCCTGTGAGCAGTACAAGTCACTGGGCTGTATGGTTGGTGGCAACAGCAGCTTGCTTTTACCATGGCCCCAGGAGAAGATCTTCATGTGTGTGCTATGCAGTACGTGCATACTGCATCCGATCCGATACAGATGTACTGCAAGGCTCGCTGGGAAAAATGGTGATGGCTACTGCCAGAACAATTTGTCATTTGGGAAGGAAGGCTGGCAGGAACAGTTGTATGCTTGGTTCTGTGGGATTAAGCACCCTAACTCAAACCAAAATCCCATTCCTTTAGAATGCTGAGATTAAAAATAAAATTAATTTTAAAAACCTCAAACCCTACTGTACTGACTTATCTCATTTTTTTGATTCTATGTCTACCATTGTATGTGGATATGATAAGACTTTAAAAGGGGTAAAAGTAGAATAAATTTGCTACTGAAACTTAGAACTGTTTCTGTCAGACAAAGTAACTGCATTACCTAGTCTATAGTTTTCAGTGTAAATTCAAAATTATGCCAATAATTGCTTTTAGCTTTGTAAATTAAAAATAGAGCTGAAAAATAAATCTGAATGCATCTTGAATATGTTATTTTGTATTTTAGGAGAACACACGGATTGTCAGGGTGAAGGTTATAGCTGGAATTGGCCTGGCCAAGAAGGATATCTTAGGAGCCAGGTAAGAATATGTGTCTTTAATGTATTATGAGACAGCTGTTTCTTTATTTTCTTTCCACAGCTGTTTAGATCTTAGAAAATCCTGCTGTGCCTCTTTCTAAAAACATCAGAACTGTTTTAACTGGTAATCTTATAAAATGATCAGAGACTATATATGAAGATAATCTGTTTTCTTGCCCAGGAGTCACTTGGACAGATCTTATGCATTGGCAAAATAATGTGTGAGAAGGCTTAATTCGCTGCGTGGTAGGATACCCCTGCCATGAAGGATTGATACATGTATACATTTTACTTCAGGTAGACTGCAGCTACAATAGCAATAGTTGAGTTACAATCAAAATTGTCTCTTCTGAGCTTTAAATATTTGGAATGAGTACAACACTAAACAGTGGTAGCAACAAGACTATTTCAGCTTCAAATTATATGCAGAGGAACAGCATCCACCAATTCTATAGATGTGGTAAACCCATGCCAGTGGCTGCAGGCCCTGGGTATGTACAGATTTAAAAGTTAACAGTCTGCATAAGGGAAGAAACAATCAATGTGGCTTAGCATTTACCGCAGGAAAGATTAGGCTTTGTAATTGAAATGCTCTGTAGGATCTTGTAGAATTGGTAAGTGGCAGCATGTAGTTTGTACTAAAGCTAATTTTTCTTCTGGCCCATGTACAGAGGGTCTAGAAAAATACCAATGGTTTTAGTACTCGTTCTGCTGTCAGCTGCTTTGGCATATGTACAGGAATGCTGTTATTTTAGCACTAGCAAAATTGTTACATGTGACATCAGTTTAGCATTAGAAAAAATTCTCTTGTGATATTCATATTTTCCCTAAAGCCAGACAGTCTTTCTTTTTTTTTTCACATACAGTTTTTTCTCTTTAAACAAAAATAGGGCAGCTTTTCTCATCATAACTTAAATATGTGGAAATCATATGCTCTTTTGCCTTATGGCAGACAGTCTTGGTCACCTTTTGTTACTAGTCTGTTTGAGCAATTTAATGCTTTGACTCTGTTTATGAAAAGCAGACATTCATATAATCTGCTGTTTATTGTACCACAGGAAGGAAAAAAAATAAATCTGAGGCAGTAGGTCATTTTAAGCAAGCATGTTAGGACACCTTTATTTACAGAAAAGTTTGGGTTAAACTCTGTGAAACTGATAGAACATATTGCATGCTCAAGGGAAGTACCTCAAATTCCAGGTGTTTTAAATTGTTAAAACCAGGAGATTTAATACTTCAAGCTTTGTTAATCACAGGTGATTTTTTTCATGTGTCTCATTGAAATGCATGGGGATTTATTAAATCTGTTCTCACGAAATAAGAACTGTGAAAGAAGAGAGATAATCAGATTGTAGTGATACACAATATGAAATGGTGTGGCTAGTATGGTCATAATTAGTAACAATGTTCAGATTAGTATTATCTCTGAAACTATTTAGAAAATGATTGTATGTACAAATGTGTATGGTGTTCATAAAGTAATTGTAACTCTTTCATAGCTTCTATTAATGTAAGCCTTTTAAAAGTCAACTGCTAATAATGCTGACAAAAAAGGATATATAGCAGCATGCTTATCTTTTTCTTTACCCCTCCCAGTGACCCGTATGTGAAAGTGACAGTGTATGATCCAGTGAATGGAGTCCTTACCAGTGTTCAGACAAAAACAATTAAAAAGGTTAGCCTTCTTGTCTTTGTGGGTGTGATCGTTTGGTTTGGTTTTTTTTTTTGATCAAACTAGAGGAAAAGTTAATACTACAGGAAATATGAGAATTAGTATGTCACTTGTGTGAATGGACATGGGGAAAGGAATATTCCGTGACCTACTCTGTTTCTCCGTACATGGTGTTATTTTGGTATTTTCCCTTCAATAATGTTAGTGAAAGGCAGAGAAACACTAAGGAATATAAGGTGAGTATGGTTTCAAAACTACATCATTCATGGAAATACTGGATTGTTCTGATTTTCTGAGATCTTTAATGATATAAGAATTTCTCCTTCTTGCTGCACAACTTTTATCTTTTTTTATGTTTGAAACACAAACATGATTTGTTGTATTTCAACATCAGATTGCACAGTTCACCTGAATCATGATGATACTCATTTCTCTAGAATACCTGTGGGTAAAAGGCAGTGTTAACACTGGTAGATTACGTTAGATCAACTAAAAATGAAAAATTGTTTGTGAGAGGGAAAGTACTCCTCACTGTTCTCAGATAGTGGCTGTGATTTATGTTATGAAATCACTCATGCATTTTGCCTTCATGTTGATAATTGTTTAGCTATGATGAGAGTTCAAAGTATCTCTAGTATTTTTAAAAATAGCTACAATTGAAAGATGTGTTTAGGCGAGCAGGTTATGTTGTGTTTGGCTCACCTAGGCATGGTCTGTCTAGATTACGTTGTTGAGAGCTTTGGCATTTGCTAAGAGTTCATAATTTCAGGATTAACATATTTTTGCATGTAAACAATGAGGATAGTGGACTGAGGAGATGGTGGTGATTACCACTGAAGACATACCATAAATCAACTTATTTGGACTGTATAATGTGCCTTTCTCTGCATCCATGGCATTAGCCAAAATCTGAGAATATTTGCATAAATTGTCTCCATTCTGCAGTGTATTAAAGAGTATAAGACTCCTATGACTATTAACTGCAGTAGCAAGGTTAACTTTTGTACTTTAAGTGGATTGTTACACGGGATGTAAAAAACAGATGTAAAACATCAAAAAAGACACCAATATAGAATTGTTACTATAACCAATGCCGTTTTCTTTTTTTTTTTCCCTTCTCTCCCTCCCCTCCCATATAGTCCTTAAATCCAAAGTGGAATGAAGAACTCTTATTTAGAGTAAGTGGTTTTTACAGCCTTATTACCTATGTTGGTTATTATATTAACATATTAGTAAAAATGTTTTCTCACTACTTCAGCTTAAAATCAGAAATACATCTATAATTAATGTTCAAAAAGCCTCACAAACTGCTTTACTTAAAAATATATGTTAACTTTTTTATTCGTGCCAGAATTAAATTTTCAGTCTTGATGTTATCTTCCCTATTCCATGAATGAAGACATTTAAAAATTATTTGGGATAGCACCAGTCTTGGCTCATTGGTTCTTATAGAAATGTGTTGCACAGTGAAATGGCAGCAAGGTGCAGATTTGCTGTTTGATTTAGGCCTTACATATTTCTTTCCTCCTGCATAAACATAGAGCTTTTGCTGAACAGAAATGCTGGAATTTAGCATATATTTTAACTATTAACGCATTTTTTCCTAGGTTAATCCTCAGAAACACAGACTCCTTTTTGAAGTATTTGATGAAAACCGTTTGGTAGGTCCTTTTGTGTTCATATTGCATTGTATTGAAGACTTGAATGAAAATAATCAACATGGCTAAAAAACCCACACCAAATAACCTCAACTTTTATAATGAAACCTAGAGTTAAAGGCAGACGTGGTTAGTTTAATTATCTGACATTACAACTTTGTGATGCTTTGGAACAGTTATATTATTATTCTTAACTTCCAATATGCTTTAACTCATAGAAGTGTCCCTTTTTTATAGTGCTTTTCAAATGATATAGCCAAAGTCTTTGGTGGTATTGAAAGCTCTGTATTGAATGTTTATTTTTCCCACGAAGTAGCATTGACAGTGTAGGTTTCTCACACCACATACAGAGATGCTGCTTCTGTGTATGCGGAGTAGTGTGAAAGAAAGCATGTGTACATTTTCTTTGGAAATCTAAAGAAGTGGGACAGTGGATGATGATCTTGTAGATAGGTGTCACTCTCTGCATGGCAGACCATAAGATAGATAAGGATAGCTTGTGCATTTATTTTCTCAGTGAAATCAAAACTCCTCCTCTGACCATGCTCTCATTTAAGGTGTGAAGGTGTCTATTTACCTATCTTCTGTCCGTATGTTTCATTGCAAACGAGTAAGGCTGGCAACAGTGCAATCATGACACTTGCATCCTAGGGCGACTTCACAGACATTCTTCTCACTGGAATATAAACCTTTTTCTTCGGCAATAGTTTGAAACTAGTAAGAGGCATTGAGTGCTCTTTAGTTTGTACTCCAAACACAGTTTCATTCTGATAGCTGCTATAAGGGATCTTTTTGTGCTTGAATAGTCTGATGGCTATGAAAAGCTTACTATTTTTTCCTAAAGCTTTCTGCATGTACTCAGTAATCAATTGTATCTATTATGGAGGTGCTGCTCTGCTAAAGTTGGGAAGAGTGAAAATGTATGTAAATATAAGTACAATCTGTCTAGAATAATTAGATGTAAGAAAAAAGCGGCTCGTTTCTTGGTTGTAGGCATTACGTAGTCCCCAGACCATTTACTTCTTGACTGGTGGTATTGCCTGTCCCAAGTATTTCAAATAAAGTGTCTCTGTTATTTTTTTAAATGAAATTTTTAAGGGAATTAGCAGCATTTGTGGCTTACGTGGCAGGTTAAATATGGTTTTTCAGGATGCTCAGGTGTTCATCTCAACATGATGTGGGCTACAATGTATTCATGAGGTTAAAGTGCATTGACTGTTAGTCGTTGGAACGTTACTGCCACCGCCTGGAAGCCAGGAGGCAAGGCAGAAAGTCAGATTCCTGATTTTTTGCGGGGAGAAGGCCAGTGCTTTCTTTGTGGTTTCCACCAAGAGAATTCCATAGCGTTCTTTTTCTAATTTAGAATAGATTAGTTGTTTGATCTGTTTGCTTATGGGAAAGGAACCAAGAAAACGTTTTACTGGCAGCAACTCGGAAATGGTGGTTTATTTCCTATGTATAATTATATTTAGAGATCAAAGAGACATGACCTTATCAGTCACTGTATACCTCTACAATAACCCAATATTTTTCATCTTTTCCATCTCCTCATTCAGTGAATGGAAAAGGCTGTCTCCGTGTGTCTATTTAGCTTGCTTTCAGAAGCACAAAGTTTCTATCCCAGATGTCTTGAGCTGTTTTAAGTAATGCAAATTGTTGCCTTAGCTGTAGTTGTTGTTTAGCATTAACAAGCTTCCCTGCTTCTATTAATTCATCTTCATACATCAGAAATCATAGGTGCCTGGCACTCTCTCACTAGCATGTGCAGCTATGATCAGAAGGTCTTTCATCTTCCATTATTTTAGGGGGCTTCAGTGTTAATCAGCCCTTTTTTTTCTTCTACCAATTGGATGAGTCTTTAAACTCTACCTATGAGTAAGCTGATAAAACTGAAGTTCTTTTACATTTGTGAGACTGTACTCCAAACAGATAATTTTCTCTTTATAAAAATCTATCCCAAGTGCTTTTATTCCCTGTAACTTTTGGGGAGAAATTGAAGCTCAAAATCCCTGCGTTTTGGTTTTAAGAAATATTGCTTTCTTGGAAATCAGGCTCAGAACTTACCACCTTCAACTTTTGGCTTAAATTCAAAGCCCTGCTGCATCAACCTGCATATCACCAACAACTACAGTTTTAAAATATTTCTGTAATAGATTTAAAACTTTTAAAAGATCACCTGTCTTGGATTTAGCAAGGGAACACTAAATCTAAGTTTGTTCTGCTGCCTTGTTGTAAACCATTAGCAGAATAAAGGGTTTGAGCAGTTTGTAGAGTCCTCAGTTATGGTTGTCTTTAAAAACACGATAGAAAAATTTGTCAAGAAGGACAATGAGATCACTTATGAGATGGACCAGTGAAGGTATGAGATGATGTTTTGCTATCTCTTCCTGTCTTAAAATAACTTGTGATAATTAGGTATATTTCAAATGAAATGCCAAAATCTTTTGTTGATATTGAAGAAGTCAATGATGTTAAGATTTGAATGGAAGTTCTGGTACTTTTAAAAAACTAATATCTTTAATTTTTGTCAACTCTAATTCAGCAAGAGAGAATTTTTGCATTTTAAAAGCCGTTTTATATTGATTAAGGAAGCTGTAATTGGCTGGCTATACCTATAAAGTTATAGCTAAGGAAGAGTGACATGTTGAGAAATTTCACTTAAATCTTAAGCCTGAGTTATCAAATTATGTCAGCTTATAATTTTCTTAGAGTTTTCTTTAGTAAAATTGGAAAAATGTTTCAGATCATCCGTTGAGGAAGAAAGCATTGCTTTTTTTTACAAAAAGCAGTATCTCTAATAAAGTGGTTACAGTTTTTTGTGTATCACACTAACATGTTATGAACTGTGCTACTAATAAATTTGTTGTTGGGGGAAAAAAGGAGCTTTAAGACATGCATTTTTTACTCTTCACTCATATCTTAGGGTGGATTTTTTCTTGTTGTATTGTTTGGTGGTTTTTTTGTTTGGGTTTTTTTTTTAATATATTGCTTGAAGTTCAAATGTAACTTTTTGAAACTGTGACCAAAAGAGTCTTTTATGGCATTTGCCTTTCCACTTCTCCCCCCATCCCAGCTGCCTGTGACATAGAACATCAGAAGTAGTCCATTTGGTAAAGCATAATGAAATAAATGAACTATTGTATTTGTTGGCTTTTTATGAATAAGCTAGTATTCATTTATTGCTGCATTCTAATCATGGAATTCAGGTACCAGAGGTTAAGTAAGCCCTGGAGTATAATTAGAAAACAAATTTGTTGCTTGCAAACAGAGTACTGTGAATTTGATTCTTGGCTCTTTTTTGGGAAAGAGGTATAAATGTTAATTTTACTGCCTTCTAGCTTAAAATACAGTAAAGGTTAAATAAATATGGAGCAGAAAAAAAATTAGTAGTATGACCTATAAAAGTATAAATGGCCTAGTGTTCTCTTCTGCTTGCACTTTTTCAGCACCACTAAGTAATTTCTTGTTAGTGCGGTAGCGTTTAGTGCTGCATCATGTATGGCTTCTGTATTCAAAAGTACATTCATAGCCAAATATTTGTTTTTCAAAAAATAAAAAACAACAAAAAACACACTTAACAGCAAGATTTAAGATTGTCTTTTTTCAAAAGTCCCACTAGGTGCCAGCAAAGGACCTTTTCAGACTATACGATCCACTGAAACATTTTGGAGTTCTCAATCCCATTACTCTTCTAGGAGTTGACAGTGTATTAACTTCTTGACATGCTGAACATTTTATTTAAAAAAATAAAAATAATTAGTAGTTAGCTATAAATGTATGAGACAGTTTGTATATAATTATATAGAATCCTTTCTTCTGTAATTGTGCATAGTAATCATATTTATCTTTGTGCATACTCAGGTCAGTGTTTAAAAGTATGCATAGCTGCTCGTATATTTGTGTGCCATATTGAACTCTAATGACTGTCAGCTTACTGTGGGCTTCCAGCAAAGAAGATGAGGTAGTTCAATTTGTAAGAATAGTTTGTTTCTTTCTATCTTTAACAGCTGTAATTTTGAAAGGTTAAAATATGAAATAAAAGGTTAACATAGTAGGCTGGAAATAAATACCAAATTATTAATCAGAGTAACTTTTTGTGGTTCTAATTCAGTTGCACTTCACTGAAAATTATAAATTAATTGGCAGAACAGGTTTCTACTATGTGCAAATCTTTAGAACGTATGATTGTTTAACAGTGTGAAGATTGCAAGATAATGCCAACTTTCTTTCAAGTTTTATTTAAATAGTGCAGAAAGACTTTTTTTTTTTAAGGGGGAAAAGGCTTATTTCACTCGTTTGTGCATAATTCAGACCTCAGCAGTTTGCTAGCATGGTTACTATTTGGAAATTCAATCCTAGACTTGATACTCAATTATATGGGACTTCATTCCTACCAACTTCCTGTAATTCTAAACCTATGGGTAAAAATATTAGTAGTCATACGCTGCTGAGGAAAGTACGGACACATTGACTCAGCTAGTGCAGCTGCAGTAGGAGTTGCTGTTTTAAACTTGGAAGTACTGGAAGTTTATTATTGTATTCATTTATGCAAATTGCAGAAGGTATAATTGAAGCAGGATCAGTAGTGTTTGTCAGCGTGTTGCAGCTGAGGTCGTTGGAACTAAGTGCTTTGTAAATGAATGCTTTCTGACTGCAAGCAATCAAAGACGGTCCAGAAACTGCAGTTCAACGAGTGGCTGACTTATTTCAAGAGGTACAGTTCTGTTGTTTGGGTTTTTTTTTGTCTTTTTTCAACACTAGTGTCTTGTAGAAATCAGGACAAAGACTGCAACTTTTATGGGCTTTTACTGTTGTGATGTACTAGCTCTAGGTTCTGTGCAGCTGCCTGTAGCCTTTCTGCTGAAGGATCTTTGTGGTTTTCATTTCCTAACATGCGTGGAAATGAGAACAAATGGCACGACGGTTAAGATTGCATTTTGCTGCCCAGAGAAGCAACACTGATCCGTTATCAGAAACCTCTGAAGATGTTTTGGACAGTAATGATTGTATGTACTTCAAAAAATCGCGAAATTCTGCACCTAATGTTACACAGATGAAACTGACTCCTAGACAAATTGCTTATGCACCTGTAATGCAACAAGGAGTTAATCAAGAGGAAAATGCAACTTCTTCATTGCAAATAAAAAAGACCACCTCACTGCACATTTCGCTACAGTCTAGAAAGCACAGTGGATGTTTTCGATCTGGTGATGCTGTAGCTACTGGTGAAGACGTTTCATTCACTGATATTGGAAATGAAGGAAATTGTGGCACTAGAATTGTGGTTGATCATCGACCTAATGATAGCCTTCTGAGCAATACTGCTCTGTGCAATGGCAGCCTTAGCAGTATTGCAGCCAGTGACAGCGGATCGTTCAGCAGTGCTGGCAGTGACTACGGATCATGTGCAAGTACCACAAGTGATGGAGGTTCATATAGTAACAGTGTCATCAGTGACAGTGGTAGTGGCACTCTTTCGACAAGCGGTGGTACTTTCTGTAGTAGTGTTGTACATGGTGATTGTTCGTATAGAAGCACTGCAAACAAATGTAATCCCTACAGGAGCAACTCATCTCAGGAAACTTTGTGTAGAAGTAATACTGCTTTTGACCAAGATGCTTTGTCAGTGAGGAAGAAAACCAAAATTCCACTGCGGCGTTGTTCATCACTGGTTATTTTCCCTAGGAGTCCTTCCAGTACTCCTCCAGCTTCTCCGGTAAGCTCAGGTCAACTACCACATAGAAATGCCTATCAAACATCCCATAAACTAATTATTTCTCCTAGTGAGCTGGCACAAAAAGAAGATCAAACCATTTCCAAGGGATTCCTCTCAACAGCAGTCAATGGACTTCGGTTGTCTAAAACAGTTTGCTCCTCTGGTGAAGTCAGAGACATTCGACCACTTTACTTGAATGCATCATTTCAGGACAAAAGTAAAATTTTGAATAGTTCTGAGCAGGCAACTTGTGAAGAAGTATCTGATGGCTTCTCATGTATTTCAGTTCATCTCACTCAAAGACCATTTGCATCAAGCAGTGAAACGGTTAATGGCTGTTGCACTCCAGAGTTAAATCTGAACTCCAGTGAAAAATATCCTCATTTAAAACTGGCACGTAGCACATCTGCATGTTTACCCTCAAAAATAGATTCAGAATATCAGATTAATATAAATGAAATAGAAAGGCCGAATGCACAGATGAGCAAAGCCCACCATGTTTTGCAAAGAAGCGTTTCGTTGGAAGGATCACATCAAAAAGTTTCTTGCTGTTTATCCAGCCTTAAGTACAAGTGTCATAGTGCAAGGACGTCTCAGTTGCACATACAGTTCAAACCTGGAAATCAAGGAAAAACAACTGGTGTTAAGAAAAGATATGGAACTTCTAAAAGGGAAATGTCTAACACTTCTTTGTGGAGGCCCCATAAGGTGAGTATTCTGGTTTATAGAAAAACTTGACAGTATTTTGCAGCTGAAATTTAACTTGAGAATAATAAAATTTACAATCAAGGCTTAAACACAATGATTTTAGAATTTCCTAATGGTGTCAAACTGTCACCTTTAGGAAGTTAATTTTCATATTATCTGTAACATTCGACTTTTAGATTTGTTTCTTAGAGCATGGTACATACAGTAGTATATGTGAATAAGTCTTACAGTGAAATACCTGTATTTACTGTATTGTAAACAATAATTTCCTTTTTACATGAACTCAAGGGGATTTTCTTGTCTAATTACCTAGATAAGGGAATTATTTAAACTTCAGATGAAGTTTTGTAGTTTTAAATACATAACTTCTCAGTAAATTAATGTAATTACTATAAGTGTTTGCATATAAAATGGGTAAATATGAGTGGATTACTGTATAATCTTTTAGGTTTATATTACATAGGCTTATTTTACAGAAGAGTTTGCTGTATGTAGAATTAAAGATAAGTAATATTTGAGCAGAGAAACTGTAAATACCGTTTGTTTCTGTGTACACCCTGAACCACAGGAATTTTCAGAGTTTCCTCTCTTTTTTTCTTTTTTTTTTCCTTCCAACCACTACTTCAGCCTGAGCAGTACACTGTAACTTAATACCTCTCCCAACAACATTGCAGTTCAAATTATAGAACTTGGGTCTAGAAGGCTTATATTAAATGTATTTTTTGGTAATGAAACTCGCATCCAACTAAACTGCAGAAGTGTGTTTGCTCTTATTAACTCTTAAGGCATTCTATATTGTCAGTAAGGCATAAGCCACATTAAATGTGGGTTTTAAGACTTGTTTCAATAGCATTGTGAAGATGTGAATGATCTGAATATTATATATTGGTTTTAATTGTGAATGCAGTTAGAAGAGCAACAATTAATGTTTACAAAAATTGTTTAAAGACCTCATTATCTATGTATTGACACTACCACCATTTAACTAATACGCTTGTTCAAGTAAAAGGCTTTATGCCAAAGATCCATAGTTATGACAGTCCCTTTCTAAACTAGTAATACAATTACCTTTGCGGTATTAGACTGTAATTTTCAGTCTGTTCTTGCCCTTACAGTAGTGCCTGATGATTGTACATCTTTTGACTTCTTCGGAGTTTTGTTTTGTTTTTTGGTTAAAAAGAGTTTGTAGAAAAATGCACTCTCCTTTTTATAAAATTGTGATCTGTGTTTAAGCTTCATTATAAAACTCACAGTGGATCACAGGTTATCACTATGCATATTGTTTGGTCATTCCTTGTGCAAAATCAAACTGTACAGTTGATGATAAATTTCACAGTAAGCACAAACAGATTACGATGTGTTAAGTAGTCCAGATCTAGTTATTTTTAAAAAGTATATTGTAAAAAGGAAAACATGTTGAGTCATGCACTTCAAGTACATTTCTTGTCAACTTGCACTGCTAGCCTCTGTGTTTAATGGCAGTTTATCTGCAAGATAATTTATATTTTAATATTGAGTGAATTTTAATAAATTCAATTTAGATAGAATCTAAGTTCAGGGTTAGATTGTTGGCAAACATTTCCAGAAAACCCTGTAGGACACTGGAGTGACAATAGTTTGTTTCAGTTCCCAGGAGTGGTGTTTACAGTGGATTGCCATAAAAACTAAGGAGACTTAACTTCTTAAAGCACTTGATACCACACTTCTGTGGTAGTTGTGCATTTTTACTCTGTTAATGTGGTAGCAAGTTTGAAGTTTCCTGTATTCTTAAGATTTCATCTTCTGACTGAAAGATGAGACAAGTTTAAAAATGAAAAATGGTAGAAAAAAAGAGAGTCTGAATCCCAAATATGTAAATGTACTTTTCTTGTACTTGTACTTTTAATATATTTGCAAATGTTTAGAATTGTGCCATTTCTATACAAATTAAAAAGATCTCTGATGTCAGAAAACTGGACGCTAAAGGTTTTATAGCAGTATACTTGTTTCAGATTCCTTTATGCAACAACAGGCACAGGAGCCTTTCAGTCCTGAAATGGCCCTTTCAGTCTTTGTGTAAAATCAGTTGTTATAAAATATCCCATAAAATATGCTATGAAAAAATTTAAAAGCTTCCCCTACCAAATCAAGCAAAAAACTTAGTTGGCTTTATAGCAGTTCAGCAATTCACTAGAATAAAATAAATAAATATTGTTGTATTTGCTATTACAGTCTTTGTGACAAATATAATAGATTCTATGGTAATCATTTAATTATATAGTCCAGTTAATTATCATGGTGTATTGTGACTCATTTAAAAATAAACAACTCCCAAAATATTTCTCTTGACTCCAGTTAGTCTGGCCTAGTATATTGATATGCTGAGTCTGGGTTCAAATTTAACAAGTTGATACTGGAGTAGCATTTAGTAATGTCAGCTATCTGTACAGAGCAGTCATGAAATCAAATCAGTGCTTTGGTCAGAGACTCCAGAGTCTGAAGCAGCGAAAGGTCTATGCATTCTTTTCTTACGTGCCTAGCTACTAGCCTTCAGCCACCTCATATCAGATTTCCTGCTTTCTATAATCAACAGCTTGTTAAAGGCTGACTTTTTTTAAAAAAAAACAAAAACAAAAAAAAAACCCCACCATTTTTGTGACAACTGGCCTTGGATTATTTTTAATTAAGTTGAAAAATGTAGAATGGTGATGGCCCACATACCACTGCTGATCTTTACTGGAAACATATCAAATAGGTTCTGCAGTAGATAGTGGAATTTCATTTATGCAAAGCAGGAGGAAGAGGTAGTCCATGGTTTCAGTGTTGAAGATTGTTCTTGACACTGTATTTCTGTTTTTAATGTATTTTCAGTGCAACTATCTTGCTTAGGGTAGAAATAAATCCACAACTAAAGCACTTTGACATCACAGGTGTGAATTGGGAGGGTAGGAGTGAGTAAGGAAACAGTTTACGTGTCTTCTTCAAGAAGTACAGAGGAAGGCAGAAGCAGTGACTACAATTCCACTTCTTGTAGACCGTAAACAAACTTAAAAAAAAAAAAAAAAGATGTGTTAATCTCTTCCATGAGTATAACATTATGCTGACATCCCTGTTGACATCAGCCATTCCTTCTCCATCATCAGTATCACTGCCGATTAGATAATGTGAATATTGTAAATGTACTTGCAAATCCATTTCAGCAACTGTATACCTTTAAAGTAATTATTTGTACAATTAAGGGAATCATTGTCATTTTGTTTACAAGTAATTTTACTCAAGTTTTGTCTTGAGTGAATGAAATGCATGTTTTGAAGTGAAAAACTTCAGAGGTGGTGTAAAATAACTGAAACATTTTTCTATTGTCAGGTTTGTGTGAAGAAAACCTTTAGTTGGAGCTCTCAAGCTTTTTTCACCAAGTTCTGGAACTCTGCCTTTTGTATTTGTAAAAGGAGATGCTATTTGAATCTCTAGGTAGAAAATTTAAATTTTGGACAAACAGTAGTTTGAGGGGCCTGTGTGTGAGGATGTCTCTCTTCAGTAACTTATTTGGCAGCTGATGTGAACATGTTGGGGGGAACAGAACCTGGTCCTGGAAGATCTTGATTCCTTAATAAATGCTGCACCACAAGTTAGCACTGAATAGTCTGAGGTTGTCTTCTCTCTTGCATCCTCTTTAAGTATTGAGTTTCTGTCTTAGCAGAACTACTTCACAGAAGGTCATGGTCTAACTGGGGAGAAGTGCCAAGAGATCGGGAAGACAACTGTGGCTTGTCTCCAGCCATCTCCATCTTTGCATATTGATCAAAGGGGCTGCATGCATGGGTATTGGTTTCCCAAATTTGTGCAAGGAAGTGAGGTGGAGAAGAGGCAGGTGAAGCAAAAAGATTATGGAGGCAATGCACAAATTGACATCACTTTATGCTATTGTGCTATGATAGCCTCATCCCCTAATAATTTTCATATTGTTCAGTATGGCATATCTTGAAGGATCATGTTACAGGACTGTATGGCACATTGCTCTGTTATGGTATATCAGTTCACTCAAGAAGAATTGGGGTTGAAAGGCTGGTGCTGTGTTTCTGAAGAATCATGGTTACAACTACATTAGACAAATCACACAGTACAATTTATGTTGTCTCAGACAAATTTTAGAAGCTGAAGTATATATCAGAGCATTAAAGGGAAGACAGTGGAAACTGTTAACCACATATAACAATTTATAATTATTTATAGGTGATCTCCTACTTTCATCCTTTACATAACAATGACCTGTAGCACTTTAATAATTTGTACTAATTTCTTCTATTTTCTATCTTGCTTTAAATGCAGAGTTTTGTTACAGCTTCTCTATCTGTCTTCATGCCTTTAGCTTTTGATGAGCTGTCTTCTTCAGAGGTAAAAAAAGATTACACAGAAAGGACGTGATAAACCTTATAGCTGAGACTGTGAACTGTTACTAGGTGGAAGCATTAGTAAAGGAGGTGATCGATTAACATTATTTGGTGTCAGCTCCATCCCTAAAGCTTTTCTTTGTCAGCTCTAGCAAGTTATATTTGGCAACAGTGAACAATATGTAACTTTCAGAATGTGATCAAAATGTAAGGAACAGTGTCTGGGCCATAGCAGAATACTTGAATAACCCTATATATCAAAGCTCTAGCATTTTGTAGTCACCAGCAAACACTACGTGTATATACTAAGGAGGAGTTTTATTTGATTGTGCTCCACACAAATTATTGTTAACTTCATTCTGTTTATCATCTGCAGCTGAAGTGAGTTCGGGTAGATTTCTCATGCCAACGAAAGAGGGAACTTAAACTGCAAAACCATGCAAAGCAGAGCTCCTGAAACAGCTTATATAAATATTTAATTGTCCAGACTTCAGGTTGATTCATGTCCTTTTAATATACTGTGAGGGAGTGGGAAGCATTGATGGTGTGGCTTCTTTAATGCAGCCACAAGCTATAGTTACTTTGTCTGTTAAAACTGAGTGTACATTTAAGAATGTGTGAAAGTAAAACTTTTTCCCAAGGCAAGATGGAGACATTCTTCCCTTTACTCCCGAGTAGCTGAGTAACCGTGATCAATGCTGTAAGTCTTTTTTTTTTTTTTTTTTAATGGTATGTTCTTTTGCTTTCTGTGAGAAATTAGAGCAACACTTTGGGTTAAATAAAAGCATGTATTGAAAAATGTTATGGTGATGTAGAAATCATAGTCTTTGTAAGCATTATAGCAGAAGATAGAAATCCTTAACAAAACTTGTAGTACCTGCAGGTATTTTCCCAAGAATTGTCAGGAAGCTCAGCTCTAAAACTGTTGAAATACTAACTGTAATGAATAATTTTTTGATCTATTAGAATCTCTTACTGAAGGAAGATGGTAAACAGTATGCTGATATTTTAAAAGGGAAACTACAGGCTACTGCAACAGGCCAGTCTGGAAGAAAGAGTATGTTGAATAGAGTTAGTAGACATATGACATGTTTTGTGTTTACAAGGGGTGAGACTGAGCACTGCTTTCATAAAAGGAAGTTTTGTCTTACAAATCAAACTAAGCAATGATGTGCAAAGATGGGTCAGCTGTGGTTAGTGAAGGATACTAAGCTTTTCAAAATATTTTACAAGAACCTAGCAGATGTTCTGAAAATACACTCAATATGTAAGTGCACAAAGAAGCTTCCTCGTTGATGACAACTAATGAAAGCATAAGAAATCTCTGAAGTTTGCAGAAGATCTCATGGTAGTGAGTGACTAGGCAGTAGAATGGAGAATTTGAAAATCAGTGTTGATAAATGCCAAGTACTGCACACAGAGGAAAAATAACTCCTGATGCACGTGTGGTAATGGGTGTCCCATACTGGTCAGGAAATAGTTTATGTCATGGTGAGTGATTTGCTGAAAAAGTCAGCTCAAATCTTGTTGACAGCTGAAAGGCAAATAGAAGGTTAGGATTTATTAGGAAATGAATAAACTAACAAAATTAAAAACACTATTATGGAATTGTACAAATCCACATATCTGCATGGCATGCATATTTCTGGTTATCCTTTTTCAGGAAGCATGTGTAATGGAACTAGAAAAATACCAAGAAGGGTCACAAGATTGGGATAAGTTTTATGTGAGAAGACACTGAGTAGACCAAGGGCTTTTCAGCTTTGGGGTGGGGGGAAAGTGGTGTAAAGGGAGTTTTATAAAACTATAGTTCAGGGGAGGTGAATTTAAACAGAGAATCCACTCTTCTAAAACAAATATATTCTCTTATGTGTTGCTGAGCTCACTGTTGCAAGACGTTGTGCATTCCAAATGTATAAATGGATTTCAATAAGAGGTTAGATAAGTTGAAGAAAGGACCATCAAAGCGTATTAGAGTCTTAATATATATTTTAACGTCAGGATGAAAAAGTCTGCTACCACTTACTCATTAGAAACTTGGGGATATATCAGAGGAAGTATTATTCTTAACTGCTGCTTTTATTTCCTTAAGCATCTGCTCTTGGTCATTATAGGGGCAGGATACAAGGCTACGCAGAGCATTAATCTGACCACTGCACTCTTTGGTGTCTGCTCAGCCCTTGCAGCCACCAAGAATCAAGTTGTAGAAATGCTCTTTAGAATTCTTCCCTCACCCTGGGCTGAGAGTGTTCTTCTGTGTTCCAACACGTTTTCTAATCTTCTAGAAGTGGATGAATTTCACAGATTAAGCAAGCAAGCAAAACTGACTGGCCTTCCCAGGAGAGTCATTTGCTTATGACTGACTTTCACCCTTGTCTGAAGGGGACTGTCCTGCATTTCTGTTAAGTCTCTCTGTTTCAAGTGAACTTTTTTTCTCACTCCTTGTGATGAACAGAACATGCTGATTTAGGAATGCAGCCAGCAAAATGTGTGTAGCTTAATTCAGTGTTAGTTTATGGATATATAATTATCTCTGTTTCAAGAGAGTACATCACTTTTTTTCTTGTTGTAGACTTCAGTTTACCATAAACTGCCACAGATAGATGCAATTATTGTTTGAGACCTTGGGCTGCTTTCAGCTGTATCAACTGGAACATAAACAAACATAATTTAAGAAGGACATCAGCAAGTTCCTGGCTGAAATTACATACAAATTTGAATTGGAGTCATTGAAGTTAAGGAGTATTAAAATGCAAATGGGACACTCCAGCTACTCAGTAAAAGGAATGTGGGAAGAAACATAGAACTAGATTCTTATAGACGTAGGTGATTTCTCTGGCATCTTTGATTTTCCTAGCATAAGCGAGAAAACCTTGATCAGTAAGTGAAAGCACAAGGGCTTTTTGAAAAAAAGAAAAAGGTTTCCAGAATTAGTTATGAATATTACTTATTTTTTAATAGTTTCTGCCTTAGCCAGTAGTTGTAGTTGTAATTTCTAGTAAGTTTGATTTGGGACAAATGTTTAGTTTATAAAGAATAAATCCAGAGTGGTTAACATCTGGTAAATTACAGGCCAATAACACCCATGTCTAATGCAGGAGGGATAATGTAACTTCAGTAAGAAAGGTTGTTGAGATTACCTGAAATAAATTGTAACACTTCTTTTGTTATAAAAGTAATTGTGGGTGGTTTATTTGTATTGTAGTTGCCTTGTGACATAGAGGTTGAGGCATCCAAGGTCAGTTCATGCAGTCTGGTTTTGGACAGGATTTATAAGTTGAGGATAGCACAGTTTAAGACAAACCGGTAAGTTCTGCTGTAGCCAGGTTATCTGCCTACACGTAGGACTGGCAGCAGTAGGTTTGGGCTTGGAGCTGGGAAAGGTCAGCAGGTAGGGCTTGGGGCCGCTGTTCAGATCAGTGGCAGCCGAGGACTAATGGGGAGTGCAGAAGAGTATGGAAAATTGCAGCATGGCTGGCAGCCACCGCTAGCTGTGCGCGGGTGCAAAGGCGCAGGGAATTCCTGAGTTAATGTTGATGTTGAATCTGGATCAACAGTGGCTGAGAACAGTAGGCCTAAGAATGCTTTCGAAAACTGCTGGACTAACTTTGGAGTAGGCTGAGGCCATCCAGCCTGCATCCAGCCCTGCTGTAGGTCTGCAGTCACAGAAATTTCTTAGAAGGGGTCAGTTACTTGTACAGCCTGGGTTGACTCTTCAAAACTATATTTAGAGCTGGAAAAAAGCAGCTTCCTGGCTCAACCTGATTTTGTGCGTCTGTGTGGCACTGTACTGAGCCTAATATACTTCCCAGTGAGACCGTGATGCAGAGATGCTCCAGTTGCCTATCTGCCTTTTGGAGGCAAATCATTTGTCTTTTGGTTGTTCTCTCTTGCTCTGAATAGCAAAAAGTTGATTGTGTATTGAGTCCTTTGGCAGAGTGTAATAATTAGACAGTGTGGATAACATCTGTCATACCTGGTTTATCCTTGCTCATTTCAGGGAGCAAATTGCATGTGCAGTTTAATGTTTGATAAGGTTTTCCATTTTTTGAGTGTTTTAAGCTTTCTAGTGTTAATTGGTGAAGGTAAAAGTGCACATGGAATTGTAACTACAGGAGTTTGTTTTTCAAACTTTATTCAAAGTGTTAAGATTTGGCACAAAAGCTTCCACAAATAGATGCAAAAGATTTATGTTTTTATACTGCTGTGAAGTTAATTGACTTGATGTCAGGAATGGCTTCTCAAAATAGTACCTAATTGTTTGGTACTGCTGATTATTTTTTTTTTTGAGCATTGGCTGGTTTGACACAGGAGACTCTTGACTTTTCATAAAATGTAACATTTCTGCTTTTTATATAGTAGCTTATTTGGCACATCTGTCCATAAAACTAAAGGAACTGAAATTCCTGAGGAGTAAAATAAATGCATTACAAACTTTTGGCTTGTTCTCTGTTTGTTGTGCTTAAGTATGCTTCATTTATTGTAGAAGGCTACTTGTCTTCCTGTGACCTATATGAAAATGGATCTTGTATGCAAAAAAAAAAAAAAAAGCTATCTTAAATTGCTTTGTTAATTAACTTTTCAGCACAAGTTCTCAAAGTAGCAAACACTGAGTGGAGTATTCTATGAATGTTATAAAATTACCATAGACTAAATACAAACTTTCAAGGAAGCTATCTATAAGATACCGGTTCTGTATAAAAAGTAGTAAGCTATAAATGGAGAAACAGATGACGCTTTTTCTCTGGTCTTTTTAGAGAAGCAATTCTCTGAAAATATCTTTGGAAGCAAGGGAGAATCAGTGAAAATAACTTCAGTGTCATTTCTAAATGCTCTCTGTTAAACAGATGGTAAAACTGCTGAGGCATGCTGTGCTGACACCTTGCTGTTGAGGCAGCCAGCAGAGCTGAAAGCACTGCAGAAACATGTTGCGTAATAACCATTGATCTGACAGTACCTATTTTCACTTTTTTGAAAATGCTGATAGGTTCTTATATCTCAGTATCATAGATAGTTGATCATGGAGGACAACCGAAAGGAAATGCCTTTGTGTCATTAAAAAAACCCAACCCTCCTTACTATCTACCTCTCTCCTTTAAAAATGCAGAAGGCTGGGACTTTAATGAATTCCATGCAACAAAGTATGTATTGTTTCGAAAGATAAAGAAAACATTACTTTTAGAATCCATGGATTTGGTAAGATCTTAACATGATAATTGAATTTTGCTTTTTTGAAACTGTTATTTTCCCATGATGAATAACATATGCTGGCAGTATTTTATGGAAGAAAAAAAGCTCACTTTTTTCTATTTAGAGTTCAAGAGAACCAAATAATATACTCAGCACAGCATGAGAAGGAAAATACTTGAAGTTGCTAGTGTAGCTCAGGAAAGGTTTTTTTTTCATTCTCATCAAGCTTGTAACTAGTGTTGATGTTTGGGTGTTTAAGCAAGAAGAATGTTGGTTTTATAAGGGTTCTATTGAGCTCTTGTTTTCTTAAGCAGCGATAGTCCAGATCCCTGTTTGTTTTTTCAATTTGAATTGATACTTTATATTCCCTCCAATAAAAGCTGCATGCGTTCTTATTTTGCCATACAGCTGTAGATTTCTGTGTGAAGACCGACTTACACACAACTAGCTGTCTGTTTAGTCAGAAAAAGACTGGTAATATAGTTAAGTTCTAATTCAACACCAACAAAAACTAGTCGCAAAAGTTGGTAGAGAAAATACCTCTTATTTCAACACTCTGGTCTTTTATATAAGAGCTATTTCAAAAGGCACTGTGATGAATCCAGCAATTAAGAAAGGCATTAAATTCAGTTAACTGTCTTCAGACCTGATAAATTATGGGTAATGTTCTCAGTGCTGCTCTTAAGTGTGTGACTCAGATAAGAATGTCGGTTTAAAATCTACTTCTATCCAGTTTCTGATGGGAATTGTGGAAAAAAAAATAAATCCAAAACCTTAACTGTTAAGGCTTATTAAGTATGTATCATAAAATAGATGAAAACGAGTTTTGAACTGGATTACTTTCAGTGCTTTTCCTCTTTGAACACTTGCTTTGGCATTGCACTAGAGTTCTTTAAATGTATTGTATACAGCAGCTGTCTGTCCTCACATGTTTTTAATAACTTTCTATAGACTAAACCAATGAAAGAGTGAAATAAAAGACCTCTTTGTTAGTGTACTATATCACTAATTGAGGTTTATACACTTAGGGTTTGGCAAGCAGAAAGTTTGAGTTCTGTGGCTGTTAAGAAATTAGAAGTTGACAAGAACAACTAACCCACTTGTCTGTCTTGAAAAAACTGGGATGCCTGCTCTCATGAAACAGAGACCCAAACAGTTTCAGCTCCATTGGCATTTAATTGTTAATGTGTGCGATGTCTGTTTCAAAGCTTCTTTGGCACTTCTTTGAAGGCAGTTAGTCAGCTTGTCATAGTGAGGCACATTGCTAAAGAGCATTCCTGCTATCTGATCTACGTATTAGTTGTTTGGAGGTCAACAAAAATCTCCACTGGTGGATTTTACTCTCTGGCTGGAGGAGAAAGTACTGTTAAAGGTTGGTTATTGAGGCTAGCTCCACTAAAAATAGCAGGAGAGACAGCAGAATAATAAAGTGAATAACAGGAGCCCATGCTAAAATAATGCTGGTAACAAACACAATGTTCTGAGGTTTTCTAAAATACAGCAGACTTTTGTCCCACATTCCAGCAATTTATTTGAAAGGCATGTTCCACTTGAGGATTGCCAAGAACTTTACAAATACTAAGCCTTTTAACATGTCTAAGGTATGTGCTGTGCCATTTTAAAAAGAACCTCATAGGCAAAAATGATAGCTATATTTTTCCAGAAGCTTGTGGTCTATAATAATACAGAAAGTTTTCCTTCACTAGTTCAGAGAAGCTTCAGACTCTTCAGGTATGAAAACCTGCTGTAGCTTTCTATCTCAAATGAGTTTGTGAGCTAAAAAGGTTGGTGTGTTGTTTTTATTTCCACTCCCTCCCTACCCCTTCAAATCTTAACATAAGGCATGCACACTATAAATTCAATTTAAAGTTATGTACCTCTAGATTTCTAGCATGTTATTATCTATGACAAGCTTTGCAGTCTAGTTGTGCTTTTTGCAGGTGTGAAAATTAGGGCTTATATGAATGTGAGGCACTGGTTCTCCATATACATATATGATTTAAAGATGAAACAGACAAACTTAGGACAACAGAGCTAAAGAAAAAAAGGTACCAGAATTATTAAGGGAGAAAGAACTGCTTCAGGAAATATCTATAGCCTTTAATGTCAGAGCTGTTTGAATCACAGAATGACATAATTGTAGGGTTTGGAAGGGACCTTTGTAGATCATCTTGTCCAACCCCCTGCCAAAGTGGGTTCATCGTGAGCAGACTGGACAGGAATAGATCCAGGTGGGTTTTGAATGTCTCCAGAGAAGGAGACTCCACAGTATCTCTGGGCAGCCTGTTCCAGTGCTCTGGCACCCTCAAAGTAATAGAGGTTTTCCCACATGTTCAGATGGAACTTCCTGTGTTCCAGCTTGTGTCCATTGCCCCTTGTCCTGTCACCAGGCACCACTGAGAAGACCCTGACCCCATCCTCTTGACATCTGCCCCTTAGATATTTATAAGCATTGGTAAGATCTCCTCTGAGTCTTCTCTTCTCCAGTGTAAACAGACCCAGGTCTCTCAGCCTTTCCTCATAAGAGAGGTGCTCCAGTCCCTTGATCATCCTTGTAGCTCTCTGCTGAACTCTTTCCAGTAGTTTCCTGTCCTTCCTGAACTGGGGGGCCCAGAACTGGACACGGTACTCCAGATGTGTCCTCACCACAGCAAAGTGGAGGGGACGGATGACCTCCTTCAACCTGCTGGCCATGTTCTTTTTAATGCACCCCAGGAGACCACTGGCCTTCTTTGCCACAAGGGCACATTGCTGGCTCTGGTCAACTTGTTGTCTACCAGGACTCCAAGGTCTCTCTTTGAAATGGAGAATGGTGTCAATGTGACAAAAAATGAGTAGAATTAGACTGAAGTTTTAGTACTGTAAAATATTGGCTTTGAAAATTAAAAATATCTTTGTGCTAGAAGAAAGGTGAAATACACAGCTTTGCCCTGAAGCAAAGGGAATAGATGTCAGTGAGATGCAGAGCCTCATAGTGGAAAGTTTTATGGAAGAAGGCCATCAAAATCCTTGGGTGATGAGTTTGAATACCAGCTTGTGGTACACCAACAGATGTGGGAAAGAATAGGCACCAAATCTTTTGTTAGCTGGAAGAATCAGGAAGACTAGGAATCCAGAGGTTGCACAGCCTACACTGTTGAAGACTTTCCTTACTCTGTCTATGCAAAAAACCATAGTCTTGTTACAGTGTAGATTTTGAAAAATGCTATAGACTTATACATATCTTTAAAAAATTTCGTGCCCTCTTGATTTTAGTACACAGGTAGTGATACATCTTCATGTTAAATGACCCATACAGTACATCTTCCTGCTTTCGTGGAGGTTTGCAAAGGCTTTCAAATCACAAGTGAACTTGAAAAAACTCGGCATTTGTAATCCAGTAATCCAGTGAGAAGTCAAGTAAAGTACTTTGACTGTTGGTTGTGATTATTGGCAAATACTGATACTACCTATGTAAATTACTAAAATCTTAATTTCTTTGGCTGGCAAAAATTGTTTAAAAGTAAACTGTGCAATGATACCATGTATTGTCAGTCTCTCTCTTGGTACTACAGCATAGGTTGGAGGGAACCAGGCTGCAAAGCTGTTGCATTCGTAGTCTGGTCATAGTCAGACAGTCCAGATATTCAAGTCGGGGCAGAATCTTTCAGATTTTAGTTGTTAAAACTAAACTCCTCAATGTGTAGGCAAACGGTATGTTTTCATAGATATAATGAATTCTAGCACATTTTCAGATGTCAACAGGAATGTTGGGCAGGGGTTAGGGGAGATGCCAAACTTGAAGCTCCTGCTGCCAGGCTTGGGACCGCTGGAATTGCTGGAACTTCTGAAGCATGTATCACAGATGAAACTTATTTTTGCTTCGTCTGATTTTTGACAGTAGCTGTATTATTTTGAAAAGAAAAAAGTGTTTATATCTGCCTGTTTTAAACAGCTGCCTAGGCTTACAGAAATTGTCAGGTGCTCCTAGGAAGGAGGTCTTCAGTTCTGTGTTAACCTGTGATAAATGTTTAGTTGCTTAAGCATATACCAAGACAATTATTTTACTGTAACCGCTAAGGGAAAAAGTGTCTTTACTCTTTACCCTTTTGGACAATGTTTCTACTGGAGATGCTGACATCAGTTGTTCCTGATGGTGAACAACTCTCTCCTGTTTGATTAGCATTAGTCTCTATGATTTACAAAACAATCTGAATCCACCCCAGCTCCCTCAAACCTCACCTATTTTGAGGAAGACAGAACTGTCCAAGGCTCTGAGTGTTGGGTCAATCAGAACTCTTTCTGTACAGAACAAGTTTTGTTGTGTATAATTTAAGAGTGTCTTCAAATTCTTAGGAAAGCATTACTGTGTTATCAGGGCTTTGGAACAATGTTTTTAAAACACTTTGCAACTTTAAACTTTCTGTGGTTTTTGTTTGGTTTTATTTTCCGTAGACTCGAGATGATTTTCTTGGGCAAGTGGACATTCCTCTTTATCAGCTACCGGTTTGTATTTTTTGTTTGCTTGTTTTTGTTATAAGACTGTTACAGGGAAAAATGATTCACTATGCAACTGTGTTAGTCATCATTCTGCTTTTTTTTTTAGCATAAACTAATTTATAGAGCCTCACTTAAGTATTTTCATGGCTGTTTGCTTACCTTCCTCAAATGTTGACTTTTCCCTGTCTCCTCTTTGTTTCTGTCTTCCTGGTTCCTTGTTCTTAATTACTTGGTCTTGCCATCTAAATCCATTGTTCTTTATTGCCCCAAATATAGGTTGATTTTTTTGAAAGTCTTTCATTTACATAAGTAAATATATCTTGGATAAATAAAATCAGTTTATAAGTTCTTTATTATATGCATTTTGGTTTTGCTTGATACTGTACAAATGCAGACTGGTTATAACTAAAAAGAGCTGGTGGTTAGGGACATGTGAAAAGGGCAAATCATCTGCAAGATAAGACAGTTGGCAGATATGAATTTGCTCTTTCCAAAAGCAAAATGTATTAATCCAAGTGTAATCTAGCATTGAATCTAAGGCAACTCTTGTTTTTGGAAAGTCAGAAAAATAATTCTGAAACTTAAAATAAGAAGATAATCTTTTTCTCTCCTCTGCGATTTGTTTCCACGGTGTCTTAGTGCATCCATTGGTAGAAATAATGTAATGTTGGGGGGCAGAAAAAGGGAACCACCCAGACCAAACCCCAAGCTTAATTCCATTTTAGTTTCAAATAAATATTTACCTTAGTTATAAGATAATTCATTTTATAAATATAGAACCTATTCTTGCGGATAACACCAGTATAACACATACATCATTACAGGATTGAAGATCTGCATTTAATTCAGTGAAGGTGGAACACTTCAACTGGAGTGTAGTGTTTCCAAATTGTATTAATAAGACCTTACACTGAAATCTCTAAAATACAAGAGAACATTTTTCTTTTTGAGATTTGGTGTAATAGTTATGACATCTAGTAAAATTTAGTCAACTTGATCTTAGGACTTTTATATAACAAAGCTCAACAGCTCCGAATAAAATTCTAAAACCTCTAACTTAATAATGTCTCTTCTTTAGATTCTGGAATTTTTTTTTTGTTTATTTCCAATCAAATGTTGACACACATTAGATACTTTTTTAAAAGACCAATATGGAATTGGTTCAAGGATTGCATCATGTACCATTGTTCTTAATTAAAAGGCCTACCAATATAGCAATTGCAAGGTTTTCCTCATTATACAGTACTTCTTGAAACAGTTAAAAAGCACTGATTAACTAAGACCTAGAGTTACTTCCCAGAATTTACAAACAGCTGAAAAGGGGGGGAAAAAAAAGAGACTCAAAAAAGAGATTTACAAATGTTCCTAAACATATGGTATTGAAAAAATAAAATGTTTTTGTAGGAATTGCAGAACTTCAGATGAATTATAAATATTTGTGTTAACCAGAAAAAAAAAATATCTTTGTTTTCTTTAATGATTCCTTATATATATTTTTCTACCTGTACCTGGTACTTATATTTATAAAATGATGTCTGTTTACCTCTGCACTTCTTTCTGTTGACCAATGTCACTTTTGTGAATCAGAACAGAGAATTTCTCGTAACAGATTCTTTTGTGATTATTTTTTATCCCCAAATCCTAAAACTAGAAATGGCTTTTTATATATGTTGTGTGCAAAAAAAAAATATCCCTAAAAGCAAAGCCAAAACAAAAAAAATACCAAAAAACTCCACCTAAACAACTTCGTAAAATACTGAGGGAGGAAAAAGAGTTATGGTAGACCTTTTAAATGTGAAAATTGAGAATCTATTTCTGGATTTCAAGCTAAACAGGATTTTTTCTGTACTTTAGAAACTGTAATATATATATATACACACACACTGAGAGGTAATTATTTTTTTTTCTTGAACCAGGTAATTAGCCTTATTACTAAGATTAAAGCTGGTGTTGCTACTACTGTATCTAAACATAATCTAAATTCTAAAATCTTAAAGAAACTAATTGTAAACTTATGATAATTTTCTTTAACTTCAAGTATTTGACACAGATTTTTCTTAAAAAAACTTGTCTTATTCCAGACAGAAAATCCAAGTATGGAGAGACCATATACATTTAAGGATTTTGTCCTTCATCCAAGAAGGTTAGTAAATACCACAAAAATATCTAAACAATGCTGTTAAATAATTACTTGTACGTAAATACTGTCTAAATTTTTATGTTTTCATGAAAGAAATTTGAGCACCAATGGAGTAAGAAATTTGTGGTTCTATTGAAAAAGTCAGCGTTTGTTTAGATCCTTGTACATTATTTGGTAAGAGTGAACAACTTCTCTTCAGACGATCATAAAATTCACGTTATAACTTCATCTGACCAATTTACTGTTTTGTTGAACAGTGAAATCAGTGACCAGTGTTATGCCTAACTCATTTATCCGTTTTCAACTTGAAATAGTTTCCTTCCTTCCTGTCTCTTTTGTTTGCATGTTTTTCATGTAAGCTGTTCCATGTGACTTTAGTTATAAACATAACAAAACTTTAACTGAAAAGCTGCTAAACATTTAGGAAGGTCTTTGTTAAAAAACCAAGGAATTTTTAGATGATAGGTAACACTTTGATTTTTAACCTAAATCTGAGCAGTTTTTAGCAACTTTTGTTAGAAATAAAATACATAAAAATGCATGTCAGTGTTTTTCAGATAATAGGTTCCAATTTAGAAGTAACATCAGAACATGTGGGATCTATAGATTTTTCTCAGCGACACTGGTAGCAGAAGTATTTTTAAAATATTTTACACTTCTTGATTTTTAAGCAGATCAATTCTTTTTAACCGAGTTAGTGACTTTCAAGTTTCGTTTTTTCTGAATTTAACATTTATTATCCTATAAACAAAGGAAGAATAATATTTATTGTCTTGACAAAAATTCAATTATTGTTTGTTAGTCAAGGATCTGACCTCGTCTTGTTGTGGCTAACACATGGATTTGGCAGTGCTTTGTAGAAAATGATACTGCTGCAGGCTCGGGCACTTTTCTGCCTTGAAATCTTCCTGTAACTTTTAGATGCTCTAGTATTGTTAATGCATTTTTAAAAATTTTGCTCATATTTGTATATATTGAGACAGGAATATTAATAAAATGAGGTAGCTACCTTCCCAATACCTCAAGCTGAGTAAGAATTATTAACATGATAATACGCTGAAATGAATTGCTTTAACTATTGTATTGGAAAGTAAGATAATAGGCTACTTCCTCCTTCAAAGAGATGTGGGCTTTTCTGAAACCAAAACACAATCTGAATGAACAAGTTTATAACCCAACATGAAATGCTTTTCTGGATATCAGGAAATCTAATTCACTTTTTCTGCATGGCAAAAAAACCCAACCAGCAAAAAACCAAAGCATTAGCCTTTAGTGATGTGGGGTTTGGGTATGTGCAGATATCCAGTTGACTCATTAGTGATATTTTCAGAACTCTTTATTTTCTTTATTTTTTTATACCAATAGTCAAAGAGAAAGAAAGGTTTCCAGTTGTGGTACATAATATCATGGTGTATTCAGAAGTCTAAAAACTCAATACTATTATAGACCTTCAATAATTTAAACTATAAAAAGCCAAGTTTGTGTTGAGAAACCGAAGATTAATGCTCTAGCTGTGCTTTTTCAGCCATTTTATTTCCAGATAATAATTTCAAAAGTGCACAATAAGAACATTTTCTTTTCTCTTTTGCAGCCATAAATCCAGAGTTAAAGGCCACCTTAGGTTAAAAATGACTTACTTGCCTAAAAGCAATGGGTCTGAAGAAGAATCCACAGAACAGGCTGAAGAATTGGAGGTGGGAAAGGATGTATTTATTGCTGAAGAACTTAGCAAATGCCTTCATTATTAAGGGTAGTTAGAGTGAAAATAAATGTTAGGAATCACTAAGTTATAAATAGTGTTTTAGAAACAAACCATTTAAAAGCGATTGCTTATATCTTACATAGAAGTTATGAGTCTGCATAAGAATTCTGGAACAGTTTTTCTAACTGAAGGAGTGGCTTTATATAATATCTAAAAAAGAAAACATACATTAGGCTTTTGGTTTTGTTCTGGTACTGACTTGCCATATGTCCGTGTACTTTTCTTGTTTTAGAGTTAATGGAAGTATCCTTGCCCAATTTTTACTGCTGTTTAACGCTGTTTGACCCCAACCAGCCAGACACTGACATCTTGCTGGTTTTAGAATGTCAGCTCTTTCTATTTTATAGGGATATTTTGATCTTAACTACTTTACATTTGTAATGTTTCTAAGCACATCCAGTTTAGATCAATGGTTTTCCTTTCAAGTCTTAAACAACTCCATTCAGCATTACCATCTTTGCTGTAATTAAACTTTCTGTTACAAAATGGTATGCTTATCTGACTAGTGCAGCATATGTATGAAATGAAATTTATTTACTTTTTTTGATCTATTCTCTGAATGCTGTTTATTTTCCTGGAATAAACAACTTTTGATGCTGATATGTTTCAGGAACTTGAGTTAAAAATAAGATTTCTGCATGCATAATTTATCCTATCATTTCTTGAGAAATATAGACAATAAAACCCAGAGCCAATCTTGCCAACTTAAGATGTAGTAGAAGTGCACCTTAAAAAGGGGGGCGGTTTAATAAATGGAGATACTTTTTCAACTTAGGTAATATTAAAGTTATTTAATATTAATATCTCTTAGCCTGGGTGGATTATATTGGACCAACCAGATGCTGCTAGCCAGCCCCAACAGCAGCAGCAGGAATCTCCTCCACTGCCTTCAGGCTGGGAAGAAAGGCAAGACATCCTTGGAAGGACCTACTATGTCAATCATGAATTCAGAAGAACACAGTGGAAAAGACCAACTGCACAGTATGTATTTTGGCCTGAAAATTCAAGTCTTACATTAACTACTTTAACTACTTCACTCTTGTTACATTGAAAGCCAGAACTCGGAAGTCAACAGCTTGAGAATTAGGAGAGAACTTTCCACGGCGTAACCTTCAAGCCCACGTGTAATGGTCACTGGCTACTGGTCAGTTTAACTGCACAGAACTCTTGCTGTTCTCTGGAAGTATGCATTCTAACAGAAACTGGTTGCAATTGGGAGATTAATAACTATAGTAATGGAAAAGAAATTATTTTCCAGCTCTAGGGCTGGTTCCTCCTTCCCAACAGGGACTGCATTAAATTATTTACCTTGCTTTTCTCAAATTATTTTCTTTTCCCTTAGCATGTGAATTACAAAAATAATGCCTGGAACGTTACCTGGTTCTTTACTTTAACTTACACTTTACTTGACATGAATGCTTATTCTTTTTAAACAATTTACGTTAATTTTTATAGCTCATGACTGTTTCTTTTTCTTCTGCCAATGTATGTTGTTGCTGTTAGCCTAGTTTACTGTTGAAAGATAAAATATTGCTACTTTATGCTGACTTCCCAACTCCCCCCCACAACAGGGACAATGTAGCTGCTGCAGATATTGGTAGTGTGCAGTTGGAGGCCCAGCATGTGTTCACTCATCGGCGACAGATATCAGAGGATACAGAAAATCTAGACAACAGAGATTCACCTGAGGTAAAACCAATCTCTATATGAGTCTGAAATGCAAGTAACTTTTTAATCTGGTTAAAGAGCTTGTCTTAACTATTTATAATTTGGAACTACTTCTGCAAAATGTTTTTCCTTATTTTCTTTTTAAAGAGCTGGGAAATTATAACTGAAGATGAGGCTACAATGTATAGCAATCAGAACCTTCAAATACCTCTCTCACAGAGTAATTGTGATATACAGACTCATCTTGCAGAAGAATTGAATACTAGACTTACTACCTCTGGAAGTTCAGCTACTGGCCAGTCAGCAGCCTACACTGTAAATTATTTTTCTCATTCTTCTAACATACAGAAACATCTATAATATTCTGCACAAAATGTTACTGTGATAGAATTGGATCCATAAGCACTTCATATTAACAATTATATTTCTAATTTTGTGTCAAATGCAGAGAATTTAAGAGTAATCTCTTTATGATAGAACCCTATCTAAGCAAACATTTCATTCTTCCTCACTTTGCTTGTATGAATTTCTTCCTGAGATTAAAACAGACTTGTGTTAACTGTTTTTCAGTCTGTAAGTCTACCTCTTATTCTGATGTCATACTGAGTACTGCTGAAAACTACAGATGAAGGAGGCTGTCTGTATCCTGAAAGCTTATTTCTGAGGGAGTCATGCTATATTGGTTACTTTTTCCACTAGGACAAGTTTTAAGATAACTCATTTTTCCTTGTGAATCTTGGGATAAGGCTTTATGACTAAACTGAGTAAACCTGGTGACTCCAGAGCTATGAAAAAGGGTCCTCGTTTTTATAGTTCCACAACGCTTGTACCAGTTATGAAACTTGTCTGATCTCTCAGTAAGTCTGTTCAGTTTGCTAACCCAGCAGAAAACTATTCTCTTTTTCCCCAAACTCTGTTTTTTACTGTTTTAGCAAGCTGAAACAGCACTCTAGGTGGTCTGACAAATACTACACTGGCAAAGAGAAAGCAACAGGAGTACACAGCCAGGAGTGAGACTTGTCTTTTTGGTGGTAGCAAGCAATTAAATAAGCTCAGCTGTCTTATGAAACCCGAACTCCACAGGCAGCCTTGTAACCTCATATGTGACTTGAGAAATCCACTGTCCATTGAGGAAAGCCTCTAGAGGTGACCCAGACCATCTAGTTTGTAAGACTTTGGTATTTAAATCAAATCATTAGCTTTTGTGATGCTACGAATGCCATTCCAAATGTAAATTTGGAATTGACCATGTTTTTCTAAGTTTGTACAAAGGCATTACCAGTGTTGCTGGAAACAGCAAAATGAGACTAACAAGACTTTACTTGATTTCTGCTATTCAGAATCCCAAGGATAGCAAGAAAACTGTTACTTCAGCTTGCTTGGGCGGCCTAAGCAAAAGAAGAGGCAGATGTTCAAATTATCTGTAAGAGCCTGCTAGGATGACAGTCTTGCCTCTGTTCACCTCCATCATCCCCAGAAAAGAAAATTTAAAAACTTAATCATGCTTTTTCCTTAAAGTATTCTGAAAGGGTATGTGTGTAAGGGAAAATCCTTCAAATAATCTGGGAAGTTCTGGAGCAAGATGAAATATAGTTGCTTAATTGTAGCGGATGAGATCTAAATAGGGGTCTAGGTAGAAAGGTAGATGCTTATGCAAAGTCCAGGGATTGAATTACTCTTCTCAAACCGCAGGTTTCAGACTCATGTCTTGTCATTATTAACTTAAGCTCCGGTCTGAAAAGTTGCATTGGCTCTGATATATACCACAGGCTTTAGTCTGCTGACAAGATAATGCAGGAAGTTCTATACTGTAAATTCAATTGTAATGTAACTGGTTGCAATTAACTCTTAATGTTTTAAGTGCCAAAACATCCATTGTTAGTTTTCTGAACTTTCACAAGCCTCTGTATTATTCTGTTTTAAGGGTATAATAGACTTAATGTTTCTAGCAGTGTTAAAACAGTGTTCCAAAATAGTATATTAAACTGATGTTTCAAAATAAGACACTTTGTTCAAGATGAAAACTGTAATAGTGTGAAGTGTGATAACCATTGTTGACTGTTTTCTGCCATCCTTAAAGCCACAATAATAGCTAATATGTCATTCTTCTCTACTTCAAGAACCATTCCAGCAGAAGAGGTAGCCTGCAAACATACAGAGCTGAAGAGCAGCCCGCACATCCAGTGGTACGCTGTTTTCCAAAAACACAGGCTTGTGAAGCGGAGGAGTTGAATAATTTTATTCATGTAGAACTTTTAAAACTATGTGCTGACATTTTAAATGAGATTTGGCTGCCTTCTGGCAGCTGTCCTGACAAAATTGGAATGATAAGTCTAGTAAGATTGGAGTTCAGTTGTAAAGCTTTTGTGTTCCAACTTTGTGGTTTTGATTTACCATTAGTTTAATGCATGGATAGAACCTGCAGAAAGAAGTAGTCTTACCATGAAGCTGTGAGTTTCTTTTTTTAAATTGTTTGCTTTATAATTACAAGCTGTACCACCTGCTGCAAGTTTACAATGAGCTCATAGTCATAAATATGAGGCTGGATCAGCCATGCCTAAACCAGGTATATAAATGAATCCTCTTAGATGAGGAGCTTGAGTCTGGGGTGGGAGGAGGTGGGAAGTAGTTTCTGTCACTTCATCCTATTCAGTAAGGATTTAAATACTAATTTTCTATTTTATCCAGTCTGCAAAAATCATGAACCTTCTGGATTATAGTTTTGTTGTTTTAAGTTGACAAAAGAAAGCCTTTTCATAGTCACTTTCATAGTTTACTTAACTGTTTTTCTTCTGATATCACTAATATTTAGTTACTGCCTACTTCATCTGGATTACCCCCAGGCTGGGAAGAACGACAAGATGAAAAAGGGAGGTCATATTATATAGATCACAATTCTAGAACCACTACCTGGATAAAGCCAGTTATACAGGTACCATCTGTTTTCTAAGTATTAATGGTTTTATTTGTTTAACCTTTTAAACATCTCACATAATAGAAGCAAAATTTAGAGACCCCTTTGAAATAGAACGTGTGAAAGGCATAAACTGGTAAAGCACTACATAAAATATTTGAGAGAATGCAGTGAGAGTTAGGAATGGTGATATTTATGGCAACTCACTCTACTAATAAAGTACCAAGAAAGCCTTCTGGAGGGTGATAGCTGATGGAGAAGCCGGAAAAACCTCTTTTAACCTCAGCAGCATAACCAGTGATTGTTAGTCAATGTTGTTCATATTAGACAAAAATACATTGCTCTGCAGGGTTTTGATTTATTTTAATTATTTTTGTTTGTCATTTACCATAGATTGCTATGGAACCAAGTCAGTTGTCGGCTGCACAAAGTATTTCTATAGGAAGACAACCACAAGCAACATCAAGTGATTCATCACAACAGTCTTCTCAGCAGCAGCCTGAAATGGAGCAAGGATTTCTCCCTAAAGGCTGGGAAGTCCGACACGCACCCAATGGGAGACCATTCTTTATTGACCACAATACCAAAACTACAACATGGGTAATGGAAAACTGCTCTCGTGGGCTGAAATTACAATTTCTCTCAAAGCAAAGCTTTCAGCAAGCTTCTGTAGATTTCTTTAGTGACAAGATAGCTGTGTCATGTCTGTTAAGGAACATATGTCGTAAAAATGCTAAGTTATTTAAAATATCAGCCGTGAGTAGAACATTATGAATTTGATAAACTGTATTAGCATTTGAAAGTTTAGGCTGGAAGGAGGAAAATACTGCTGTATATAGGAATCTGTTTCACAGATGTAAAGCATCTCCTAAATGACACTTCTGTCATAACTGTAAAACTGTGATAGCATATATGTGCTGTTAACAGAAATCAGTTTTGTAAACTTACCTTCAACAGGAAATCCATTACCTTCATCATATGGTACAGAGCATAAGGCATATTTCTGTGAATTGGTAAGAAGCAGGCCAGGTGCAGCTACAATATGGATGAGGAAGTTGTACAGCTACAGTTCCACCGAGTGGCACTGCACTCCACTAGGCAGTGCTAATAGATGGACATAAGCATTTAAAGAGTAGGTCAGTACTGCTGTCAGGTGAAAGAGAATAGAGAAATGCATTAAATTGTTTCAAAATGAATATACATTTCTCCAGCATTATGAAAAGACTTCATTTAACACAAACGTCTTCCTCTACCCCCTAAAAAAAACCTAAACCAACCCAGTAAACCAAAAAAAAATACCAACCACCAAACACAACAAGCATAAGGTATGCCAGAAACCATGTGGAAAGATTAATTCAACTCAGTTACACTGAAACTGACTTGAATGAGGGATTTTTATATATACATACCTAAAATAGAGTGAGAGGTCATCAGAAGATGTTTGTAAACTATTGGAGGACTGACAAACCCCAAGGAACTACCTGGTGGCAGAATATGCAACAATTATCTAGTTGGTACTAGGCATATTCTTTAAACAATCATTAATAAAGAGGAAAAAAACTAAGAGCAAAACAAATTACCAAAGGATTTTAACGTGCTGCTTGTTTTGTTTTCAAAGGAAGACCCAAGACTGAAAAATTCCTCTCATCCGAGGCGAAAGACTTCCCTAGATCCTGTAGACCTGGGGCCGTTACCAGTAAGTACACTGTTTCATACTTGGTTTGCAGATGCAATTTAAATACTTAAATTAGCACTATCAAAACTTGCACATGAGAAAACAAAAACAACTCTATTTTGAATTCCAGTGCTGAGAGTAGGTGGAGTAGGGGACTGCCCCTAAGTGCAGATCATATTGAGTTCTATGCAAACTACACAGTGAGAAATTTATAGTAAGTGTCTCCTTCTTACAGCCAGGATGGGAAGAGCGAACTCACACAGATGGAAGAATATTCTTCATAAACCACAGTATGTACAATGTCGTATTCTCCCTCCACTCATCATTTTATTTCTGAATGTTATATAAATTAATGGAACTAATTAAGAAATGTTTTGCAGATACAAAGAAAACACAATGGGAGGATCCTCGACTGCAGAATGTGGCAATAACTGGACCAGTAAGCTTTTCTTATGTAGCTTTACATATTTTTCAAGAATATTGCTAAGAGCAAACTCTTGTCATTTATTAGATACTCAGTCTAGAAGATGAAACTTCAGAGTATTTGAACAAGGCATTTTTATTCCTTTTTAAAGACTGTTTAGAAAGCTTTCTGTGGAAATGGTCTTTAAATGCCAAAAAGAAAAGTCAGTTCCCATAGTAAGAAACTTTCCTTATAGACTGGGGAGGGGGGATATTTGAAGTGGGTAAGAATCTTTATTTTTTTTATCCACAGTGTCCAAAACAAAACTAACTCAATTCATGAAGTGAACTTGAAAAAAAAATGAAGGAAAAAAAAAAGGCTTTAAAAGGAATTAAATTCATTTCCAACTGAAAAATAATTATCTAGCCTTGATACTTAATCTGAAGTGCAAAATTACCAGCGCTAATTGCAAAGACAGTACGCATTATAATTATAGATGGGTTTTAGTGTTCAGCTGATATCTGTGTTTATTAATAGCCCACATATGTAAACAACCTTCTCTGTCCATGGAAAATCGAGGTGTTTGTAGCCAGGTCTCTCATGATACAGCAAGGAAGACTATGTGTTAAGTCAGCAAAGGCATTTTGGTCGCTTTGATCTGGGCCAGTCAGTGATCTTAGTCAGTCACATCAGCCAATAGCGAAGCACAGGATAAATTCTGTGGAACTGATCAGAACAAATGATCTGAACAAATAAATACTTTTCGTTCCAGATGTTTTGAACTGCCCATATATTTATAAATTAAAGTCTCCCATGATACTTAGTAAAACATGTATTCCTCTCTTCTCAGAACTTAAATGTATTGTCTGTTTCACATAGGCTAGTTTATATTACATTGATTGTTATGAGTATCTCAAGCACTTCTTCTTTTTTCTTTTCAAAGGCTGTGCCTTATTCCAGGGACTATAAGCGGAAGTATGAGTTCTTCAGAAAAAAATTGAAGAAACAGGTTAGTATTAGTTAATATTATTCCTACGAATTAGTAGGAATTGAGCAGAAGGTTAAGAAACTTATGCCCCTAAACAAAGGAAAGCTTAGGTTACAGCAAAAGGCAATTGAACTCTGTAACCTGCTTAGGGAAGGTAAATGACTGTCTAATCACAAATACATTTGTGAAGCAGCAACTTGGTATCAATTAGCAATTAACAATTACATAACAATAGGGTTAGTAACTTTATGCAGTGATGACACTGCAAGCAGTCTAATTGAAAAAGCAGAAATTCTAAAAGGTTAGAAAAGTTGTGAACCTAACAGTAGTTTGGAAATCAGTAATATAGCATATAATAGCTTTTGGAACTCAAAATACGGAACTGGAAGTTCTCTGAATGCATTTTAGACTGTTCAGATAGAAAACTGTACTGTCATCTTGATCAGGCAAGATGACTGTAATACATTGGTATAGCCTTAAAATATTAAGTTTATGAATCTCATTTGCAAGTTCCAGTTTGAAATGACAGTGGCAGAGATATTTATAACGCAGAGCATAAAAGACTGTAAATAGCATCTGGATCTCCAGATAACAATGGCTCTGCACAACTGCAATCAAATTTGGTATTCTTGGGAGATATATGTACATAATAATAGCGTTAGAGTTCAGACTCATACTTCATCTTTACTTACCGAGTCTGTCTCTAGCCTTTTGGAAACCTATGCATTTTGAGCTGATGTGTAAATTGCACACAACTGTATATGCACCCTTTTTTGTGTTTCTAATCAGACAAGCTTGGCATTCATTCAGATGTCATTATCCTAATTTGAGAAGTGATAGACAGCTCAGGCACACAATATAATTGTAGCATTTTAAGAATAAGATACATGTGTAGATTTTAAAGCATACATTACTATTGCTTTTTAAGTATTCACAAATACCTAAATGACATCTAGGGTAATGGATTGATTTATATTGAGAATTAATTATTGAATACTATTTTAATCAATTCAGTTTGGTTTTAGTACTTGATTTTATTGTTGCTTGAACTCTTTTTTCTGAAAAGTTGATTTACAACTAAAACCAGGAAAAAAATATTTTTTTTTTAACTGTAGGGTTATTTGCTGCTTTCTGAAATGATGACAAAGACCTATATGTTTCAGCCACCATGTAAATTAGAGATGTAATATTGTATAGTATTTTGCAACTTGGAAAATGATAAATACTGTGCTTACTTAGTAATTATTCTTTGTTTGTAGTTTGGATCAAACTGTTGCTGCATATAAATAGGCATTACATTTAAATGCTGCATTCATTTTTTTTTTAATCTGGGACATTTAGAATAGATGATTTACGGAGTATAAGAAAATAAAAAGGAAGTATATCTGAGCATGTGCTTTTCAAACTGATTGTATTAAGTATATCTGCATTCAAAAATCCATTATTTCTACTCAGTGTGACTAATTCTTTGAAATATTGAGTTTCATTGCATCATCCTAATCTAGTCATAGATCAACACAAGTTGAAATTTCCTGTTCCCACTTTCACTGAATTTCTCAATTGTGCCTGAAGCAATTGCTGAAATAAACTGGCTGAAAACAAGTGAAATCAAGAAAATACTCTGTTCTCATATGGTGATTTAATGATTCAGCAAAGCTCAGTACCAAATATGAGCTCCTTGGATATTTTTTCTTTAAGTAGTTTCCTATATGATAGTAAATATAAACCTTGTGATTTGGTCCTGTGATTTCAAATTTGAAGTGGACTGATTTTTATTTTACTATTGTAGGAATACTTGTTTGTCATGTATGTCTTAAGTCAGAGAACTGGACACCTAGCTTTGTAGTTAGAATATTGAAATAGAAGATTAAATAAGTCAGGTAAAATTGTTCCAAAATAATTTCTTTTATAAACTCTGAGCTCTTTTTTATAATCGAGCTTATAGTATGATGAATTTTCAGTGTTAAAAAATATTCCGTGCCTTGCTGCATGTAGAACAACTGAGCATATGCTGTTACAAGAACTTATTTTAACCCTATTTTCTTGGTATAAAAGAGAACTTAGTATCTGAAACTGTCCACTTAGTATGTGAAACTGTCTATTTACATAATCAGATGTAAATAGAGCCTTTTGTCAGTCATATTCTGTTATGTTTCCAAATTATTTATGCAAAGGATTTGTATGCCATTATTTGTTTACAGAATTTGCATATTCTGCAAGATTAAAAGATGTTGGGTTTTGTTCTGTTGTTCTATAGTTTCTTTTTCTTTTTTTTTTTTTTTAGAGTGATATTCCAAATAGATTTGAAATGAAAATTCATCGCACAACAATCCTTGAAGATTCTTATAGAAGAATTATAGCTGTAAAGAGAGCAGACTTCCTTAAAGCAAGACTTTGGATTGAATTTGATGGTGAAAAAGGTTTAGACTATGGAGGAGTGGCTAGGGAATGGTTCTTCCTTCTCTCTAAAGAAATGTTTAATCCTTATTATGGATTGTTCGAATATTCAGCTACGTAAGTAATACAGGTCTGGAAGACATGAAGACTAGTTAGGGAAACCAGATCAATTATATTTCTCATACCTACTTAAAAAATGGAATTACTTTTCTTTATTTTCCTCCCTTCCTAAGCTGTATAGGCGGGTTTAATTGTTAATAACCGCAATATTCTGCACCTGTTCTTTGTTTGACAGAAGAATAATGTGGAGACAGTACCTGTGTCTTTTTTTCAGTAGTCTAACATAAGCCATGTCATATTTGCATAGACAAGCATACACTTGCAACCATCTGCTACTTACAGAAGAGCCAGTATTTAGCAAATAATGTGGACAATGTTATTCTGACTACTTTAAATTTAATAGGAGTTAAGCCCTTCTCTTTGGCATGTCTCTAACTTACCAAGATAGTTCATGGTGTTTCAAAACTGTTATTTCTGCTATGCTAATAGAATTTTCTACTGAGTGTTGTTTAATATTAGATTAGTGATTTATTAATCCAGATATGATTATTTTTTCAACTTCATGAAAAATAATACCCAATTTAACCAGTGATGTCTTTCAGATTATCAGATGTGGGACTTGTTCCAATGGTACAACATTCTGTTTTTCTTTCTTTTCCCTGCTCTCTCCCTCAATTTCAGAGATAACTATACTCTGCAGATCAATCCAAACTCTGGACTTTGCAATGAAGATCATCTATCTTATTTCAAGTTTATAGGTCGTGTAGCTGGAATGGCTGTTTACCATGGCAAACTTTTGGATGGTTAGTATTTATTTTATATAATATGATATTTAGATTAATGTGCATATTTTGAATTTTAAGTTACATACTCTTCAATTTATTTGTTCTTCTTTAAAGCTTTTTTTATTCGTCCTTTTTACAAGATGATGCTCCAAAAACCAATAACGCTTCATGATATGGAGTCTGTGGTACGTAATTTGCTTTATCATGTATGTTAGGATTTCATGTTCGTATTCATTTTTTAAAAATACATTTTTAACAACATTGTGAAAGTTGAAAGTGCATGAATCAAAGAAATTTTAGACTACATCTTTTATAAGTCTCTAAGTTGTATAGGAATTAAAACTTCCAGTGAAAATCAAAGACACCTAGATTCTGGTTTAGGTCGGTTAAGATGTATTGAAAACGTGACTAAACTTTCTGTGATGTTTTCTTAAAATATTTTTAGACACCTAGGATTTTTAAAATTGAATATAAACATCTTTGGGATGCCTGTCTCAACCTGTTTTTTAAGTCTGTTTGTGTCTTTGATTATTAAAAAGAAATGTATTCTTATATTTTCAGAGACTGAAAATATTGAGTGATACGATGTAACATTTTTAGAGGAAAACACAGTCCTTAAAATTTTCTTGGTTGGTTGTTTCCCTGATAATGGCTCTTATCTAGAATAGTTGTGAGCAGGGTGATTTTTATTCAGTCTCTTCAATCTATTACTGATCTTGCTGTCCTGTAAGAATACAGAATATAGCTTCTATCTGTTTCTGAGTAACAGATTTATAAATGTGTCCCAATTTTTTTTTAAATTTTTTTTTCAGTACTATAGCATCACAAAAATGTTCTGGGTTGGAAGGGACCTTAAAGATCATCTAGTTCCAACACCCCTGCCATGGGCAGGGACACCTTCCACTAGACCAGGTGGCTCAAAGCCCCATCCACCCTCACCACAGCTTTTCTGTGCCAGTGTCTCACCACCCTCACAGTAAAGAATTTCTTCCCAATATCTAATCTAAATCTCCCCTCTTCCAGTTTAAAATTGTTACCCCTTGTCCTATTGCTACACTCCCTGATGAAGAATCCCTCTCCATCTTTTCTGTAGGTCCCTTTTAACTACTGGAAGGCTGCTATAAGGTCTCTCCGGAGCCTTCTCTTCTCCAGGCTGAACAACCCCAATTCTATCAGCCTGTCCTCATATCAGAGATGCTCCAGTCCTCTGATCACCTTTGTGGCCCTCCTCATGTCTTCCTTATGCTGGGGACCCCAGAGCTGGATGCAGCACTACAGTTAGGGTCTCACCAGAGCAGAGTAGAGGGGCAGAATCACCTCCCTCGACCTGCTGGCCAAGCTGCTTTTGATGCAGCCCAGGATGCGGTCGGCTTTATCTTAATTTTCATTTCCTAAGGCTCTTTGTAGTAATGCCCAAGTATAAAGAGAAGATAAATACCGGATGAGAGACAGAGAGGAGTCCAAAATACATTACTTCAGATAATGCTGTGACATCTTATTACCATTTTGCTACGTGTGAGATTTTTAGTCCTGAGATTGCTGAGTTTTCAGGTTTCAAACATCTTTAAAGGTCTTTGTAGCTTTGTACAATTTATACAATTGCAGAGTCTCTGTATCCAATACAGGATTATCCTAGGTGTCAGCATTCTCTGGGCTGGAGCGGAGCCTCTTGTAGCTTAAAAGGTGGCTACTCTATTTTGTGTTTACTATTTTGTAATTCTCTCTCTTAGGATAGTGAATATTATAATTCTCTGAGATGGATTCTTGAAAATGATCCAACAGAACTGGACCTCAGATTTATAGTTGATGAAGAACTTTTTGGTCAGGTTAGTATGTTTATCTAAAGTAGAATAGACAAAACATGAAAGAAAATATCTGATCTGTGAAATTAGCAGATTTTATCTGTATAGTATTAAGGAAACACTTCTTTCACAGTCATGTTGGTTTGTTCACTCAGCTGCTTCTTTTAGCCTGGCACATGCTCATGCAGTGCTCTTTTAGCCTGGCTGTGATGTGATAAAGGACTTGGAAATCAGCAGAGCTTTAAAAAAATAGCTCATGCTTTTTTTCTTAAATCATACTTGTATTGAAATGTAGCTGTTACTGTGAGCGCAAGTGAGACTAAGATATCCATAGTAATATTCCTTAATCTGGAGTAGAGATTGGGTTTATGTGATTGGCTGGAAAGGATGTACTCTTTTTGAAATGGCTGGAATCATAAAATTCACTGGTAGATGATAACAGGGTTTTTTTCTCTAAGGTGTACTAGAAAACTATGGAATAAACAAGTTTGTTGTGAGTAGAAAGCTATCCAAGATAAGTCATGTAGAAATACCACAGGTCTTGAATAAAAATTCCAAATTACAGATGTCAACTAGATCTGAGGATAATTGCCTTTGTGGTCTTATGTAACTATAGTGATCCTAAGTAGGAGTGTGAAAATGTACATCCATAATGAACTGAAAATCAGATATTTGTCTACTGAGGTTCTAGTAGTATAAATTGTTATGTAGCAGATAAGCATATTGATTCGCTTTTTTACTGGGATCATTGCTGAAATCATTCTGTAATTGTTTTCCTTGAGTTTTGGAAAAAAGGCTGAGTCATCGAATATGCAGTTGGTGAAGTCCACATTACTGAGAACTTGTGTGCAAACTTGGACAATTTATTGTAGCGGGTCAAAAAAAAATGGAGTTTGCCCTGTTGCAGTCTGGCATCCCTGAATAATACATTTTTTTTTTTTAAAACAATCAACAGAATTCTGTTTATTCAGGTGACCTGTGAAACTGATTCTAATTCTCATAGTTTACAAATTCTGCAGCCTTCAAGAGTTAACTAAATAACCTATTATTACCATATGAATTCTGTTACATACCTATCTCATCTAAGACCTATGTATTGCATTTAGACCCATCAACATGAACTGAAAAGCGGTGGATCAGAAATAGTTGTCACCAACAAGAACAAGAGAGACTACATTCAGTAAGTGGTGGTCACTGTGTGCGATATATCTCACTGTGTTGCACCTCTAGTAGTAGTGGCTGTGTGTTAGTTAGATTAACAAAGGGAGGATGATGCTTTGTATATAAATTGCCTTTATTTTAAATGCTGTTGTTTTGGTTTTTTACAGTCTTGTAATTCAGTGGAGATTTGTGAGCAGAGTACAGAAACAAATGGCAGCCTTTAAAGAGGTATAGTTTTAATAACAAAAGAAATTCTCCTAAGAATTTGTTGCATCTAATTTTAAGGCTAGCTTTCTTTGGACTGTTTGGATAACTGGAGTGTCAGCTTTGAATTATTTCAGATTTTTTGGTCTGTTTTTGCTGAGGTGTTTAATTCATATTGAAAAACTTGCTTATTTCTCAATGCTGGCTGACAGCTTTAGCTGTAATGCAAACTATTTAATGAACTCTGCAGAAATGAAAATTAAATCAAACTAATAGAATTAAATTAAACTAGCTAGTTTATCCTTATTTGCATAAATGATACTGCATATATGATATTCAGACTTATATATTCATCATTCAATGTAGCACAATAAAGATGTGAGAGAAGTTAGAATTAAAAGTACTGTAGCCAAACTGGGGGCTGCTGGTGTCCAAACTTTTGTATTTGATGTTTTGCTTTGGCTCTGTTTACTAAAGCATATAGATATGATTTTCAGTGAACAAAAATGCTTAAATAATGCTGACTTGATTTTAAAAAACTTCCTTCATTTGTTTAGGGCTTTTTTGAACTAATACCACAGGATCTGATTAAAATTTTCGATGAAAATGAGCTAGAGGTAAGTGTATTGTGAAAAAGAAAACAAATGATGTTGAAACTTAATCTTACTGACTTAAACTTGGGTGGTCTTTTGTTTTGTATTTTTTATCTGTACAGTTATTAATGTGTGGACTGGGAGATGTGGATGTGGCTGATTGGAAACTACATACAAAATACAAAAATGGCTACAACATAAACCATCAAGTAATACAGTGGTTCTGGAAGGTATTGTGAAGTTCTACTTTTTTACTTAAAACCTGTTCAAAAGCTGCTGGCTTTCAGCTATGCTAGTTTATTGTGGGATTCACCAATAGGTGGGTAAATATTTGACCATTAAAACTTCTGGAAAAGATAGTAAGAAAACGAAAGATGAGATGCATGTATGTGATGCATAATGTACATACAGTACTGATACTTGCTTTTACAAAAAAAAAAATCCACATCTGACTGGGGTTAAAAATATTTCTGTGTAGGTTTTTCTGGCATGGTTACACTAAAGAGGTGTTAAACTCTTCTGTTTAATAAATTACAGGAATTTGGCTGCTAGTACATAACATCAGGAAACTTCAAAGAAAGTAGGGGCCAAATCTTCAAGGGAAGTATTTTAACAGCCTGCTAAGCCAGTAACCATACTCTTGTTACAGTGCCATTAAAAAATTGTTGACTTCATAGCTTTTAGCAATAGGCAGAGAAGGAGATTGTGTGTCACTAAAAAAAATATGCATATATACATAAAGGATAACGATTTAGAGATAGAAACTATGTTGCATAACTCTGCTAGCTTAAAACCTTAATTTAAAAATAAATCTTTAATTGTAATCATTATCATACATAGGCAGTCCTAATGATGGACTCTGAAAAGAGAATAAGACTACTTCAGTTTGTTACTGGCACATCACGTGTACCTATGAATGGGTTTGCTGAGCTGTATGGTAAGTACCTATGATAATATTCACAATTAAGTAACAGAGAACGTACTACCAAAATTGTTGTGGTATTTGAGTTCAAACACAGGCACATTATTTTTCAAATTTTGCTTTAAAAATAAGTATATACTGGCAGTTAAAAGAAGCAGTTAAAAGAAGTTAAAAGAAGTTAGAGAAGAATCATTTAGATCATATGTGTTTGCCATGTTCTACAAATACTTGACTTACATTTTGCTTTTGGAAGTTTTTAGATGTATAAGACTTCTCAAATGAATGTGGATGTTAAAGTTCTAAAGCACTGCAAAAATCCCTATTTAACACATGACTGAGCTTGAAGAAAATTCTCAGTTAACCAAGATCTGGTTACAAAGATATGCTGGCATCTGCAGTTAACTTCAGATTCTTATAAGTTCCCCAACTGCTTTCATCAGCTCACAAGCCATAGTTGTACAGATAAAATTGTAAGGATATACTCTAAAGAGGACGGCTGAAATGATACAAGTTAAACGTAATGCCAAAATGAAAGTAGTGAACCTACAATGCAGAGACTGAAACAAGCAGACGGCAGTGGGGAGCAGACTTTAATACCAAAACCCACTGTGGAAAGACCGCAGGCAAGCGGATAGAACAGCCCACAAAGGGTGGGGGTGTTTTGCTTATGGGAAGTCTGTTTTCAGCTGTCATCGGCTATTATATTTTCTGCTCAAAGACTTTATGAAGGCTAAAAGTGCTTGAGATCCCATGCAAGTGATTGAATAGCCTAACTTGCCTATTTGAATAAACATTTCCTTCTTTGTAAACAAGACAGTAATTTGTTTATAAGACACTAGAATTGTGAACAAACACCACCTACCATGTGTCACCATTTCTCCCTCTCTTAATTTTTATCGTAAATAGTCGGTTTATTTTTTCCGTTGCATCAGTGAATGAGTTGTGAGTTCCAATGGGAAGGACAGTGCCGTCAGTGGACTTGAGCCATGTGTCTGCTGTCGCACCTGAACCTTGGTGCTGTTGGAGTTACAGCACACGTACATCACAGTGGAACCCGATCAGAATTTTGCTGCTGATGGATTTTTTTTGTTTGTCTAAAAACAGTACCAGAGATAAAACTAAGGAATGATATAGGCAAAGAAGCTGATTAAGTTCTTGGTTCCTTTCTGCCCAAGGATTATGATATCCGTGGGCAGTCTTCTGGCCAAGTCCCAGTTTCTGTAGTTCTGTTCACTCATTAACAAAAAATTCAATTAGCAGTTGTTTTGCATAGTGCTTTGTTTCTTTCTCTTACAGTTATTTCTGCTTTTCCGTGGCCAGCACGCCAACCTCACTAAACCCTAGTAATGATCACAATCACATTTCCAGTACCTGCTTGTATTTGATGAACCGTAGGTGGTTCTTCAGTGCTTCATGTGGGTACGTGGCTTTTTGCTGCTGCTGGCCTGCCCCTGCGGTTGTTCCCTTCTCACCTCCGGGCTGCAGTCCTAGAGCTGGCTTTCTAGCCAGGGATCTCCCTCTTGTGGCCTAGAGAGGCATATCTGCTCATGACAAGGGTGTGCTTGGTGTCCAGGAGCAAATCCACCCAAGTTTGAGAACTACAACACTGAGAAGATGTGCCTTTCTTGTCTTCCCCTCACCCTGCTTTGTCAGCCTCTATTTAATTAGTTGGATAGCTAAAATGAACTCACTCTTACCTAGCTATTAAAAGGGAGTTTTATCTTCTTGTCATATGGTAGAATGCACTGTCAGTCATAGAACTGCTTCTCTGCTTCATCCTTATTCCAGGCATTCTTACTAGTTACCTTTTCTAACCAGCCTTCTGTGTTGAAGAAACATGTAGCCCAAAGAAGAAAGTAAAGAAGAGCAGCTGGAAGTGCTTCCACATCTACTGACATATGTCTCACTGATAATATGTTAGAACTAATTGCTCAGTATCTGCTCTCATCTGTCTAATTCATTCTGTTCACTTGTACAAAGTGTAGTTTCTGTGCATTGATTAGTATTTTCTACATTTCTGCGTATGTTAGTTTTTTGTAAAAGGGTTTTCTCCTCCTCTTGTTTTATTTTTGTCTTTGGGATGAATTGTCTTGGGTCTTTTTTTGGTTGTGTTTTTTTTCTGTATATAAGTTCGCTAACATCTTTTTCCAAATCCATTTTTAAAATGTGCATTATTACATGCTATCATAATATAACTTAATTTTATTATGAGTATGTACACATTTATTCTTTTCATGTCTCCATAACACCACAAATAAATTCTTTCTGAATTGACAGGTAAAAATTATAAAGCTAAAAAAGCAACAACCAAACATTTTGGAGGAGCATAAAAAAGGGAAGGTGTCTGTGTTATAAAACCAAATCCATGTCATAGGTCTAAAGGTACTCTACACAGAACTTATACCTCAGCAGTATTCATAGATCAGCCTGTTCTCATTACTGTTGCTCAGCTTTAATCTGAAACATGTTTCACATCTACCATTTGAGAAGCAGGAGGGTACTCATTCTTGGGTAGCCATCTGCCTTGGGATACAGTTCTGTAACTATTGATGGTCTTGTAGAATAATTGGAGGACACCCATCATCAGAGATAATCTCCTGTTCTCTGAACAAATAGTGGGGTTTTGTTGTGGTTTTTTTGAAACTACCCAGTCTTCTCCAGACATACACAAATGTTTTCAACAGCTTAAGGAAATGATTACAAAATGCCCTTTGCCATCCACTTGGTGAGAGTTGAGTGGTCCAAGAAACTTTCAGTTACAATATGCTGTAAGAGAGCTGCTGAAGGCACAGGCATAGCTGGAGCTGTACCTGCCAAAAAAGTTCTCTCAGGTGCATATGTACATCCCTGGAGTACACGCACGGTCACTGTGTTTCACAAAGTGCTCAGTTACTCTACTCTGTTGTTGCGTAGGTAAAGGTGCACATTGAATACTTTCTGCCAGATTATATAACTTGGTATATTGTAATAAACATGTCTAAAGTTTTACATGTGAAATTTATACAGTATAAAACTGTCTTCTACATAAAATTTTCTGCCAACTACTATGCATATGCATTTAGCTATTAGACTTCTGAGCTTAAGGTGTAAAAGTATCTTGAAATTAAGATACAGCAAGAAAGAATTTAAAAATACAAGTGAATTGTTATTATCGAGTATAGACTGTATTTGATTCATATAAATAGCTCCTACTGATGTCAGAATTGGATTACAAAACCCTAAAATATTTCATAACTTGAATTTCTAATTATAAAAGAACCTCATAATGGGGTGAAAATTGATGTATTCTTCTCTGCAGGTTCAAATGGACCACAGTTGTTTACAGTTGAACAGTGGGGTACCCCTGAAAAACTGCCAAGAGCTCATACCTGGTGAGTATTTAATTTAAGTAAATTATGACCTTTAGTAGGAGTGATAAAATACTTAAAAGTTTTCATCTGTTTTTCAGCTTTAATCGCTTGGATTTGCCTCCATATGACTCGTTTGAAGATTTATGGGATAAACTTCTTCTCGCAATTGAAAATACTCAGGGTTTTGATGGGGTTGATTAAGACACAGTCATAAATTGTATTGGTGCAGTGCTGCAATTTAATTTTAAGGGTTTACAAACAAATTTGAATTTTCCAGGGACTACCATTGTATTTAGTCACGTGGATATTGAATCTTCATAGTATGACTTGTAAAGTTAAGTATTAAAAATTTACTAAATTTTAAAAATGTATTTTGCCATTTCTGCAGTTTTGTGTACTTTGTTAATAACTACAATATACACATTGGATGGGCCAGTGCCAAGTAAGTCAAAAATTAAAATGTTTTTAAGCAGTTGCTTCTTCTACAGTATTTGACAGACTGTCCTGCAGTAAACTACTGAAGTATAACTGTGAAGAAATCTTTGCAGAATCTTTTTGAATTGCTGCATTGAGGAACAACTGAAATTGTTAAACTGTTTTTAAAATAAAAAAAAAAAACCAACCAACACAAAACCACCAAACTTCATGTAATGCAATATTGTAATCTGTGCTGCTTCAGGCTGTTTGCTACAGATCTGCCCAAAGCACCTTATAATTCAGCGTATCAGGTAAAATATTGGAAAGCATTTGTTTGCATTATCAGCCGTGAGTTTGCAGAACATTGACTTGCTGACACATTTTGTTAGATTTCTCTTTCTAACTTGCTTTTCTTAAAGCAGTGTAACAAAGCCAGGTTTTTTTATATAAAACAGATAAGCAGCAGAATTCTGAATTGCAGTGAAAAATTATATCAATTTTTTGTCTGAATTTGTATACTGTCATTGGTTTATTGAGTGTTCATCACTTTTTTTGGATAAATTTGTAGTTCAACAATGGATAATATTTTCAATTCAGCCTTTTGCAACAAATTAATCTTAAAGTGAAATTTATATGGATATCACTCAGTATTAGTTACTGGTAGTTAGAGGCCTTTATTATCCATTCTTGCAGTATTGCACTACATAACAATAAAGAACATGTTTACACGGTTTTCTGGGCCAAATTCAGCAGTCTGATGTGTGCAAACTTCTCTGAACTGCGTGGAGGTCATGCACATGTCACCAGATGCAGAATTTGGTTCTGTAAGATGTTTACAGGTTATGCTAGTTTCTATAGCTGCATTTTTATATTTTTCTTTCTCCACTGTTAGTCTAGAAACCAAACTTGTTAAGACAGTATAACCAAAGTCATAACCAACAATGTGCAATTTATTATAGATCAACTTGTCATATAAATATTAGTTTGATTTCTTTTGTAAATGTGGGGGTTTTTTGTATTAATGTTAATGCTTTTTTTTTTGAGCAAGTGCTGGTTAAAATGATTAGCAAAGTTGGTTTTAAAAGAAAAAACAGTTTCTATACCTGCCTTGCTCCAATTTTAACATTTTATTACCAATATGATCTGACAAAATGACAGTATCTAGCTTTGGCCAGCAAACTTCTGTTTAGTCACAGTCTTTATAAATATGCAAGAAGGAAGTGTAGCACATCTCTCTATAAAGGTATGTAAATTATGTAACAAATGTAATGGGTCTTAAGGGATATTTAAAATCCCACTTTGTTTTATTCTTTGACTAGGTCATTAGGGCTGAGAGTATTACATGTAAATAAAGGTAACTTATACAAATTTCTGAAATCTATATGCAGTTTTGTAAAACATGAATGATATATCAGTAAATCTGTATAGATTTGAATGTAGCAGGTTTTGTTGCATACTTTGAAGTATAAAATAAGGATCCTGAAAGCAGAAAATAAAAGTTTATTCTAATAAGTTGTGACTCGGTTCTTTGAAGTGCCAGTTGGTTTGGAATAGCAAAAATTCAGTAATTTTAGTACTCTGAGGTAGACCTGGGCAGCAGTTCCACCACAACATGCTGCTGCTTTTGGATAGGTGTTGAGGCGTAGCAGTGCTGTTTCCTCATGTTCTGCTGCCAATAAATATGTACAGTCTTCGAAAAATTAATACCATCTCTTTATAAAAGCTCTAGGTCGCTGTGAACCTTCACTGTATAGCCAGCCTAGAAACACTACACATGGCCGCCAGGCAAAGGTGGAGCCCCACGGAAATGCCAGCTGACCACTGCTGAGGGAGGGTCAGGCTCCTCTCTCCTGCTGGAGGAACACCCTTCTCAGCTGGTGGGCAGGCGTGCAGCTAACAGACTTCAGTGGTGAGTGTGGCAGGGTTTCACAATGGGCCCTTGAAACGCTGCTCCAGGCAGCATGGGCTGTGCCTGCAGTGCCAGCTGGGGAATCAGCCCTGGGATGTGGGTGGAAGCTTCTGGAGGATGCTGCTGCTGCCAGGTCTTGGGCTGCAGGGAGTAGCTGGTGCCTCTACTGGGAGCAGGGACAGGGATGGCTTTGCCTGCAGGAGTTCTGCTGTGGGCCTGGCACTGAGTTTTGCCCCATGAAGGAGCTACAGGAGAAGTGAGCAGACACGTAGCATTGGGGCGGATGGACAGCAAGAGGTGTCATAAGGGTCTTCGCAGGGACCTTGTAGAGGCAAAAACCCAAACCACACACAGGGAATAAGAAGGAACAGCTGGAGGCCTTACTTGGGCAGGTGGTGGATTGAGATTCCCAAGACGGGTGAAGTTTGTGACTTCTGGCATCAGAAGAAAGGCTGCTTTTCCACCCTCAGGTATGAATTTACAAAAATGCTATAGAGCTGTAGTAGACAAAGAAAGGAATGAGTTGCATTAAGGGAAGGGTTCAGAGCCAGATAGGCCTGAGTCAAGCATTCACACTTGAGAAGTGGTGGGTGATAGAGTGCAGAGAGTCCCTTCTGCGGGTTTGAAACTAGGTTTGCTGAGGAATGGTGATAACAGCTTGTGGTTAAGTGAGCGAAGAGAAGTCAACGGCCATTGGGAGGGAGGAAGGCAGTCCTTGTGGAGGATGCCCCAGGCTGAAGGGAGCCTACCTCATGTGCCTGAATACACAGGCAGCCAGGAAAAGACCAGGAAGAGCAAGAGAGCCAACTCGTACAGTTGGAGCCACTCAGATATGGGAGACTTGTGGAAGAGGTGACAGGCTGGTACAGAGCTTTGTGGGTCTGGGTTGGAGGAGACACCAGGATGGGAAACATTGGTGGTGTCCCTGGCCACCTGTTTGTCGTGAGGAAGTGGGCAGAGTGGTCTTTGAAACATCTCAAGGAATTCCAGAATTGCAAACCTGGCCTCTTACGGGAGACTGACCTTCCTGATGTCTGCGGGAAGGGCAATGTGAGAGGATGTCATCTGGGAGGCTCTAAACAAGGGTGTGAGCTTGCCCAACCAGGGAGACGCTCTCCTGGGTCAGCCGCCTGTCCCTTTGTACTCATATTTTCTGGACATCGCACCTCTATATCCCCTGAAACATACACACTTAGATGTTGAGGGGCAACTCCAGAGATGCTGCTGTGAACACTGGTGAAAAAACAGCTCAGAAGCGGTTCCTAGCAGACCAGGACGGTGCAGGCGAGAGTAGCAGCTGCTTCCCTGAGTGTTAACCACCCTCTCTCCTACGCTGTAATTTCATTACTCTTAAGACACAGATGAAGGGTAAGGCAGAAAAATTTCCCAGGTAGGTAAGAGCTAAATATATCAATCTGCTGAAAAAAAAGTATATAGGGTTGACGTTTGGGAAGAGATTTTGTGCAGGTCTGGTTAAAAAGCATTGATCTGTGAAGAAGCAATCTTTTAAGGGGAGGCTTGAGCAAGATGCCAATTCTAGAGCAGGGACCGGACCACAAGATGAGGGAGAAGGTGGCTGCAAGAGGAACGGTCTCACTTTTCTCAGCTTTAAAAATGCTGCACGGAAAACTCAGGGGTAGTAGTTTTCTGGGCTGTGCTGAGCCTGAGAGCTGTAAGCGGAACAGTTGCCTACCCTCGGTTATGGCGTCTGCAGGTAAACACTGATTCGAACCGGCTTTTATAGAACTTGAAAGATGCCAATGAGAATCTGCCCTTTATTTAATTATTTTTCCGCTCTAGCCGCTGCTTGGCGCCCTCCCGGCGGCCGCCATCCAGGCCGCCTCTCCGCGGCGGCGCCGGCAACGGCCGCCAGGTGGCGCCGGGACGCGCGCAGGCGGCGGGGCAGCCCCTTCCCGCCCCAAAACCCTCCCGCTCCGGAGCCGGCGGCGTGCGGGGAGCCGGGCCCTGCCCTGGGCCCGCAGAGGGATGTGATCAAGCTGCCGACAAGGCGGGGTTGGATCATCCCAGGACACTGCAAAAACTTCTTTTTCTGAACGTTTTTCAGGGACTTGACTTTTCTGACCGAGTTAATCCATTTCTGTTTCGTGTTCAGTAAGGATGGTGGTGACCATTGTGTATTGGGTATTACCGTTCTATAGCAAATGGTGTTTCTGAATAAATAAATATGGTGCTGTCAAATAATTGAATTTCTTTTGCCTAAAAGAGATAAAGTATATAGATTAACCTCAGCAAAGGCTTACAGTATAAGTTGTTTATAATTCAAAGGACTAGTTTGCTGTGGGTGAGGTTTTTGTAGATTTTTTCAATCAATGTCAATAATTTGATTTGTGTTGACTTAAAGGGTTTTGGCCTGGAATTGTCTTTATCTAAAACTTCTCCTTTACTCCAAAGGTGGCCACGTATGTGGGAGTGCTTTGCAGTCTGGTGTTACAGAAACGAGACGTTAGGCACGAACAAGACGCATTCAACAATAACTTGGAGGTTTGGGGCAGTGCAGGCTGTGGGGTTTTTTGCTTTCTCTCAGCTGGCATTGGGTTGTTTTTAGGCTGGGTGTTATTTGTATCAAATCTTTCACTTCTCAAGGTGGTACAGGTGATTCTTCAGCGTTCTTGTTGCATCATGAGGCAGAACTGTGGGTTAGTATGAAGCTAAAACAATTTATTTAAAGTGCCACTGAGGCTTCACTTATGCTGCTTGAAGGATGCATGACTTAAGTAAACTATTTTTAATTACTAAGTCACATCTATAGCATATTAAACAAATTATTTTTTACTAGATACAAAGTTGAGTACTGACACATCAAACCTGGGCAAAACAGGAGCGTAGGCTGCTTACTTTTCTTCTCTCTTCTATTTTTCCCTCTCTAACCTCATTGTTTCATGCATAGACTTATTTTGCAAGCTACCTTAGTGTCTTGGCATTTGATTTGTTCTTTAAATCCATAAGCACGGTTTGGTGTTATTTCACTAGTCTATGGTGTCTTTATAAAAATCTCTGTGTGTCTCATTGAAATCCACAGATGCCTCTGGCATACTGTGAAACATGTCCTGGATCAGCACAGGTTTCCTTTTTTTCCTGTGTACTTTTTTGAGCGTGACTTCAATATGACTTAGCAAATGGATGATACTTATCAGTTCCCTAGAGTGGGAATTACATAATCATGATGATAACATGCTAAAACACACATGAAGTAATTAAAACTGAATGTGTGTAATTTTAAATACTTTTTTGATGTTACTTATTTCTTGTGTGGTCAAAAAGAATGTCAACCATTAGGAGACCAAGCTCTTTTGCCTGTCACTCTTCGTGCTGTCCATTTGTGTTTTCCTTTCTGTTTCTCATTAATTAGTTTGTTCTGGTGCTTGGGTTCTTCACATAGAGTCGTATAAAATTATTTTCTTTGTATGAGCTTCTGCTTTTTAGGGCAGTTTGTTTATTTTATTATATTCCCTTTTTAATGAACAATTTCTTTAAAGGAATCAATGCACAGTTCTTATGGTGTGAACGGAGAGGAGCCTGCAGTTAGACAGTTAGTTATTTACTTGCTGTTACACCGCTGCCACCACCAAGAATCCATACCTCTTGTGTGCCATAGAATCACCTCATTGAAACGTCTATACGTTTAAAAGGCAACCAACACCTACCATCTTCCATTGCTATAAATGGGAATTAAGCATTTAACAGCTGCTGTATTGCTCTGTGGCATCACAAAATCAGTAGGAGACTCAAGCACAAGCTTTGGTACTCTTATAGTAAATCATTTTTCTTTGAAGTGGAGACTTAATTGCTTTTTCTATGTGGAACATATATCATTAGCACGCTAATCAGAATACAAACGGCTCACAAAGGGGATAATGAGGGAGAACTTCCATGTAATGCTTGGTTTACATCCACGTGACTGTAGAAAAATGTTTTGTTTTGCTGAGCTGTCCTTAATTTGAGGTTTCTTGCCTAATGAGACTTCAAACAAATTCTGCATTGTAGGTTTCAGGTTTTCATCCCAGAGAGAGGCTTGGGATTTCGGGGAGGGGGAGGCAAAGTGGCTTGGAAAACCTGAACAGACATTAAGTGAGCGAGCACGCCTCTTGAGGAAAGACAGATAAGGCAGCCTTCCTAAATGTGACAGGATGTAAAACTTTCTGTTGAAATACACCACGGTCTAAAAACATACATCACAATTTGTTATTCTTAAGCCCTTTTGAGTTTAATTTAATGGAAAATGTTTTCATAATTGTCTGGTAGGTTTTCTGCTATATTCTATAAGCTGAAATATTTCTGACTTGGGTTTTGTTTTGAGGGCTGGGAAGTATGACCTTTCAGAGGCTGTGAACACACATGTCCTACTATGCACTGCTGCTTGGGAGTATGCAAAATGCTAAAGGTTTAAATCAAATTGCCCCGAGGACTGCTTACTGACCTTTTGAGTGCAAAGCTGTCAAAACCTTCAACTAGGCATCAGCTAGAGAAGAACACTTAAGGCAGATCAATGCAAATAGAAAACAATGTGGTTCTGACTTTTGGCAATTCCCAGTTAGTGGGAAACAGTTACTGTGCTGCAAGAGCTGCTGGGTACAAACCCACACTGCCAAGGATTTGCTGTGATTAACATGTAATAGTTGATTTTCAGGGAAAACCTTTTATAATCTGCTTAAGAAATTAAAAGTTTTCATTAATTGCCAAATCCTGATATAGTTATCTAAGCAGGATGCTTCATTGACTTCAAAGGGATTTTTGTCTACTTAAGGAATGCAGGGTCAGGCCCTTAACCAGTGATAACTTTCTTCAGTGGATTGTCAGATATGACAAACTATGCCACTTTAATAGAGGTTCCCCTCACCATGCCATGCCATCCCTTTTTTCCTCAAAACCTGCTTTCTTACTTTGCCCAGATAATAGAGTTTCTGGAAGGTTGCTGTAGAGAAGAGCTTAGAAATTACTCTCTAGCTGAAGCTGTGGTTTCCATGAATATGTTTTCTTTACTTTGAATAACTGTAACACATAATTTTCTAGTTATGAGATATATAATAAATTTAGTTGTGGAAAGTGTTTGGTGGAGTTATGTGTCCCCCCACATTCTGTGAATTGCTGCCCAGCAATTTGTTGTCTATCCTTAATAGATTTATTCCTAATTAGTTGTTCATGCACTATTGCTTCTCTAATGCAGGGTTTTAAATAAATGCTTTCCTTTCTATGTAGGCTTACAGAAATGGACCAAAAACTAAGGGACTGACAAGCCATTCATTTGTATGTTGGATCTCAGTCCAATAGTTATAGGTATCCAGTGCCAAAAGTATTAATCGTGTATATCCTGTGCTGAAGACCCCCTGAATAATTACTTCACAGGTTAGTAAAAAATAATTTTCTGTGCTTTATCAGAACATTAAAATTTCTCTTCTCTCTGTAATTAAAAGCTAGCTATCAAAACATGAGGTGCTGCTTCATGCAAGGCAAAAATAACACAGTTGAATTATTTTTTCAAAATAATTCTTTTTTACTATTCCCCACACTGAGAATTCAAAGTCTGACTGTAAACCATTCTAAAATCAAATTTCCACTTATATAAATGTCTACAATTTTTTAAAGATAAACAAGAGGTGAGGTTGAAATTTCTTGCACACCTGAATTAGGAAAGCAAACAACATTTCAGTCATGTAGATACTTTTTTTGTATTGGAAAAAGTCTATCTATTTTATTGACTCTTAAGGTGCAAACATGCTGGATCAGTTGATCTCTCACTGTGGAAAGAAATTAATCCTAATCGCGCTGTATCTAACTTGAAGGCTGAACAGCTAAATCGGTTGATCCAGGGCTGCAGCTGCCTCAGGAATGGGACGTGACAGGGAGCTGAGCTGCAGGATGAGGCTCAGGGTGTCCCGCACAGGAGGTGTTAATAGGGAGGGGGCTGCAGCTTGCTCAGGATGCCTTGGAAAGGGCATTTGTCCATCTCTGCCCCTCCAGAAGCTGATAGGAGTTTAAATCCTCCCCTGAGTATTAAGACTGCTCTCTGCATGTTGAAGGTTTTCTTTAGTTTGGCTAAAGCGTCGTGCTTTCAATGCTGCCATAGCTTGCTGATGCTGAACTGGATGCCCCTGTGGCCCCAGCTGCTCCAGTTGGGATTTCCTCTCAGTGACTTGCACTGGCCTGGCCCTCAACTGAGCACATTAGGCCAATTTAATTCACTAATTTGTCATAAAACACCCCACCCCCTTTTTTTCCTAGTTACTTAGGATGAACATTCTGGCATTCCATATGTGTATTATTTGCCCAATACAAGTTCTGTCGTGTGCCAGCATTTGACTACTGTGACCTTCTAGAGGTATCTGAATGTAAATGACAGAAAATATTATTTAGCGTTTAGCAAACATAATCCTGGGATAATGATTAGATACTGAATAGCAGCACAGCTGAAGCCAAGTTATACTACCAGTGGCCTTAACTGCTGGCTGTTCTCCTGATGCATTAGGCAGGCACATCTGTGCATGCCACATACTAAACTCAACCAGGGACTTGATTCCAGCAAAAAAAAAAAAAAGTTATTTTTCTCCCCCCAAGTTATTTCCACCAGGATCAGTTCTCTGATCTGATCCCTTGTTTGGCCATGCAAGCTCTTATGCCAACCAAATGTAGGCACTGCAATTTACAAAGCACTGAATGGCATCATAGAATGGTTTGAGTTAAAAGCGACATTAAAGATCACCTAGTTCCAACCTCCCTGCCATGGGCAGGGACACCTCCCACTAGACCAGGTTGCTCAAAGCCCCATCTACCCTGGCCTTGAACACCTCCAGGGATGGGGCCTCAACAGCTTCCCCGGGCAACATATCAGTTTCTCACTGCCTGCAGAGTAAAGAATTTCTTCCCAACATCTAATCTAAATCTCCCCTCTTTCAGTTTAAAACTGTTACCCTTCATCCTATCGCTACACTCCCTGATGAAGAGTCCCTACCCATCTTTTCTGTAGGCCCCCTTTAAGTACTGAAAGTCTGCTATAAGGTCTCCCGTGGAGGCTTTTCTTCCCTTCTCTTCCCCAGGCATCAAACCAATGGAGGGTGCCTGTGGATGTGCTTCCAGCAGAGCCTCTGATCTCTTCCTCCTGCCCTACTGTGTCTGGCCAGGGGCCGGATGGAGACCTGAGCCAGGTTTGTAATGATGTGTTGGAAAGAGGAATTGGGGTGGGTTGCTCCATTTTTCCTCCACCCCAGGGCACTGTGATGCAGCCATGCCTCCTGCCTTCAGCTCCGGTCCAGCATTGGGCAGACAGCTCTTCCAGAGCCTCTAAAAAATGTGGAATCCCCATGGGCTCCCAAGTGGCTCCCCCAGCCCAGCTGAGATAAAATCCCAGTCACTGCAGCTGATGGAGGCAGTAATTTCAGCATCAAAAGAAATCGCCCCTGTGCTGCCCAGCTTTTGGCTCCCTGTGGTTCATCTCCCCCCCTCTCCGCCCCTTGGCTCACTCCTTGCACCGGGGTGTTGCCTTTAGCAGTTCAGCCCGAATTCTTGGTAAAGCTGTTCTGGTGTAAGTCACAGCTTCACATGCCGCTTCAAACATCTCGGTATTCATCCCCAAAGCCGTGTTGTGTGCGAGGGGCGTTTGCAGGACAAGCCTGTGTGCATGTGAGGGGGAGGAGGTGCTGGGAACATGCCTTGAAGGCTTCAAATCTGTTTATCTTCACACTCCTGAGAGGCGATCGCTCTCCCGTGACAGGGCTGCGCGCTGGAGGGAGCTGCGCCGGCAGCAAGGAGATAAACTTATGGGGCACAGGCTGCTTTGGCCAAGTGGCCTCTCCCTGACCAGCAATTCCTTATGTCTCTGTGAGATGAAATGGGACAAGAGCAGCAGGAAGCCTCCTCCAATCCTTCTTTTTAATAGTTCCTTGGGATAAATTGTAGATAAGAGGAGAGACCGCATTGTTAACAAGCTGAGAATGTGAAGACAAAGGAAAGGGCTGCAATCTTTCACAGCAAAAATAAATAGGTATCTGTAGCGTGGTATATTCAGCAGTATGCCCAACTGCTGGTCAGCCTCTGACTTGCCTTGTTTTTCATTTATTTTATTTCCAGTAATTGTTTCCTGATTGCAAACATGTAGAGGAAAAGAGGCAGAAATGATTTGCGTATTTCCTGTTGTAACAGCAGAATAAAGGTAACTTATACAGGGATGAAGGGAGACCATATTTCATGCCTGTTGCTAAACAAATAGCTGCAGAACAGTGGGTTGTCATGATAAGCCAGAAAGACGCTAACAAAAAGCTGTATCTCTCTGGAAGGTTTGAGAGATTCCTTTGTAGATTCAAACATAGAAAGTGGTAACCTAGGAGATATTTTCTTTCTGTTCAGTTATTCTTGGTGTGATACTTATTGTATCGATCCAGTGTATTAACACTGTGATTTATGGAAGATAACATCACAGCAGATCACTGCAGCGTTTCCAGGATTTTGTTTTGTTTTCTTATTGGGGAAAGGGTTGAGAGTGGGGACTGTACTGAGCCAATTAAAAATATATACATTGTAAATGCAGCTTATGGGGCAGCTCTTCTCCACCTGCTGACTGTTCCTGCTCCTTGCTGCAATTTCCACATATGCATAAACCCTTGATGAAGTTATTCCATGTGTTTCAGTGCACAGATTCCTGCTGCGGCTGCTCATCTGCTCTCGCTTTGGTCCCAAGCCGGCCAGGCACTGAGGGCTTACTTCCTAGGAGTGCTGAGCATTCCCAAGGTCAGAGGCAGAGGTAGTAAATGGTGCTCAGCACCTTGTGTGAGAGCCCCAGGTGGCACGGCAAAGGCGTGCAGGCTGGCCTGGCCTGGGAAACTTTCGTGGTGGTTTGGCTGATCTTACTTAGGGCAGCTGCTGTCCTGTGCTATTGCCATATCTTTAGCAGGATGTTGCAACCCTTCGTGTTTCACCATTCTTTATAAGCTACAAAGAGCCAAGTTAGGGAGATAAACCAGGAGAAAATAAGCTCTACTGAAAAAAATGAAGAGTTTTCTGGCAGGTTAGGTGTCTGGCGGAACCCACAGCAGGCAGAGGAGCATCAGCTGTGGCTTGAGGGCCAGCAGAGAGCACGGAGCTGTGGTAAACCCAAACTCCACACCAGAAGAACTCTGCACTGTGTCCCAGGGGAAGAATGCATCTGGGATCAGGTATGCCCTCAGGTGTGTACTCTCTCTTTCCACAGCTGTAGTGTGTGGTTTGTTGAAAGTACCCAGAGGACCCGATGGCTTGCATTTAGGAACCAGCAGAGGGACTGACCAAAAATACTCAGGTATTTTTTGCACCTTCCAGCGGCAGCGAGCAGGCATGGGAGAGCGAGGAAACACACTTCACCAGATCCCTGTGAGGTTACTCCTCCAAACTGCCTGTAGTTACCTCCAGCATCAGGGGAGGATATTGGGGTATCCTCTTGCTCCTGCTGAAATTCATGACAGGGTCCCTCTTCATTCTGGTGTGACAAGCTTCAAGGGTGGGGGTAAATGTGTGGCAGCTGCCTCTGGGGCACAGTCAAACAACCCAGCCAAGGCACTAGGTTGTTCCACTATTGTGGAAGGTGGCTGGAAGGAAAAAATATTAAAAAAAAAATGCTAGTGTGGCAAATAATTGTACTCTTTCCACTTCGGTGGTTGTTGGTTTATAACCAGATGAGATCTGTGTTAAAATTCCTTTGTTAAGGAGGTGTGCTTTTCCTGTACAGGAAGGCTCCCTGGAGAGAAAGTTCATTAGCATCCTAAGGGCTCAGCCCAAGGTGTGTTTGCCCATCTGCTCATGGAAGGAGTGAATCTCCTTTGAGAAGGCAACGGAGATGGTAACTGTACACAGGTTCAAAATGAACCAAGAATCCACTAAGTGACCAAATGTGCCGAAAGTAAACATTTGTATGGTGGGTCTTAATAGAGTTAGCTTAACATATTGTAAATCTGTGAATACAGTTGTAATTGAGTCAGGAGTTTAGCATGAGAAACAAGGAAGTGTCTAAACATGTCTACAGTGACACCAGATCAAAAACACTCAGAGCAAGAACTGTAAAGAAAAAAGGGGCTTCCCTGAGAAGAAGGGTTAATGACACCCTGCCGGGAGTGCAGCGACGTGGCAGCCCGTTAGCTGGGTTTTGAGGACTCCACTGGCTGAAGGCAGAGCTGAGCTGGTGCAAATTGCCGTAATTCCCCTGCAGTTAATAGGGTTCCGACAATTACCGCTGCTCTCAGCCTGCCCTGAAAAATGACCGTAGCTCCAATACCGCCTCAGCCGTGGTAAGCTGCCCATGGTGATTGTACCCTGTCCTCTGCCCTGGGTGCCTGTAGCTACAGCTTTCCTCACACTAGCAGTGACACTCGGCAGCTCCTGTGGTGACCTGCCAGAAGAGGCAGAGGATGAGCCTGAACCTGGCACTGGTAGCAGGGAGGGTTGAGCCTGTGGGGCTGGGAGCAGTGAGGGGACCAGGGTGGTGATTATATGTTGGTTTGAAAATAGATTTGGGCTCCAGTACCTTACTACTGCCTATTATAGGCTGCAGCTAATTGAGGACAGTGTTGTGATTGCATGTATGTGGCAATGGGGACACTTAAACTGCTGTAAGCAGCTCTCTCCCCACCTCTCCTCTTTCCCACCCATGGGTGCTCATCCCTATCCTTTTCTGTCCCACGATGTTACAGTGTGAGAGCAAAGCTGTGTGAAGCCAAGCAGGGGAAATGGCCCATGTGGACAAAGCCACTTTCCGACCTCTGAGCTTGTTAGGTCAGGTGGGACATGGCAGCATGTGGGCATCCAGCTTGGGCAGTTTTTGGCCATGCCAAACACCATCCGTGCTGCTGGGATGGCTCTCCCCAGACCACAGTGATGAGAGAGCTAACATGATGCTATTCTTTTTCTCAGGTAGAGCTGAACCGCTCAGTGCAAAACTGACCTTAGGCCAAACTGAGCTATTTCTGGTTTAAACAGAAAGAAATGGAAATGGTCTAACACTAGAAAAATCTTATTCTACCCTGGAAAGAAACCGCATTCCCCACCCTGGGCTTGTAGCCCAGTTACAGGTGAATTTTCAGCTTCCTTCATTTTCCTGGGGCTACACACACACATGAGCAGTGGAGCAAAGCCCTGAGCTAGATCTGTTTGTGTCATTCTGATTTCCAAAATCTTTCAAGTCAGGAAACATATAAACTGGACTTGCCAAGGCAGAAATTCAGCATAAGGTAAATCAGGTTATTTTCAGACAGCAACCTGGAGAGCATGCTGTTATTCCAGCTGTTGGTAGCACTTCAAATACAGCTCTTACTACTGACTTGGGTTTTAAGCTGACTGCTGAAGTAATACAAGTTATTATTTCTTTGAAAGATGTCTGCAGCTTGTTTGCAAACTCCAAAATCTCAGAGAAAGCATAGAAAAGGGTTTATGTGGGTCTGAAAAGAACCACAAAAACTGGGGAAGTTTGCATAATTTCCCACATATGCTAAAAATACAGATCGAGTCAAGCAAAAAAAGTCTTTGTTGGTGGCAGAAGAAAAATTGCTGCCCTGCAGCAAAGTAGGCATAGCTTTGTTTATGTTGGCTGGCAATATCTTCTACTCATCATGGGCTGCCATTCTGGCTTTCTCAAGATAATGCTGCTGCAATACAGTTAGCCAAGTAGATAATTGTGTTTATTGGCTCCCTATTTACTAACATGGTGCGTTTGACAAAGTTATGGCTGGTAGTGCCTTTAAGCTGTGGTTCAATGGGTTTATCAGCTTGCAGTGAAGTATGAATTTAGATATGTTATCCCAAGTCTGCACTACCTCTAATCCAATTAATTACTGGAATATGTCTTAAAATAATGACTTCTGACAAATGAGGGAGAGTTTATGCTCATCTAGCTATAGGACTGCTTAATTCTAGTAAGGAATTTATTATTTATTTTGCTCAATAGAAATGTGGAAATGGAAATATTTGTGTTTGCAGCTGCCCATACCTGGGCATGAGGAGCACTCCAGAGGGAAGCACTTTTCTTTGTTAAGCCATTTGAGAAAAATATTGCATTTGATCTCACAAGTCAAACCTTCCTGCTGGCACAGCGTAGTCCAGGGAGATGGTAAAGCATTTTCCCCACCACAGCAAAATACAGCAGTGAACACAGAAACACAGCTAACGGAAACTAACCCACAAGTAGGACTACAACTCGCTTTCTCTCCATCGTGCTTTTTTGTCCCCTGGTCCACTAGGACCAACTCCTGCTTCAAAAAGGGCTGGTCAATTGGGCAAGGATGTGTCCCTCCTGCGATGGGTGGGATAGTGTCCAGTGCTGGGCAGTACAGCCAGCACAGCCACCCGCTTCTGCCTGCAAAGGGCTGCAGGGACATAACATTACATCTAACCAGGGACAGTTTCAGCCTCTCCACCAACTGACCCGAGCATGTGGCATAGAAATGTTACTGGGTAATGCATTGCCTGTTGGTGTGTTTGTCTTCTAGACATGCTGAGGTCGTCTAGAAAATCTTCAAATTCAACCAGAGTTTAGCAGGAGAGAGTACAGTGCCAGCGTGAGCTGCAGATGGAAGTTGTGAGTTTGCTACAAGAAAGAATGAACATTTAATTATTAATACTCAAAATTATATAAACAAAATATCTTGTAAGTGATTCATTGTTCACGCTTTTGTGACTGGATAAAGTCAGACACTGAGGAAAATTCAAAAATACTGGGTCAAGGGGATCCTGTTGCTGTATTTGCTCCTATCTGGACACCAAAGCAGAGCATGTGCAGTTCTGCTCTGCAAAGTGACTGTGAAACTGCCTGGATGCCTTTTGGGTAACTGATTTGCATGTAAAGCAAATATTTCCTAATTACCTTTCCTGAAAACTTGTGCTAAGATCAGAGCAGGCTCAATTCTTCTGCTCGTGTATTTTTGACAAGGAAGGAAGGTGATATAGGTCAAACTATGGCTTACGTTGTGTTTAGATAACTCTGATTTTCTTCCGAAGGCTTTCAGAAGAGTCATTGACTGCGGCTGTAGCCAGTCCCGGTGATGATGCAGCAGAAGGGACCAAGTTTGGCTGGCAGCTCTCGGCTCTGTGAGCTTTGCAGTTCTGGCAGGAACAAAAAGCAATAAAAACTTGCCTGTCACTGAAGTCAGCAGCTCTCACAATGAATGCAAACAGGGAGCAAATCTGCTGAGTAAGAAGATGCCTTCCTACATGGTAACTTTAGAAACCAGAACTCTGAACAGACAAAAAAAAGAGCTTAGAAATCACCGGCTGCAAGCATGGAGTAAAATCACTGGTGAAGCTGAAAGCTTAAATGATAGTGGCAGTATTTGATTTGATGCTATCTCCCATATAAATGGTCCACAGGGTGTTGATAGTGTGATTCTCAAGCCCTATGTTTGCAGTTTAGGCTGCACTTTGGCAAGGTATGTTTTGGACTCGAGGCAGATGTAAACTTCTGGCTGCTTTCTGGTGGAGACAAGTAAAGGGCAGCTCATCCTCGGCAGCAGAGCGCTGCCCCGCACGGCCATCTGGAAGTGGTTTGATCGGCGCTGCATGAAGTGATCAGCGAGAACCATTGACAAAAAATGGCACTCCATTTCCCATTCAAAAACTAGTCTGTGCATGTGGGAAAGCCAGTTTCACCTGGGCGGGGGGAGGATACTCTGCCAAAGCTGGACATCACTGCACCTGCAAGGTCTGCTCTATTGGGCTGGGGCTGCCACACACACCCACCATCCCCCCACACGGTGGGCATCTCTCGCGTTGGCACAGACCTTTGGTGAAGCCGGGTCTGGCTAAGCGCACGTTTTGCAGATGCTCCACGCCGGCGAGGAGAGGGCTGCCGTTTGCGGTGGTGGGGGGCACCCTGCGCCACGGGGGGAGGCATGGCCGGCAGACCCTGCCCGCGAAACGCCGCAGTCGGGCCGGCTCGGGGCTGTCCTGGGGAAGAGCTGCCGTCGGGTCCCGGGCGGGGGTCGAGCTCGGCTCGGCCCCCCCCCGGGCCCAGATGGCGCCGGACCCCCTCGCCCCTCGTGCTCGGGGTCGGCGGGTCCCGCCGCCCCCCCCACCCTGGGGTATTGTCCGCCGCGGCGGCCCGCCCCGTCCAGCGGCCTCCCTCCCTCCGCCCCCCGCCCGGCCCTGCCCCTCGCCCCTCTCCTCCCCAAAGGCCAATGGAGACGAGATGCGGAGAGTAGGGCCGGGACGGGCGCGCCGGGGCCGCTCCGTCCGTCCCTTGTCTCCTCCCCTCGGCCGCTGACCGGTCTCTCTCTGCGGCGGCCGGCGGGGCATGCCAGCCGCCTCCCGCTAAATGGCGCCGCTCCGCCTGCGGGCGCTGCTGCCGGCGCTGCTGCTACCGCTGCCAGGTGAGTACGGCCCCGGCCCCGCTCCGTCCCTCTCCGGTCCGCCGCACGTGGTTGTATTTACCCGGCACCGGCGGCACCGGGAGCGGGAACCGGCCCCGCGCTTTGTTGGCGCCGCGGATGGGCGGCCCGCCCCGCCGGCAGGGGGCGCGAGCGGGCGGCGGGGCCTCGCGGCGCGACCGTTAACGGGGTGTTCTGAGGGGATGGGGGGCGCCCCCGCGGCGGGCCCTGAGGGGCGCCGGGCCGGTTCGGTTTCGTTAACGATTTCTTGTAAAATTAGCTTTTTTACGACTCGCCTCGCTCCGGCTCCTTTGGCAGGCTCGTAAAATTAGCGAGCGGCGCGGGCGCGCCCCGGCAGCCGTGAGGGTCGCACCTGTGTGGCAGCCCCCGCCGCCGCCCGGGCCGAGCCCTGGTGATGGCTGGGCGGGCGTCGAAGGCTCTGGCTCTCCAGCTCCTCGGCACAGTGCGTTTGAAAACTAGGAGGTAATGCCTGGGTGTTCTACAGCCTGACGGCTTTACTCTACTTGAAGCCGGTACCACAGTTTCCCCAGAGTTTTCCGAGTTTGGAGGGAGCCTGTAATACAGACAGTTTTACCTCATGCTGTGGGTTCAGCACGATGACTTGCAGCTCGCACTTGGTAACTTGTACTTCTGTACTTACAAGCAAAATCTTTTTTTCTTTCTCTTAGGAGTGTGGTGCTTTAGTGAACTGTTTTTTGTGAAAGAGCCTCAGGACGTTACTGTCTCAAGGAAGGATCCGGTGGTTTTAGATTGCCAGGCCCGTGGTGAAGCTCCTATAACTATTACATGGCTGAAAAATGGAGGCAAAGTATCTGAAAATGAACGGATCTACACGTTATCCAATGGTTCGTTGTATATCAGTGAGGTGGAAGGAAAGAAAGGAGAACTGTCTGATGAAGGATTTTACCAGTGCTTAGCTCTGAACAAATATGGGGCCATTCTCAGTCAAAAAAGCCACCTCACGCTAGCAAGTAAGTTCCAGCTCTTGTTTATTAACCTGCTCCTGAGTTTGTGCCAGCAGTTCCCTGAACAGTGCATAACAACCCACCCTTTTGATTTTGTACCTGAAAAGACAAACTACCAAAGCAAAGAGCGAGTCAGCTCTGTTTCTTTGTTTCTTTTTAAATGTGCAAAGATTATGAGCAAAACTTGCGGTGGCCCCTTTTTGAGTCCCTGATGTGGCCCGAGTGGCATGGCCACCTATGAGACCTCTTGGGCAGCAGTGCCTTGTGTGGGTAGCTCATGTGGGTCACTGGTCTCCAGAGCAGGTGGTGATGCAGAGCTGTGCTGGCAACCTGCTGCAAAGGTCCTGGGTCTTCTTTCTCAAGTGCTGTTCAGGCAGCCTGAGAAGGGCTATTTACAAATCTGATAAAAAATTATTGTTCCTTGTTCAATCACTTAATGTTGTGTTCTGTCTTGGGGCAGGGCAGAACGATGACAGAGATGGCTGTCTGGGAGGGGAAAGGTTTCTGGGGAACTGTGAGGTTTAAATTACCAAGTCCTTGCTTTTCTGACACGTGTGTTCAGCCAAGCAGATGCGGGTGCTGTCCCATGTGGAACTGCTTCAGGGTCCTCCGGAACCAGCCGTGAGGGCCTATTGTGTGGTTCCACTAGGAAGTGAGAGACATGTTTCTAGTGTGACTCCCTACTCTGGATGAACAGTGAAGCTGTGTGTAAGTGCCTTTACAGCTTTAACAGTCTGACCCTGAGTGTGTGTTGCCCTCCGTTTTCCTAGCATCTCTAAACGTATTGAGCAAGAGATGTGTGTTAGGAACTGAATGCCATGCCTTTTTCCATGCCTGTGTGGCACTTTGCTAGTAGGCTGCTTCTACAACACTATCTTTTTTCTTTCCAAAAGTACATGGAGTTATTTCAAAGAAAGCATAACACAGAGAATACACAGTTTATGTAGTCTTCTCATGTTCCCCCCATAACAGGACTTAACTGATGAACTTAATCTAATAGGAAACAGCTTTCTTTGACCTCTTCAACTCTGTTCTTAGTAGCAAGTTGCACAAAACTGTGGCACTGATACCTCTATGGAAGCTTGACATTAATTGTAAAATGCAGGTTTTACTAAATTCAGTCTTGAACTAGTTAATACAATTGGCATGTTAGCTTACATTAAAAAACATCTGAGCATTAACATTTGTTCTGTGTGCTTCTGAACTGATAATAAATACCATCCATGGGATACCCCAGAAAGGTGTGAAATACCTTGTTCAGTGACCTAGAGCACTGAGCAGTTGCAAACCAGCCTTGAAGCAGGTGGCTTCAAGTAAGTCCTGAGTGTTTCATGTACTGTAAAAGGCTGATCTGTGAACTCTTGATTTCAAAAACCTGGATACTTTTTACTTTGTGTCATGGCATCCTACTTGCATACAGGATTAATAGACCAAGCAGTTCTTGGATACTTTTGATAAAATGATGAAAAACAAAGTATTAATATGTACCATTATTAAACAGACTGAAGGAAACCTTTCTTAAGAGGGTAGAAATTTTGTTGTGGTTAATAAATGCTGTTAATAAAGCAGTGGCTGAGGGATTCTGTGCATAGGACTGGAAAATTCAGGGCCATTTTACATCTGAGATGTTGCAGGATGAACTCTGTGCTCAATATCAGAGAACTTCTGGAATAGTGTGGAGCACTATAGTGACACAGCATATTAATACTCTTGTAGTATCTAGTTTTATTCAGACAGTACTGAACTTTTACAAATGTTTGTTTCTCACATACACATGATTTCACCAGAAAGATGATTTAATTTAGTTTTGGGGTTTTTTGATGATGAAAGATTTTCACCAAAGAAGAGTTGTGAACCAATCAGTTGCATGCTGTGGAGTGAGACTCTTGCTTTGCAGCCATTTCTCTCTCTCTCTTTTTTTTTTTCTTTTAATTTTCCCCTTCCCTGTAAGACCGTAACAAAAGGTTTCTTTTTCTTCTTTGAATACTTGGAAGTTTCCTATGGCTGTTGGGGAAAACTGGAAAAGATAGTGGATCTATAATGATCACAGTAGGTGTTGTTGATTTAGTCACTAAGTGGTTAACTAGTGGCCAAACATGAAGATATCCTATGTAGCAGCCTCTTCTTCTTAGTCATATTCCAATCTGACTGGTTTCAGAATGTCATCTTTACTGTAACGCTGTGAAATAAAGCAGTAATTTGTATTGTTTTATTTGAAGCTCATAAAATGTGCAAAATTAGTTTTATATTTCATTTTTACAGTGTTTCTGCTTACTGTCACAAGTTGATTGAACTTCACAGACATGTTAAGTGAAATTAATTAAAGTCGTGTGGTGGATTTTGTAGGTTTATAGTTTCGTTTAGAAGCAGTTTTTGGTTTCTGTGAAGGGAAATTACCTTGTGGCTAGGGTACAGAAGGAACTATACATATTAAACAGGTGGAGAATAGGCATTAAATGGGCATTCTTTCTTTGGAGGAAAATAGCAAATGCTCTCTTCAGTCTCTGGTAGCAGCAGGGTGCGAGGATGTTCTTTTACTTTGCCTGGTCAGAGCTTTTGCCAGTAAGCTTATCTTTTGCTTCAGAATTGTAATGTTTAGTGTTGCATTTGGAAATCAAAAACTTTAATCTGTCCAAGAGTTTAAGATTTGAACACACAAGGAGATCAGGTCTTGGTTTCTAAAGTTAGGAACTGGAAGCTGAAGGTTGCACTCTTGGCAAGAATTCCATTATTCATGTGCAAATTAAGAATTCACAGGGTTAAAAGGTTAGAAACTGGCCAGGATGAGGTTTACCCTTGTGATAAAGAGCAGATGACCCTCATTCATTGGCCAAAGCTTTCATGTAGCTCCTCTGCAAAGTTAGTGATTGCCATGAATTGTTCTTGAGGAATGCAGAAATTCAAATGTGAGCAGGCCTTTCCTTAAGTGTCACTATGGAGCCTTATCTCCCGAGCACATCAGAGTAGGTCTGCAGGGACAGGGTTCCTCCCCAGAGGCCCCAAGGCTTTGCTTTCCTGTTGTTCATCCATGCACAAAAGAATTTGACTAATTTAGGGCTTTTTTTCGGTGAGATACCCCTACTTTTTTAAAGGAAACTGTGGGGTAGAGGTATTGCTTAGGTAAAAATAAATATTAGTTTCACTACATACTTGTAGTTGCTTCCAAAGTAGGCTAATTGATGTGGGGGGAGAGTGGAGGAGGTTCTTTGTGAGGCAACACGTGGGGGTAAAATGCTAATAGTGAAGAGTTTGACTTACTCAAAATTCAACTTGCTGCTGCCAGTGCTACTAAGAGGGGTCTCTTTTAATGGAATATGAAAAGAACGTAGACTGTGCAGAAAGCCTAAGCACTTTTGGTACAGCTTTGAATCAGACAAAAATAAAGAAGCTGAGTTTTTTGTATTCCTGCATTTTTAAATTACGACTATTTAACCACAGTTAACTAAGATTCTGTCTAAAAATAAAGCTAGACTTCCAATAAGATAGTATTAAGAAGAAATGGAGAAGGTGGATTGTGTTCTGAAGCCGGTAATATGGGTTTTGGGCAGTGATTGGACAGGATGCTCATTGTTTATTTCTTTTTCACAAAAAGTGGAAATTGAAGTCTTAAGATGGTTGGATGGGATATATACAGCTGGGTACGAGCATTCCTAGATAACCCTTTCTCCTCTTGTAACTCGGCTGAATTGATTTTAATGTTTGTGAATTACAGGAAACGTTAGGCCAATTCTTCATATATGGGTTTCTACATTTCACAAGAGTGAAAGGTTATGCAAGCAGAAGGTTTCTGGGAACGTGCTCCTGGAGGGAAGCAGTGTGTGCACACTGCGCTGCAGTTTGTGAAACACCGGGCCTTTTACACATACCAGGTTATACTTTGTGGAGACTTTGCAATTTTGTTCATCTGCTGTGGCAGTGGTAAGACTTCTGGTCCTACTGTCTACCAATAATTGGCAATATTTATGTTTTGATATCCTAATAACATCTTTTGCTCTGCTTTTGAGTATTTGCGCTTAAGAGTGTATGCAGCTGAGCCTTATTCTGTACTGTGACAATCATGTTTCCTTAGTAGTTCCAGCTGTTTGTTCCCACTTTTGCATTGTGCCCTTCCTTGTGTGGGCACAGCTGCATGTGTGGTTAACTGAAGGGGGAACTGATCTGGGTTAAATAATAGAATTAAAACAAAAGATGGTGTTTAACTCAAATGAGTTCCCTGATGTGGTTTGTCACAGAGCCACTCACAGTGATTGTACTGGTGTAACTGAGAGGAATGATTTGGAGGTGGGAAGGCTTAGTGAGGACACAGGAAGGCTACTGAAACTTAGACTGTTGCAAAAACACGTGTTCATCAAACTACTGCCTTCATGGAGCATGTGTGTAGGCAAAAATTCTGCCCTTCTGCTACTCATTTTTTTTTAAATTAATTTTAGTATTTTGCCTTAAATTAAGGGATTAACAGCTGTGGTCTAACAATATAGTTTGTCATTTTGTATGGAATCTGTCATTTCAGGTGTCTTCAAAGTGTATATGGAGCTCAAAGGTATTTTAATAATTTTAAACAGTAATGGGGAGAGGAACAAATTCTGAGATGGAAGGATGGGGTTGAAAGGCAGAAATGGTTTTTGACTGAGGTGGAAGTGAAATGGCAAATGGCTGTTGTAGACAATAGTCTTGTGTTAAAAGAGATAGCAGAGTCTTAATGCTGTAGAACTATTGTGGTTACAGACAGCTTGAGGAAGCTCCTGTTTTTGGTTTTCACAAATGCTGCCTTATTCCTAATGCTTTGGTTAGTTGATTTGAATGTCCTGAGAGGAGAATCCATTTCTAAGCTGAGAGTGCACATGGCTGATCCTCGGTGCATTTAAATTCCAGCATTTAAGGCAGGAGGGGGACGTTTAATCTCTCAGTTGGCAATGTCAGTTGATAACAGTGAAGAAGAGAGTAAGATTTTTTTGTTTTTTAACTGAGATACACTGAAGAAAGAAGAAAATTGGGAAATACTTTCCTTCTTAACCATTTCTCTTGGAGGATTTTCCTCTAGAGCTTCTGCAGACATCTTTTGACCTGAGCTTCTACAAGATCTTTACAGAAGAAATTGTCAACATCCTTTTAAGACTTAACCACTAGTTACTTTTTTTTTTTCCTTCCCTCACACTGGGGCGTTTCCTATTCTTTCAGCAATGACTGGTCTGCATTTGTAAGAGCTCTTCCACAGACTAAGGAATGGGCTTTTATATTGTTGCCAGGACAAAAAATGTATGAACCTTTACTCAGTGCACATGAGCAGTGATTGTTTCCACTGTCACTTTACTAAGTGAGCTTTTTATGGGTTTCCTCAACACCTGAGTTTCAAATTTGTGTCAACCATAATGCGAAACTGAGGCATTTCATGCCCTTGCTTTTCTTCCTAGCTAGTAGGGCCAAAGCTGTTATTTTTACTAGTTTTTATCACCTTAACTTTATAATGTATAAAGTTTTTACCAGCTTCTTTTTTAAAGGCATGCTTAGGCAGTGTACTCTGTAGCTAATAAAACGTTCACCTATGTGAGAAATGTTGAAGGAGAACATGGTACCGTGCTAGAAGCTGTTTAAAGCTGTGACTAGAAGCACTCAGTTCTTACCTGGTGCAAGCTCTATCTGTGGTATGTGCACTAAATTATTGAGATTTCTTTTCAACTTGCAAAGCAATGTAGAGCAGCAAAGGATGCTGTTCCGTTCTTGCAGTGTGGTGCTCCCCCCCACTGCTCCTTTTCTTCCCCCTCCCTCTCTCTCTGCGTTTCTTGGTGTAGGAATTGTTGAAAGGGCATTCAGTAAGGCCCCCTTTTGTCAGCCAGCTCTGATTATCCTAAAGAAAAGGATCTCACTCTGAGCAGTTGTTTGCCTAGAGACTTGTTGTCACGTCTTCACAATTTAACAGCTGTGGCTATTGATGGTGTGCAGAACAATTTAAGACAATGACAAAAGAGAATCTTGGAGGAAGAATTTAAAAGTCACTAAGCATTTTCCTACAGAAATATGGTTATTTCCATTGTTGGACGAGCTTGTGCTCAGTTATTGTGTGTTTTCCTCAGGATTTCATATTTTTCCACATCTTATCTCCAAAACTGTGGACATAATCTTTTGTTTAGTTTTGCATTGTTTTTTTTTGTTTCATCAATAGGCCCAGCTGTTAAATTGGGATTGATTACTTCCAGTCTTTATAACTGGTAATCACCACCTAAGTGAAAAAGTAATCAACAATGTCAAATCCCCACATTTTGTTGAGTAAGTGTGGGTTGTATGGTCAACATTAGTTATTAGGGTCAACCTCTATGTAGCTTTTAAGCAGCAGCATTTTAAGCAGTGTCTACATTTTAAAGTTGATTGTCTCAGCAATTGAGTTAGAGGAGAAAAAAAAATCACACTAGATGATCTGTGTTGGGAGTTCGAAATCTATCTGGCAGCCTCCAAAACCTATGTCTATGGTGGAAGCGTTTTTTGTTTGGATGGGTGAAATTGTTACTTTTTTAATAGATGGAGATAAACAGCAGACATAGGAAGGAGATGGTTGTGAAACCACTGGAGTGTGGAGGGTTTGCCTATGACTTGCTTTATGGAATTATTGTAACCTCGTCGTCTGTGTTGTTTTTTCTGTATGTAAAAGTTTTGAAGGGAGATGGCCTTCCTAATGTATTAGAGGAAAATGTAAATAAGCAGTAGTAGACACTTTTTCTCTACTGCTATTAGTTTATTTCATAACTCAACAGTAATTCTGGTTGGGTTTATTTCAGTTAAATAGTACTTGATCTCCTTGGGCAAGTGGTAGTTGGTTTTTTTTTTGTTTGTTTTGCTTTTAACAACATGAATGCTCACGAAGGCAAAATAAACTAAGTGACATCTGGATAATACAGTTACCAACTCGAGGCCCTGTTCCAAAGTGCGTGTTTCTCAATTGCCTGGCTCTGTTGGGCTTCTGGTAGGAGTTTTCTGAGCCATTAGTGCATCTGCATCTTAGGGGAATAGGATCTGGGTATCATTCCCCCAGATGCACACAGGTCTGCTGTGCGCTCATGAAGTTCACTTAGATTCTTATTATCATAACCCAAGAATGACAGAATGCACAATCTCTGTGTTTTATGGAGTAAAGATTTCAGGGTTACTGAGTCTTTTCTGGGCCACAATTACGCTAAACAGCTTTTAAAACTCCTGCTGTGGTCAGGGTATTGCATGGGTTTGGCTGATGGGAAAACTCTGCAAATTTTTCAGCAGTTAAGCTTGAGGAAATTATGTTTGTCTCTAGCCTGAGCACTTCATTGGAGCAACTGTGATACTATTCAGTGAGTAATTTCTTGATTAGCGGATGTTGGAGCAGTGGAACGCAATGTGAGAAACAAAATACTGAAAATGAACATGTTTTTTTAAAAGACATAGAAATGCTAACAACAAGCTTTATATCCAAAACTTTTATCAGAACATAATCATTAATTTGAGGCAAAAGTTGCAATGTACAAAGATACTACTTCATCTCTGGAAGCATTAATGGAGACTTTACTGGGGAGGCAGAAAGTCAGCAAGGAGTGCAGTTATTTAATCTTCTGTAATTGTGGTTCTTAAGCTTACACCTGTATAAACTAATTTTCTCTTCTGACCAAAGTAGTAAGAATCCACATGTACACACTTATTCCCATAAACTACTTGAAAATTATCTTAGGAAGTTGTTTCAGCATGTAGGCAAAGTTTTCAGGAAAGAAACTACTTCTGGAATGTGAAATAAATGGAAATGCATTGATTACAAAGTTCTAGAAAAACTGAGGACAAGAACTTTTGTTATAGAACTAAAAAACAGGTAGAAACTACCTTATGAAGTAGGGTTCTCTGCAGTCATGGGCATGGAGGCTTGCGAGGCTCACAGAACACATGATGCACACTGTCCCAGCTTCTCCTAGAAACCTTACTGTCTAAGACTGTTAATGCAGGATAAAAGCATGAGAGCACAAGGGTGCCACCCATATCCTAGATCTCCATGGTTAGGGTATTTGTTCAATGAAAACATCTCAGTTGACCTTGAGAAATGAAAGGAAAGTTGAAAAGAAATGCAACTTTAATGCTTTCACCTGGGATATTTCTTCCTGTCACTAAATCTGGGCATTGGTTTAAACTAGAGTGTACAAGAAACAGCCAGGTCATATAATTTTCCCTTGTATAACATAAATCAAAGAATTATTTTCCTAAAAAAATCAAAACCCAAACAAACCCTACAAACCCAAACAAACCTTCCTTCCTCCCCCAAATCAAACCCCAAAGGATGCAAAGCCAAAAAGCATTGGAAAACTGAAAAATTCAAAGAGCAGGGCTTCTCTTTTACAAAAATGTGCAAAAATGTTTATTAGCAAGCATGGAAGTCCTGCCTTTGGATACTTCAGTAGACACTAAACTGTTCTCTCAATGGCCATTTTTAAGGTACGTTGCTACAAGAGAAAATACAGCTGAGCCATCTGCTCAGTTAAGTCAGTATTAAAAAAAAATAATAAATCCAAATCTCAGCAGTCCCTTCCATAAGCAATCATGATCAAGACTTTTCCTTTCAAGAGGTTACAGTTACACTTTGACTTTTACCATTAAAAAAATTGGTAAAATAGAATACTAATGAGCAAATTACATCTCCAGCCTTTGACAAGAACTGTGTTTGAAAGCGGTGCCTCCCATACAGAGTCCTGGTAAAATTCTCCTGGACAACAAGCAGTAAGATCTTTGTTGTTTCTGAATTATGACAGAAATCTGTTGTGAAAAGCATGAACTTAACTGCAGAGAGGGTCTTTGACATCCTTTCCCATCTATAGAAATCTCAAAAAGAAAACTTCCTACATACTGGCCAATATAAAGGCACTGGAGGTAGGGTGGGGTTTGTCTTAAAACATAGCAATTCACTATTTCTGTATTCAGATGTGAAACATCTTTGCCATGGCCATATTTTAGTAGATGTTGGAATGGGCAACAGATTCCATTCTGTGCAAGTCTTACAGTTCTGTCTGAAATTGGCAGGCTTTCCTGAATTGCAGCTTTAGGTGGGATGAATAGAAAGGAGATTAGAGTTTGTCTCTAGCTACAGACAACACTTAGCAGTATATTGATAACAAAGCAGTAAAACTTACATTGTTCTAGTCTTCTAGCCTCAGAACATGCTAAAATTATGACTTTGAATTTAGTAATAGCAACAATTTGTCTTGTCTTAGAAGTATGTGTAATGGAAGTCTGCTCTTTAGCTTTGAGGTGCAGTAGTTCCATTTTGAAATGATTTGCCTATGAGAGACAATTTTGAAAGAAATAATCACCTGACTGACCAGGAGTAAGGGGTACATAAGAGTTATTACAAGCATTAAACATGTCATCTGGTGTTCTTTTAATACATAGCTAGGGGGCAGTTAAACTTAGTCTTTACAGCTTGTGATGTATAGCTTGTGTATAGTGATGCATGAATGTTGGAAACTGGAGGGGATTCTGTGAACAGAAGCAACTCTGTATCTTCAGATTTGATTTTTAGCATCTCCAGATAATAATCCTCTTCATGTTGATTGATTGCATTGTTTGTTCTCATTTCAGTAGATTAGAATTTCTTGTGCAAACCCCTCAGGTCTTAATGGTATCGCAGAAAACTGATAGATTTATAAAAGTAGAAAAAAAGGTTGGATTTTTAATTGATCAGTGTAATTTTACCACACATATACTAAGTCGTCTTTGTACACCCTGGTAGATACACGACTCACTTTTAAAATCTTGCATCAAACCAAAGATCTTTCTGAATCTTCCAGTCAAGAGAGTTTTGATTTTATTTTTTTTTGCTCTCCTTTGAGCCATTTCAGATTGAAGACAAAACAAGATAAAATAGAATTAGAAAAATAACTTGCTCTTCTATATCTCCTCAACCTTTGCAGCATGAGTTTTTCATGTGAAGTAGCAATGGCCAGCCTTCTCTTCTCCCACTAAAATTATAAAAGTCATCTATCAGCTTGTTTACAAAGTGGGGTTGTCAGTTCTTTTAAGCTGTATTGAGAGACACTTGCTTCCTGTACACCTTAAAATTTAGAGGAAAAAGTGTCACATAGAAAAGCTTTTTATTTACTTGCTAATCTGTTCTAATATTCAAAATTCTCATTGTTTATGTACTCCCCCATGTTTCCACTTGTTTCTCTTTCTCATGTCAGGTGCAGGCTGGTTTTGATGCATATGGACTTTCATTTTCCCTTTTTCTCTTTATAAATTGTCATTTACACTATATCATTGTTTTGGATTTGCTAAACTGCTTCTGGTGATCCCTTGTTTCTTATTCCTGTCTGGTGACTGGAAGAAGGCACTGTTTCCACTGGAGCTTATTTTCACAGCTGTGGCAAAGGAGGGAAGTGTCATAAGATACTTTAAGGTCAGGTTTGACCCCAAATTTAGATGAGGTAAAAATGATTTGACAGAAGTGTAATATCTTGTCTCAAGTGGTCTGGCTGTCACTTCAAAATCAGATAATAATTATGATTAAGAAAAAGCTGTTTTGTTAGCCATTACCATGTACAATAAAAACAGCTCAATGTTACACAATATTGTTTTTTGGTTTGCAACTTGATACAACTGGAAGTTATCAAGTAAGCCATTATCTTTTCAAAGAAACTTTAATCTTAAGGACTTTAAAACGTGCAGAAGAGTTTTAAGTATTTTTTTATGCTTGTACAATCTTCAGTATATTAATAATTTTTTAGATAACTTATCAGCAAATTAACTAGTGTAAATTACTAAATTACCATTTCACTGTCCACATCAAGATCTCAGTAAACCTCTAATAACTGTAACGTGTGCCTCAGGCGGAGCTGTGCATTATGTATGTTCTTTGTAACGAGAATTCATTGACTTTATGAAGCCATGACAGACATTTATCATTTTGTTCATTAAACTTGTCTGTGACATCCGTCAAATAGATGTTAACTGGAAATATTCTCTGGGAGTTCTGGCACGACTCTGTCATTTTGCCTGAGGAGAGAGAAACTTTGTACATAACGTGTCCCAAATTACAAGGGCGAAACTTCCTTCCCCCACCCCCTCCCCAAAGCATAAGTGAGCATATGACCGGCTCTTTTTTCATCTTGCTTTTAATGCTTATTTATGCAAACAACCCTGTGGTCCACAGTTTGCAAGCAGATTTATCATTGATCTTCAATAGAGGTGGAAAGTAGATACTGCTTTTATTTGTTCCGCCAGTCTGTGCCTGGAAGCAGCTCAGTTCTATCACACAACCAAACTATTGTAAAAATGATCATAATACAAATCCACAATGCTCTGTGCACAGTGGCTTATGGAACTGATATGTGTGAGTTGGTATTGAGATGCATTAGCCTATGCTGTCAAAATTGGTTTTTTATTTATTTAAGAAGTGGAGACTTTTTTTTTTATTTCTTCTTTTTTTTCTTTTCCTTTTAAGAGTGTGAACTTTATTTCTAGCAATATTTTTTCCTAGTGTTTGGAATTCCTGGATATAGTAAATACTAGAAGAAATAAGCATTCATACAGTGTACAAGAAATTAACTATGGAATTCTTGGTAGCATTGGTGGGAGTTTTGTGACATTCCCAGCACAGGGCATTTAGGACTTGTTTTTAATGGTCATCATCTTTACCTGATGTTGCTTATTGCTGATTCACATAAAATATATGGTAAATGACCAAATACTTTGTTGAAAGCTTTTATAATATATGTTGTAGAACAGTGCTTCATTAATTTTAGAATTACTGTGTTTAGAATGGTGAGCGATATCTCATTCATTCTGCTCTTGAGCGCCCAGTGTGGAAAAAAAAAAAAAGGCACTTTTAACACCTGCCCATGTTTGATTCCTGTGGATAGCTATCTCTAATAATGGCAGAGGTTGTTAATAGGATATCTGCCCACCTGCTAGTGTTCCTATTGTGCTACCTGAATCCAACTGTATCAGGGATCTTTCAAACGGGAATGAATGTACTAACATGTTGTGGCATAACTGACTAAAATGTTTATTAATAGATCAAAGATAGTAAAAACATTCCAAAAATTGAACATCCAGAAATCCATTACATAAAATTTTTGTCTTTTGAGAGAAAGAGTAGAGCAGTTGGCTCTTTAAAATATATTGTGTCTCACTACATAATAGTTCACTGGATTAAATGAATTTATTGATTTCTGCTTCTTTACTGACACACATTTATGAGCAGTTTCTTTGGCACCATGGCCACATGTCAAAGGTCATAACTTTCCTTCACTGTGGAAGAATAAAAGCTTTCAGATGGTGAATCCCTGAAATCCACAGTGCTTTTTTCTCCCCTCTCCCAATATAATTACTGTTTTTGCATAACTTTATTTAAGATAAATAAACAATAACAATAAAAAATATGCACACTAGAAAACCTCCTCTACTTATCTATCATAAAATAACTGCAGGAAACTATGTTGCTGCACAAAGGGTGACATACCTAATTTGCTAGTAGGTATCATGAGGTATATGGTGGTATATTAGGCTCTTTTATGGTCAGATATTTTACTGAAAATGGTCAATTTTTAGAATATAATAAACAGTTCTCATGAAGAAATTTATTACACTTCAGTTTAGAAACAGTATTTCTTTCCTCTTAGAGCTGTGTGAAAGGCATGTTACACTTTGTGCACCAGAGGTGATACTGCAAGTAGATCCTACAGAGAGAACGAAGGACGAAGTCTGTGCTTTGTGTTTACACGGCCATTTATAATGTTGACGTTTTCTTTAATGCCCTTCTTTAGTAATAGCCTGTGGGATTTTTGGTGTGTACTAGATATGAAAGTCCACTGATGACATAAACATGAAGCTACTGAAAAAGAAACCGCAATGGAATATGAAGTTCATCAGTTCACTAGTTTGCAAGAAGAGAACAATAAGTCACGCTTTAAACATGAAGTGGCTGACACTAGTTCTGAAATTTTGGAAATGTAGAATAGGATGCAGTTAATGCTATATCCTTTGTGCAGTCTGTGGTGCTCATCTGACAGATAACTATCTAGATTTAAAAAAAAAAAAAAAGAAAAAAAAGATTTTTTTTTTCTGCCAAGGTATCAAACTCATGCGGTTAGCTGTGATGATGTGAACTGGCTTTCTGTGTTATTTGACAAGTGCTAGAGCTCCTGGATGCAAGCAGGCAAGAGTAGTTGAGATTTGGGACTATCTGGGAAGAATTTGTCCTTGGCTTTTTAGCAGCTACTAACAAGGAGATTAATTCTAACCATCTCAAGAAACAGCAGTGTGAAGGTAACTTCACTCAGGTGTAACTTTGATTTAAAATCGTCAAAATGCTTGTGCTACATAAGGTGAAATATGTTTGAATTGTTAGCAGAACCTGGCTGTAGTCCTCCTAGCAGGACTGTTTCTGAAGAAATAGCAGAGCCTAGAGTTGTATCAATGGGAAAAAAATCTCCCAATTTTCTGAGAAGATTAAAAAGTCTTCCCATCACCCACCCCAAGAAAGAGAATTGGCTGCCAAACCTTATTTGTATGTAATAGGGATGAAGCCTGTTGATACTTTTAATTATGACTCTTGCAAAACATACCAGTGGTAGACTTTTCTTCTGCTCTGTTGTTTTGTGCAAGTGATGATCTTATTCTAAGTGGGCTGATGGAACTCTGCTGTTAAATTTACCAAATATTTATACTGCAGGACTGTTGCTAAGTTTCTGACATGTTATCCTTTTGGATAGAAATTTACGTCATGTCAGTATCCATCTCTTTGCTTTTAATTTTTATTATGTTTTAAATACAGTATACTTCTGCAGGACTGTTTATCCTGTTCCCTAGAATAAATCTAAGATGAAACTGCTTTTTCTGTATTTTTGTTTTTCATTAGGATAGCATGAGAATTCTGCTTAGGTTACAGAGACGTGGGATTTGTTGGGAAGTGGTCCCTGTGACGGGAAGTGGTCTCTGTGACGGGAAGAGGTCTCTGTGTCTGGAAGTAGATTATGCTGTTGCTAAGAATTTATTTGCAAATTTGGTTGTCCTGTACGTTTTGAGGAAAGATCTCAAACTTTTTTTTTTGGCACATGTTCAGCACAGACTTACTAGGCCTAACTAGCTAGAGACACAGAATATGCTGTTTGTGCATCTTGCATGTTGCTTGTGAACGCTGAGCTGGGCTTTCCCTCTAAGACGTCCTAGGCAGCTGTGGACTTGCCTTTTTTTCCTGTTCTGAATTAATGAGGAGCTGAAGTGTGATCTAACATGGCTTGTAGAAACCAGCTGGAATCTAAAGCTGAGGTGAGTGAAAACAAGGGTCTAATTACCTAGAGAGGAAGTTTGGGAGGGGAGGTGGGCGGGGTGGAGGTGTGAGTGGTCTCATGTGTCTAGAGGTCAGGAAGGGGAAGAGAAATGCATTGGTGGGAAGCGGCTAGTATTAAGGAAAAGCTTGTGGAGTGAGGCCTGGGGTTGTCTTGGTTTGGAGATTGCCGTGGGCACAAGTTGGGAATAGGAAAGGACGGAGGTGCTGGCAAAGACTGGCTCAAGAGAGCATGCCCATTGGAGCAGCTGATCTTTCAGGACATGGAATGTGGACCCAGGAGTCTTGGACTTCCCTTGGGAACTTCAGAAAGACAAAGAATGACCTCCCACTCAGAAGAGCTTTGGCAGCTTTTAAGTTGCATCACTGCTTCAACCAGAAGCTTCTATAATATGTGACATAAGTCTGCTTGTCCCTACTTTTCATGGGAAGTCTGTGATTACATGTTTCTTACGGTCTCGGTGTTTGATATGAGGTTCTGAGATTGGATCAGTTTGAGCTGCAACAAGTTGGGAGAGCTGTGGTTGCAACACATGGAGCGCTGTGAAGGATTGGTGTCTTGTCTTGGGCACCTACATTTAGTGAATATTTTGGGCCACCATCCAGCTGTTTGTCCATACCCAAAAGTAAATTTAAAATAATAATAGAATGTTATCTCAAGGTGTTGTGAGAGTAGATATGTTAACATTTGTGAAGAACTGTAGTGCAGAGCCCTGCAGAAAAGACCATAGGGAAGTTAATAACTCTGTCTTTGGGGCAGTGCTTAATAGAGTGTAATAAATAAGGAATGAGGCCACACACTGAACAGAGAAGAGAAAACAAAATATTGAATAGATGCTCATTATGTGAGCAGCATTCATTTGGTGCTATGACTAGCGGGGGAAGTGTGATTGTGCAGTTGAATTGTTTCCTAAAGCATGTATATAAACAGAGCAAATCAGTTACATAAGCAGCTTCGTTTCTTCAGTTGCCTAACTTCTGAGCATTTTGGTTTGGAGATTTTCACCTTGTTTGTGTATACACACATGTAAGAGGCAGATATGCTGAATGCTGTGTTAGTGGGAAAGTTTAGGGGTTAGCTTCATTTATCTAATGATGTATGTAATGCATCAAAATGTGAAGTAAATATGCTTGAAAGTATTAGAGTTTCATAAAGGCAGCGTGTCAGGAAAAAAAGGCTTGTAGCAGGGGGCACTGGGACGACTTCTGAGACGAGTTAAAGTAAGTTTATCAGAACTTTTTGATTCAACCAAAACATGGGCTGGTGTCTAAGCATGTATTTAGTAATACTTTTAATTTGGTAAGAATAATCTTCAGATTACTGACCAGTGAAGGTACTGCACAGGTCTGCAGCAACATTTATAAACTTGTTGGTAGTATTATTTATCACAGTGTAATCTGATTTAGAAAAGCATTTTAGCACAGTTCTAACAAAGCCCACATTTAATTTCTACTTTTGACTATAGTTTAAACTTGTGTTTGGACAGGGTTTAGGTGAGCGCTCACCTGTACACTCTCTGGTGTTTGTCAGTGTGGGATTTACTCTCTCTGTGACCTGAGTGAGAGGAAATTGGGTTTATTGCTGGTGTACAGGAGAAGACCTTTTTTGTGGTGTGTGGTATTAGGTAGGTGTCAGGGAGACCATGGGCTGTAGTGCTGTGGAGGAGTTACCATCAGTGGGTTTCACCTCCTCCTTCACCTGGTCTCTTTTTTCAAGTATTTACTCCAGCATATAGCCTAGAGTACCACCTATTTGTTAGGCTACAGGTCTTACCTTGAACCACAGGGCAGGTTTCTGGAAATACAGCCCAGCAGTAATGACTAGAGAAAAGTGCTGATACTGTTTTTCTTTTTCCTGACACATTTATGTAAAGAATCTCAAGGCAGTGAAGTATCCAACACCTCACACCTTCAGTGCAAGGTGTGCAACTGGATCCTCTTGGGGATCTGGCCCTTTGTGAGCTGGGACCTTCTTTCTCTGAGGATGTTTTTCACAGGAATGTTCAGAAGCTGGACCTATGAGGAAATGTAAAGCATTATTTGTACTTATTTTAATTGTTCCTTTCCTCACTATTTAGTTGCTGCCGTGTTTGCCATTGTCTTGCGTTTACCTAAATAATGGTTGCCTGGCCTTTCATGAACTTGTGAAGAGGAAAGATGGTGACCACCTGAAACAATAATATCTGTGGCAGAATAGCCTGAGAACTTTAAATAACCAAAGGGGACCGTTTCCTAGGCAGCTAAGTGACCTTTGGATCCCAGAAGCAGGCTATTCATAGAGGCAAAGCCTTTGTCCTGCTTTGACCAGTGGTCAGTGAACTCTGGCAGGCCCCTCGACTCACCATCTTGGCCCTAGACTAGCAGCTGGTGATTGATTCATTTAACTGTCCAGATTCACATTCTTCTGTCAAGGACTTGTCAAGGAAGAAAAAGGTTCTATGGAGGGCTATTCATTTTACTAAAAGGAATGGGATGCATTATATGATTGAGTGGATTACTTTTGGGTCAGAAGAGTTCCTGCATTGCTCTGTTTTAATTCGACCTTCAATCAAAGGGAGATTTAGTTTATCAGCGCAGTGTGGTGCTCGTGAAGAGGGACAGATCGTTTCAATTCCATCAGTGCGATCGGGCTAGTTTGTTTTGTGGGGTTTTTTGTTGTTTTCTCTTCCCCTTTCTATGACTCAGACTCTCACACCATTTTTTTGCCAACAAATCCATAGATTTTTGTGATTAGTTGATACGACAGATGGCTAAAAATATTAATTTCTACTAATCTCACTCTTAGTTTTAATGTGTATGATATATTAATATTAATGGCCCTACTACCTTTCATATATGGTCTTAAGCAATCCAGAAAAGCCTCTCCAGAAAAGAGTGAGTAAAAGATTAGTGTGTTACCTCTGTTTTAGATGTGGAGAAAACTGCGAAGAGAATAAATTCTACAGAATCAAACTAATAAACTACTTTCCTACAGATGACACGGGCAGCTGTAAAGCTGAGGGTATATTCTGTCCAGTCCCTATTTTCACCTGATGCTCAGAAGTTTGTTGTACAAAAAAAATGTTTCTTGTACAAACATTTTCCAAATGTGCAAGAGTGCTATCTGTCCATTTGTCTGAAGGTTTAGGATCCCTTTTATTAAAAGAAGAGGAATGTGTTTCCATGCCTTCTGAAACCTGAATTGTATTTTCAGTTTTATAATTAATGTGTCAAAAACCTAACTTTGAATTGCACTAGGGAGGTGTGTTTCCTCTTCGTTGTGTTGCCAGGCTCCTCTGTCCATCTTCCCGTCAGCTGGGCTGTTTCCCTTAGCATTAGGAATTTTTTGGTGAACCTCTTCATGAAGTTCTGAGAAAAGAATATCATTGCGTAGCTCCTTCCACTGGAAATAACAGGCATTAAAGAACAGATCCTGCCAGTTAACCTTCTGCCTCCCTTTCAATGAACATGATGAGCTGCAGCAGATGAAATATGACCTTCAAGTTTCTTTACCCCACTCTCATAAGCTATGTATTGTTTTGATTTGGCTTATTGAACGCATTATGAGGGATTTCTGATTGGCATCAGGCCAAGGTGTTATGCTTCTGCTGATGGAAGTGCGAGTGCATAATTTAGAAGAAAATACAGTGAGGCTTGGTCTGTTCTATTCTTTTCTCTCCCTCTTTTTGAGGGAAAAGGGAGAATTTTGTATTTGTTGAGATAAATGAGTGGCCTAACTATCTTAAGAGCACAAGAGAGGAAGGAAGTCTGAGATAATCTAACCTTGCTTAGCTCTTCTCTGTTATATACCTCTACGTATGCGTCAGAAATCTGGGATAAGTACACCACCTGTTGAACAGACCTCCTTCTTTCATGGAGGTCAGTGGTATTCTTTTCATGTCTGCAGTTGCATTTCCCAGGGCTCAGTCCCCTTTCTCAGAGCTTGCTTGTTTCAAGCTGGAACATGATGTCCGAGATGAGGGTACTGGCCTCTCTGTGCTCCAGGTAACACTTCCCTCGGCACCTTCCTGGTGATTTTGATTCATGGCCTTGAGTTGGAGATAAATAATGAGCTTTTGAAAATCATGGAAAAGGAAAATGGGTTGTCATTGTGTATTAGAGGATATAAGTAATCTAATAACCAGCGGTATTACCTATTTAGTAGAACATGGTTGTTTGCTTGCAGTAAGACTGGGCAAACTGGAAATCCAACTATTGCCTCCCACCCAAGCAGTCAACAGCTGTAGCAAGGTGGCTTCCTCTAAAGACAATTTTTTTTTTGTTTCTTCTGTTTGCCTTTGATATGAGGCCTTTTATGGTGAAATAAATTTCCAGACACTTCAGTGAGTGAGAGAAATATACTTGGGGAAAACTCAGGGATTTCTATGACATTGAAGACAATATAATTTTTTTTCTGGAAGCCACGCTTCTGATTTGTTTTATGTGAAAATTGCAAGAGTTGTATACTCTTCCTCCTCCCCTACCTCCAGAAATTTTCAGATAAACATCTGATTAGAAGATTTAAATAACTTCAGTAGGTAAGCAGTACTGACAATGCTGTTTGTGACTTGGTCTTTTTTGTGTGGAGTTTGTTTCTGTTTTTCTCCCTGGGCTCATTCAGAATTTTGCTATTAGTTAATACACTGTGTAGAAAGACTGCTGTTTGGGAGAGGTCTCTGGGCTGTGTAATGCAGTAGGGGGGCATTTGGTGACAGGGAAGTGAGCCGTAGGCGTTTGGCCCTTGAGAGTGGAGGCATCTCTTCTTTCCTTTCCCCATGGGAATGCCGCAATGCTGACATTTGGAAAGGGGACTGAAGGGCTTGAGTTCCCAGCGCCTCTTCACAGTGTTTTGCAGTGAAATTGTGTCTTTCATCCTAAGATGCTGATTCTGGAACACTGTGAGCAAAAGACAGAGAGTGCTCGTATCTCTCAGGAATAGCATTTCTGACAGTCTGAAGACTTACAGCACTACTGTATCAGCTTACGCTTGTTCATATGTGGATGGTGTCAGTTTGCCACTGTATGAAATGGAACCTCTTCCTCCACCTCCCCCCAGATGTGAGGGAAGGCGCAGTGGTGGGCGGCGCGGCAGAGGAATGTGTGGGGCCCCGCTCCTGTCCTGGGATGCGCTATGCGGTGCTTCTTCTGATTGATGAGCTGGGCAGGGTGAGGTGAAGAGCGGGTATTGCATTCTACTTAGGGTCTTGTTTTATTTTAGGCAGGAATAGCGTTTATTTATTTTTAAAGGTACATGGCTGATAAATAGAGGTCTTACCCCTCAGCTGGCATCTGCAGTGAAATTCATTGATTGGAATGGGGCAGCTTTAGCACAGTGCTGGAGGCTCTTGTTGCACAGTGCTGAAATTGTCTTCTCTGTGTTGCACTGAGTGGTTATTGCATTGTCGTCGTTCTTTTTGGGGTTGTACTTTGAGGAACCTTAGAATCGTAGCAGTCAATCTTTACTTTTCTATTTCTGTTTTTCTTGTGGGTTTTTTTTTGTGTTTTTTTTTTTTTTCTTTTTAGATTTTTTTTAATGCCAAATTAGGATAGTTGTGAAGGGATATGTCTTTTGTTGCACAATTCTGCTTGTGTTCTGATCCTTCTCTTCATGTCATAAAGTGCAAAACTGTGCTGGATGTTCCCAATGCAACAGTTGGGCTATTAAGCAGAACTAATTCTTCAGAGAATGGCAACAACTCTAAAGAAAGGCATCTGTAGGATTAAGGATAGATACTAGAAGGCAATCACTTGGCAAACTGCTGAAGGAAAGCAGTCCTTGCAAGGGAGAAAGTGGTGTGTTCTTTTTCCTGAATGCATGCAGCCACACAAGTAGAACAGCTTTGAAGCTGGTTAATGTGCCTTACTGTGTGCCTTTTCTGTACCATTTCCTACGTTTCTTGTCTGCAGAAGAGCAGAGGGGAATTCCTTGATAAGTGCATTAGCATTTATTGTGCGTTTCTGTGGCCACACACTGTTGCCTGGGGGGTAGATAGACTGAGAAGGGAAAACCCCAACCGGGATGCCTTCAAATGTGAAAAGATCAAATCTCTCATGCTTGTTTACATGATTCAGTAGGGTATGTCACTTACACCACCAATAAGCTGTTGAATATATAGAATAATGTATTTCTAGGCCCCAATCTTTTATTTCTTTTAAAACAGTGCTAGTGATAACTCCTGAGGTGATACGTATGCTTGGTTTCATTGGGAAGGGTGGTACTGGTATATTTGTTGCCATTTATTAAATGATTGAGGTCTACTAAGGCAGTATGTGTGATTACGTGAATATCTTACTCATCGCTGCAAGAGGTAGGAAGTGCTGCTGTTGCAACTTCATTAGCTGCTTTGACCAAGGTAAAATAGAAAGATTTGGGTGCGTTATCCTGTACTTTGTTCCTACAGAGATTGGGAATTTTGATGCATGCCCCTGCATTGCAATTCTTCTGGATCGTCCTCTCAGTGTTGCTCTAAGAGCATCTGATGGGCTGGAGAACAAACAGTAAAATAAGGCACTCATGGGTTGGTAGTGTGTTAGTTAGGATCCTCCTGTTATTTTCTCTAGCACGGTGGTGCTGACTAGGATCCCATTTATTGTCACAGTTACGTTAATATGTCATGAATAACAAGCTGTGTGTCTGTTCCAGTGGTCTGAAAAAATGAAGAGGAAACCATACAGGCTAATCACCCTGTCCAATTGTACTTTTCTGTTCCTACATGCATGTTTCTGCATTTAAGAGAACTTTCTGAAGGGTGATTATCTACTTCTGAGGAGCCAGTTTTCTTTAACTGTTTTGATGTTTTTTCATAACATACAGCAGACATGCTAATTACTAACTCTTTCTGTTGCTAAGGTTAATACTTCCCAAAGTTTACGGTGAATATATGCTGCCTATTTAGCAAAAGGAAAAAGCATCTTTCATAACATACAATATATCCTGAGGTGAAATGATTGCTTTTATCCTTGAAAAAATGGATCAGTATCATAGAGACTGCTGGTGCGTTGTGATGCTTACTACAGTAATTTTGAATTTGTAGTTTTACCCAAGAAAGCTTAGACAGCCAACCACTTGTTTAACTGTTGAGAATTGTATCCTATGCCCAGAAAACAAACATTTACGGGGCTTTAAAGCTTCTGAGGCAATATTTAAATGGCAGTGGTAGGGCTTGCTTCTGCCTTCAGGGATGTCTGTGTGTGTAGGAAGGAGTTGCGTTTCCAAAATTGCCTCGCCAAAGGGAAGCTGTTCCAGAACTACATGTATCATTTATTATTTTTTTTTCTGCTGATTTTCTTCTGGAGCCGCCAAAGATGACACTCTCTCTTTGAGACCCTGTCTCCAGACCTTGTACTTCTAAGAAGCTCTTGCAAGAGGGAAAGAAAGTTTTGTTCTGTTTTTAATGAAAACAAAAACAAACTTGGGAAAGTCAGGACATACAAGGAAAAGACTATTCTCAGTTTTTTCCCAGGGGGTGGAATTTTTCCTTGTCAAGTTTCTTTTCCTTTCCTGTCAACTTTCTTCAACATGCATCCATTTGAGTCCTCTTCTCTTGACTTTCTGCACTGAGATGTATCAGAAACTTGCTCGCAATAGCTTCCATTCTGTATGAGGAGAAGACAATATACTTTCCTGCTTTCTGAGGATACTGTAAGAAAGAAGAAATAAGAGGATACTGTAGGAAAGAAAGAATAAATTAGTAAATTTCCCTAAAAACCTAGCCCAAAATAGTCTACTTGACTTCCAAGTTTTCAGGAAGAGAAAATACTGCATATGAAACCTCAGAGCGGTCTTAACTTTGGGAAGCTGATGGTGAAAACTGTCTCTACATATGTGTTCAGAAACAATTCTACAGAATTTAGTCTCAGCCCAGACTGTGGAGAGCTTAGTGATCTTCACTGCATATATTCAGACTTGGTTATTCCTGTACAGCGATTTTTAAAGTGATCATTTGTCAGCCGCTGAATTAGGAGCTTTAAAGAAAGGAGCAGGGGGACCTGAAAGTGTTAGAGGAAACAAATGAGATTGCAGCTGACATCTCCAAGGGAACTTTTGTTCAAGGGTGCTCAGGCTGTTGACCTCTTTGCTTCTCCATTTCATTGCCTTTATAGCATTCTTCAGTACCCAAAAAGTAGTGGCTTGTTTGTGACTGGGCAAATGCTACCTTTCTTTTTTTTCCAGGTAATCATGGACATTGCTGTGCAAAGATTTTAATGCACAAAGAAATAGTTTTGCATTGTATTTTAAGAGTGTGATTTTATATGTGAAGCTAATGATTTATTTCCTCTCCTCACTTCTTATCAGAGATTGGAGAGTAATTCCTAGTGATCTGCATCTTAGTCTGGAATTCACTGTCTAAAAATTACACTTCTAGATATTTGTCTGCAGGTTGGCAAAAATATGAGAGAAGAAAGGAAAAATTAAAACATATTGTTGTGTCTTCCTTTTTCCATTCCTTTCTCTGTTGCACCTCCTTCTCTTGGTTTAGTTTTAATGGTGTAACTAAGTATATGGTAGGCTAGAAGTAAATATTTGTGCAATAAGGTGACCATAAGTTTCAGCAGAGCAGACTCTTTTGTGTATATAGTTGACTGGCAGTTGGAGGCAAAACTGCAGTAAGCTCTGCAAAGGAGCTCACTGTTTAGTTTAGCAGGCAGAGCCCTGGAGAAGATTTGTAAGAGGTAATGAATTGAGAATAGCAGAAAGGGCAGATGGCCCAAATCATCAATTGTTACCTCATCTGGGGTCTCCTTGGTATTTATCAGTGAAAGCTTTCTGTAAGTACCCCTATGTGCAGAGCAATTTCTGGTCCCTCCAAAACTCAAAATGTGATTTTTGAGAGGGTCTCACAGACTAATGCCTGAGAAAGATTTGCTCCTTGGCTACAATCTGCCAATACTATTCTGTGAACTGAAACGTGAGGAGCACATGGTGTGAAGAATCCATGTTGTCTATAGGGAATGTCAAATTTCATGGCCAAACCTGGCTCGTTCTGTATGCTTAAATGTCACACTGTAGAAATCTTGTTAGTTTTTTGTAATATTTGGACCTTTTTCCTTTTTTTTTTTTTTATAGTTTAGGTTTGTGTTTTCAGTAGAAGTATTGGCATATTTCGCATTTATTTATTGAAGAAAAAAATATTTGTAAATATTAGTAAAAGAAACCAGAACAATTCCCTTCCAGTCTTTTTTCTTCCATCCTTCTGATCCCAACAAAGCAATAAATGTCAGAGTTCTGGAGTAATACACACAACATCTAGGGAATCGAGGGAGGCACAGTATTTTCCTTAATAAAGCATCTCTTATCTTTCTAAGGTAAGGCCCTGACTCAAAGCCTATTGAAATCAAGGGTAAGACTCCTACTGGTCAACAGGTGTCAACAGGTTAGAAAAAATGAAGAAATATGTGTCAGCAATCTTAAACGACTGCCTCTCAAACTTTCTGCATTTGTGAACATGAAGTACATGGATGCCAGTAAGATATGCCAGTAGCCCCAAAATGTCATCCCATTTTGATAAAATCTATTCTTTGATGTAAAGAAAAAAAAAATGATAGGGAAGAGGAACCCAAGTTGTAGTGCTCGGCTAGTGGCTCCTAAAAATGCAGCTCTGTAATTTCCTACTCTGCAGGGGTTTCCAAAGTGTCAGAATAGTAATGATCGCTGTGGAATATAATTGTATTCAGAACAAGCTGTAATTCTAATCCACCTTCTTTAAAATGTTAAAATGCCTGCTAGGAGATTCTAAATGGCAAATATTAAGAAAAATCTTTGTGATAGACAGATTAATTGGTGTCCCATATCAATTATTTATAGTGCCAAATCAATGCAGCAGTTTCAGTCTCATTTAACCTCCCTATTATTTAATTGTAATGCTCTAAGGTAATTTCCTTAGACTGGACTCCTTTTTCAATACAATTCTGAACTGTCACCTTCAAAACTCGCTGCTATGGTGTTCATACTATCACAATCCAAGAATTTCTTAATATTGCTGAAGTCATAGTGGAGCATTTCTGTATTGTTTTATTTTCATTTTAGGAAGAGACAATTGGTATATTAAGTTTATCCTGGAAATACATTTAACTCAAGAAATATCTGTGAAAATACACAGTGTAATCTGTTTCACAAATAGCATGGTGATAGGCTAAATGCTTGCTGATATTTCCAGTATACACAGTAGGCTGTGAGGTTTTGTTCTGTATGTTCCTGAACAGTGTAAAGAGAATTTATTAGAAAAAGGGAGCACTATTTACACTATTTATTTCTTTTAAGGAAGTTTCCCTGCCACTTGGACTGGTTATAGAGGCATTTTTCAAAACTATTCATGAGGAAAACCTGATTTTTCTGAGTTATTGGCAGTGTAGAATTAGAACTAAATGCACAGTTATATTTTTCTGTAGAATTTTCATCCTGCCAGAGCAGTAGATCCATGAGCTTTTTGTCTTGTGAAAATACTCTCTGCTAGCTATTGAGCTGCATGTTCAGATGTTTCTGGAGAAAGGCATTAACAAAGAATCTGGAAAGTACTGAAATATTTCTGTATATAGAAATGCCAAGCCTTGCTTTGTAACAAGGTTAGTAGTAAAACCTGTACACCTGTCTATAAGGGCTTTTAAACTCCTCACAGTATACTGTGGTTTGAGGAGTCCTTTTATTTATGTAATGCTGCTGTTTTCTTGATTCCATCTCTCTTTTTTTTTTTTTCTTTCTTCCTTAAAATACTTGTTTTCTGTTAAGTAATATCTGAATTAGGTACTTTTTTTGTCATTTTTGATGTTCAACTGCTAGCTTTTCTAGGAAACATTATTTTTCATATTGCGAAATCAAATGTCATACTCAGTAATGGCAAGCTAGCATGTATTGGTCATGTAATCATAGGTCTGATTCCTGTCTTCTTTCTAAGAATGACTTTTAATAACCAGCTTGATAGAAGAAAGGAGAGACAGAAGTTAAAGCTAAAATATGCAGCTGGAAATCAAAACAGGAAGGTAAAATGAATACCCTTAAACAGGGTTGACCACGCTTCCAGGCAATTCAAGCGAATACTGATTTTAAAGTCATGTCTAACATGTTTACATGTTTAGTTAACACGTTTAGTGTTAGTACCTCATTAAAATCTAGGGATTAATAGCAGCAATCTCCTTGTTGCACGTTAAAAGGATTTAGTTTAATTTGGGGTTAGGGGGTACAAGGTGCCATTCTAGCAAAGCTATACCCAAGGTATCAGCGAGGTGAGATGGGATGGCTTAAAGACTGTGGTTTCTCTAACTGTCCCAGTTATGCTATATATTTATATATGTATACCTATATGGATTTTGAAATTTTAATGAACCGGTTCAATAATCCTTTATAATTTATGTTATCTTTGGAAGTGAAATTGTCTGGAAAAGCTTGTTTGAACTGTTAAGAAAGGCAGTTGGCGTTACAGGTCCATACTGCTTTTCTGGGACTGGAGTGTGGTTGGGCTCAGGTTAGTTCAAGGACTTTAAAATCTGTGGGTACTGATGTTGGAGATTCAACCTGTAAACAAGACCTTCTTGTGTATTAGATGAAGAAAATGGGCAATATTCTACTCCTCTCCTGCAAGGGTATGCAGCCTATGCAGTGTGTCTGAGGAGTTGGAACAGGATTAGTCATTATTCTCCTTCCTTTCATATTACAGGTGTTCCTAAGCATGCAAGTGAGAAGAACAACCATCTTGAGAGCCCTAGTTTATGAATTAATGAATTTGAAGAGAGGCATAGGATGAGTGTATGGACACTACAGTCCTCTCCCTGGTTTTAGATTTTTGGGGAGAAGCAGAGGATGATTAGCTGGTTGTTTTATTGCTATCAGTTGCTTTTTGTTAAGCTATCTCAGCTCATTAATATGTCAATGTGTGGTAGCATGTACTGCCAGGGATTAATACAGAGAAAAAAATTTTAAAATTCTAGTGTAAAAAATTAAGCACTTTATCCAGAATTTTCATTGTGAGTTCTTAATATCTTGGCAGTGGTGTCAGCAACCTCTATTATTTGATGATTTTATTTATTTGCTTATTTTTGAAATGCTTCTGATTATTTTTTTTGGAAAAAAAACCCCAAGAGACTAATATGTTCCAACTGAGTTTAAGTATCATGCTTTTGGCACAGTATACATCTTTGGTTATTAATTAAAAATAAGTATATTAAAGTTTTAAGTAATAGTTGTACAAATCTGTGGAATTTCAGAATACTTCTTTAAAATGCAAGGACATAGAAAAAGTGTATTTTAGTTAATCTTATTTTTCCAGCCACCGTGGCAGAAATTGAAAGTAACAGCTGGCTTTAGGGAAAAAGCCACACTTCCAGTTTATCCTAAGAGTTAAATCTCTGGTAATTTACAAGAATGCCATTACCAGTATGTTGTTTGAATTGCAATCTTTTCCTCTTTACTCTTTTATAACAGTCACAATGAACTGACACTTTTCCTTTGTGTCTGAAAGGGCCAAATGTGTTTTGGATGGTATCACTTCCTCTTACAGATGGAACTCAGTTCTGTCTCAAACTCAGTTGTGCGCCTTAAATAATAGCCGTTAAGAGGAGGAAAATATCTGTGCAGACAATGAGTGAGGCTGAAGGAAGAGAAAGTCTTTGCAGATGCTTCCATTTATGAGCTAAACTACTAGAGGTCCATAGTTAAGAAGCAAATTTTTCTGGTTCCTGGAGTGGTCAAGACTGGAAGACTAATGGTTTGGTCTCAAGTTAACATATACTGTTGCATTTCAAAGAAAAGCAAGATAAGATAAAATCGAGTCTGATTCTTGGAGTTAGAGAAGGACCAGTTAAAGGAGAATACTTTGGCAGGAGCAAAATCCAACAAAGTCTTCTCTTCCATTGTGCATGCGTGTGCATGGTTTTGTTTTGTTTTGTTTTTTTAGTACTTTGGTTTTTTTCCAAATATGTTGGCTTTTATCCACCTCGATGAGGAGGATGTCAGATGGTTTGTTCCTCAAATGTTTAATTCATAATTATATGAAGACATCATCTTTAGTATGGTGCTGCTGTCTTCATCTGGTCACAGTATATCAGTAAAATTCAATTTCCTCTTGGTCTCATCTCCTGCTGTTGCAGCTGTAGCAATGCCTCCACTGTGATGACAGCTGATTGTTGGCTGGTTGCTTTCCAGAATGACTTACAATTTCGGATGTACTTGTACTTATTTGCAAAGGAAGTACTTTTTCTGTGCAAGTGTTTCAATAAATTACAGTAACCCAAACAGGGACATCAACATAGTTATAATACTTCTATCACTTTATTCTCCTCTTTCTCCTTTTCTATTTTTTTAAATTTTATTTTCTTTAAACAGAGGAAATTTATGCATTGGGTAAAGTCAGGCTGATACTTTGCAAATTTTCTCTTACAATCTTGGTCCTACTCACATCCCCACTGACCCACAACACTGCAGGTTCTGAGTTTTTGCAGAGCAGACAGTGCCAGTGATGTGGTTACTTCAATACCACTTCTGTAGTATTTTTACTGAAACAGAGATAATTTGGATCAAACAAAGTCAACAGGAATCTGTAATGAAAAGCTGAGCATTATAATCTCTTTCATCAACTGTAGCACCTATGTTCAGTATGGTAATCCTGCTGAATAATATATGCATTAATGAGAGAAACTTGAAAAAGGATACTTAGAAAAAAAAAAAAGGTGGGGAGAGAGAGAACCTGAGGGAAGGAAGAATCCAGCTTCCTTGTTAATGGAGATATGGCCTCATACACATAGAAGGCAGCATTTGCTTGTAATTATGCAAATGCAGAAAAATTGTAGTCCATGTGCCAAGAATTTCACAATTTAAGCAGGAAGAAAGAGACAATAAAGAGATTCAGACAGGAGACTACAAGGAAATTATACTGGTCCATGTGTTTGGTCTTGGTCTAGCAGCCTAACAGTTAACTGAAATTTTTTTGAATGCATCATGGCACTGTAAGGACAGGTTAGATCAAGAACCTTAAAGCAGTCCTTACTAGAATTTAGAGTTCTCTGATGTTCATACTTTATATGAATGTATCTGCTATTTCATATTTATATTTAGTGGTAGCTGAAGATGTTCTGAATCAGAGATTCTTGGTACTTCAGTGACTTCATTGCGAGGATGTTATGTTGCCTTTAAATAATAATGCAAAGGAGATGTTTGTCTTGTATCTAGAATTTGTTATCATTTAGATCAGACCTGTAGCTACATTTCTTAGTGAACTAGGAGCAGCATGTTCCTAACACCTTGAGTAAAATACACATCCTCTTAGATGGCATTTACAGACTATGTGCTTCTGTGTGAATTGTTGTATAAACTGCTTCCTTAGCAACTTACTAGAAACAAGTCTTTTTAAATGCCTCAAGAGCTGTCATCTACCTGCATCCTGGAAATCCTATTTTATGAGACTTTACAGGTATCTGTGTGTTTAGGTTTCCATACTTCAGTATAGAGCTATGATGTGCAAACCTCATGAAGTTCAACAAGGCCAAGTGCAAAGTCCTGCATGTGGGTCAGGGCAATCCCAAGCACAGATACAGGCTGGGCGGAGAATGGATTGAGAGCAGCCCTGAGGAGAGGGACTTCTGGGTGTTGGTGGATGAGAAGCTCAACATGAGCCAGCAATGTGCACTCACAGTCAAGAAAGCCAACCGTATCCTGGGCTGCATCCCCAGCAGCGTGGCCAGCAGGGTGAGGGAGGTGATTCTGCCCCTCTGCTCTGCTCTGGTGAGACCCCGCCTAGAGTACTGTGTCCAGGTCTGGAGCCCTCCACATAAGAAGGACATGGACCTCTTGGAATGGGTCCAGCGGATGCCACAAAGATAATGAGAGGGCTGGAGTCCCTCTTCCGGGGACACCTTATAGCAGTCTTCCAGTATCTGAAGTGCGCCTACAAGAGAACTGGAGGGACATTTTACAAGGGCATGTAGTGATATGATGAGGGGTAATGGCCTCAAACTGGAAGAGGACAGATTTAGATTAGGTATTAGATCATTGTATGTTGTATGCCAAAGTTGTCTTTATGATGTTGTGGGTTTTTTTAAACTATTAATTTTAAATTGAAACACAACAAGTTATAACCAGCTTCATAATTTTAAAAAAGCCAATAATATTTTGCTTTGAAAGATTTGGATTTCCCCATGCACTTTGTTCTCTTTGCACAGATGTCTTTCTGAAAAAACAGCACTCCGTTGCAGACTGCAGCCTATACAGATTAAAGATGGTCAGGGTTTTTTGGACTGAAGATTTTAAGTTTGTGCTGCTGTAAAACTTATCTCCAATTCAACTTGTGTTCAGATCCTGAATGTATCATTTTAAATGAGTAGGCTGATGTTTTGTTTTTCAAAACCAGTAGGGCTGTCCTCCTCTTTTCAAGGTATGCCTCTGTTGAGGCATCAGAGACTCCTTCCTCTACCTGTTGATCATCTTGTCACTTTTTTCTCCAAAATAAGTTTATTGACTCACTTAGCTTGAAAAGAATGGAACTGTGTAAGGATATGGATCAAGCTATTGAAATGCATCAGCTGTTGAACAGTATGTGTACAGACCGTTGCCCAGCAATAGCAGTCCCAGGTGAGGCCTCAGGAGATCAGTGTCTGACTGACACTCCAGCGAGGGGTGCTGTCGGCACTGCCTCTGACTTAGGTACCCTTTTGTTTATGTGCTAGCTTCATTATCTTATCTCCACAGATTTTAGGGCCTGTCGTTTCAAAATGGATTGATAAAGCTCTGAAGAGCAAAGAAGAATGAAAGGAAAAGTAGGAGGGGTAGGTGGAGGGCCGGAAAACTGAAGAGCCTCTTCATACAAATCTACTCTGAATTTTCTTTTTGCTTGGGGGGAAAAAACCCAAAACACTAGTAGATTCTGGATGTTTCTGAAGGACAAAATTATTTTCTTTGTGAAAGGATCTTTACTGTAGCATTTGGTGTGAGGAAACTGGCAGGAGCAGTGTCACTGCCTTGGGGGGCAGGTAGGTAACAGCCCAGGCTCCCCTCTTGCTAGGAGTTGTATCACCTCCCTTACTTGCCTGCTCCTGGCTAATACATTTCCCTTTAGCAACCTCACCTGAACTTCCCCTTCTAGAGCTAAAGCCTCTTCCTGCTTTTTCTGTTCTTACTAATTAATGAGATTCATCGCTCCCTGTCCTCTCTAATATCTCCTCCTTTGTATATTTGTAAGACTGTCACTTCTCTCTTCAGTTTCCTTTCTCAGGGCTAATCAGGTCCCAGGGCTTTTAATCTTCCCTTACAGGTCAGGTTCTGTTTTCTCCTGGAATCTCTCAATGGGCCAAGGCCAATGGGATGAGGTTTAATAAGGCCAAGTGCCGGGTCCTGCATTTTGGTCACAACAACCCTGGGCAACGCTACAGGCTTGGGGAAGAGTGGCTGGAAAGCTGCCTGGCAGAAAAGGACCTGGGAGTGTTAGTAGACAGCCGGCTTAACATGAGCCAGCAGTATGCCCAGGTGGCCAAGAAGGCCAATGGCATCCTGGCTTGTATCAGGAATAGCGTGGTCAGCAGGAGTAGGGAAGTCATCGTGCCTCTGTACTTGGCACTGGTGAGGCCTCACCTCGAGTATTGTGTTCAGTTTTGGGCCCCTCACTACAGGAAAGACATTGAAGTGCTGGAGCGTGTCCAGAGGAGAGCCACCAAGCT
>JAOXNO010000070.1:27979078-28020980 GCA_028565335.1 Limnodromus scolopaceus
TCTGGGTGTTTTTTTGGTTTTTTTTTTTTTTTTTTTTAATGTGGTTGGACTCGATGATCTCAGAGGTCCCTTCCGACCACTAAGATTCTGTGTGTGATTCTTACACCTCACATTTTAAAAATAGTAATCCTAGGTCAAACAACACTTGATTAAAAGTTTAAGGCTGAATGTAAGATATCACTATGCTTGTGGTAGCACATACAGAACACCCTTTTACAGTAATCCCTTTTCTCTTATCATTATGAAAAACTTTACCCATATTGCTCCATTTGTGTGACATTCACCTCTGAACTGTATGTATTAAGCAGAAATTGAGCTCCCAAATACTTTATTTAATTTTTACTTGCATCTCCTGGGAAACTCAGCAAAGATCCACCCATGAGATCACTTGATGGCAGCTCCAGCTCTGTGTGCTCCAACTGCTTCAACAGAAATAGGGAGAATAGCTGTGTGTAGGCTCACTGCCTGTCCGGATCTGTTAGTACTCATGTAAAGGTTACTTCCAATCCAGATTCAGACCAGGGTGTGCCATTTGAGTAGCAAATAATTTGGAAATACGGGTCCATATACCAAAAGCATGACAGAACTCCTTTCATAATCTATTTTAAGCCTTGCTTCTGCAAGGAATGAGAAATCACACTAAACTCAAGGAAAATATGTGCAACTTGGCTTCTGTGCTAAAATCTAATATGCATGTATATTTCTTGCATTTTTAAACATTGTTTCAGAGTGAGAGCGCATCATGAAAACTAGATTGAGAAAATTTGATATTAAATTTATCATGTGCTGTTCTGAAATGCCCATCTTTGGAAAAAGCCATAGATCTTCTTTAACAAGTAAGTTTATTTTTCTCAAATGAAACCTCTTCACCTGAGAATTAAAAAAAGGAAAAGATTCTTGGTTTCATTTGAAGGGTTAGGGCTATTGTGTAATTCTCAATAGCATTAACACACAAGTTCTACAAATGGCATTATCCACTTTTGTTCTTTCCACCTGAGCAGTTCATCTATCTGAGTGGCCATTATCTCTTGAGAAACATTTAAGTGGTCGATGTCATGTGCTGGATAGTTTCTCAGTATTTGCTGCATCCTGGTTACATGAAACCCAATTCTGCTTCAGTTCAGGGAGTAATTTCAGTTTAGGGGCTTTATCTTACATTCTCTTAGTTTCTTTATTATACAGTTACAGTCCAGTCTTGGGCTCGTGTCAGCTGTGATGAAACCAGCAAGCTTTAACAATGATGGACATGTAGGTTGTTGGAATTTTTTTACCTGTTAAGAAAGCTCATTCAGAAAATCACTTAATGACACAAAGCGTGTGAGTAGAAAGTGCAGCATTTAAGGGAATGAGTCACCTGGACTTGGGTTGGAATGAGCTTCAGGACTTCATTTCAGGAGTGAATGAAGTGGGTGTGTGTTGTGTTGTATTCTTTTTTGTCTGTTTGTTTCTCTCTCCCTTTTTTTTTTTTTTTTTTTTTTTAAATTAAAATGAGTGAAGGACTGCTGCTGTATTTAAACAAACAAATGAAAAAGATGTGAGGGATGAGCTTCTTAACTTTTACTTTTTTGTACCTTAATAGTTAAATCTATGTAAACCTATCTAGGTACACAAATTATTTTTCACATGCATGCAGGATAGCATTCAGTCCATATATGGTGCAGCAGACACCAGCAGTGTTTCTCTAATATTAAATCAGTGTATGACAGCAAGTAATCATTCGGGTTTTGAGCCTGTGGATAGTTGCCCTCATGGTAAATGAGGGAACTCATACCAGAACTGAACTCTGATTTCTCTCTGCATAGGTAACTTTATTGGACAAAACAGTGTGTTTCATATCATCAAAGATATTCGTACTCAAAAGTAGCTATACAAACACATGTTCCCATCATATAAATTGCAGGAGCTTATAATAGTAAACAAAGTTTCTAGCTATTGTTTTCTTCTTCTGTAAGCAGAATTTGGTACCTTGCAAGTTAAAAAGGGTGGGAGCATCAGCTTCTCGGAGTAACATTGTTTTCTTTTGGCTATAAATCTGGGAACAAAATGATTAAATAGACTGGAGAAGAGGGGAAAACTCAAATAAAAAGGCACTTACATTTATTGCATTTTGCAGGGTTGTTTTCGGGAACAACGTATGTCTCTTGAGACTTTGTTTCTTATCCATTTTATAGAGCTCTGGCCTCTTAACAGCACTGCTTTAATGACTTTTTCTTGGGGTTCTGAGTTGGTATCAGCGCCTGCCATGAAAACAAGCCTGTTACAAAGAGGTCGGGTTTCACGAGAAGCAATAGTCTTGTAAAAACAGATTTTACTGGAGCAAATAAAGTCAGAATAAAGAAGAAACCAGAGATTTGCGTAAAGAAACAAGTTTGCATAAAGAGCAAGTACTGAGCTAAACTGATAAACACTGTATAAATTTAGATGAGAGATAAGTGGGGATTTTTTGTTTCTAAAACTACATTTAATGATGTTAATGAGTTTTTCTGAAGATTTTGTGCGGTTCTCTGTAGTTCTGACTTTTGCTATCTTTAAAGATTGATTTTCTGAAGAAATGCATTGCTCCTGCTCAGGTGGGAAAATACTCTTTAAATACAAGCTTCAATTAGCAACTTGCATTGGATTTTCTGACTAGTGTAGCTGAATCTGTTCTTGCTTGCTATCATGATGACATTTTGTGTTCTGGGAAATACTGGTTTTCCTCAGTTTCTTTTGTAGTTCTTGAGAGTCTCACTTCTGTTTTTAATCTTCAGCTGTAATGTACCGAATGCATGGAAATAAATAATTATTTTTAGATAGATAAATGAAAACCTAATATTGTGTTTCTGTTGTCTTACTCTGTCCCTTTAAATAATTGTACCAATGTAAGAAAATTCTGGGTGTGATTTTTATAGTTTCTATGGAGACAAAACTTAAAAGGTGTGCAAGAGCTTTGCTCTGATAAGACTGTTTATAATTACCTTCTGCATTGTTAAAATGGTCCTTTCTTATGCCACTGGCTGTGTGGTGCAGCTGTGCTACATGATGGCTCTGAAACATGCGTTAGGTTGATTTCTGTTGGTCTTGTTGTATATGCCTTGTTACATTCTTAGAGATCTTATTTTGAAAGCTAAGCAGGCTTGCCTGGTTTGCTACATCATACTTTCACTAAATAAATGAAGAATGCAAAGCACTATATTTTCTGTTAGAAAATCTGTTAAGAACTTCACTAGGGAAATTTATACAAGAGTAGAAATTTATCTGAAATCTGATTTTTTTAAAAAACAAATCAATACCGTTGAGTTTATGCAGAGATTGTGCATATGTGCATTATGGATGTGGAAATGTGTGTGAAATTACTTGAGTTGCAAGTTATCCAAAGGGATTTGCCTCTGAAGAGCTGTTCTTTCTGTTAATTATGTTGTAAGTAGCAGTAAATGGAGCAATTAATTAGAGGGGTTTGTATTCCTTTCCCTTTGGCTTTTATTTTCTGGGCAAAGAAATCCAACTACTGATCAATTTCTTAGCTGTCTGTTAGCTGGAAGGTATTTACTGATCTGCTACTTCAATTGGCTAAATTTTGTGAACTCCTTAAGTTGTAAATGCTTGAAATTATATTGATGCTTGGTGCATCAGACATCCTGTCAGTGACCACTCAGACTGTTGGGATGAAAGTGTTCTTACGTGATTAAACTTATTTTGAGATCTGTTTTGGTTTTGATTTCTTTTTCTTATCAATTGTGAACTTGTACAATTATCTAAATGCTTTTACAAAAGTGAGTATTATTAAAGAACTAAAATATGACTGTCAGGAACCAAGTGTTATTTTGAACATTTTCTATTGCAGTCAGATATTATTTCTTTTTTTAAGTATAGTGGGCTCAGTCCCAAATGAGTTGAACTGACACGAACTTCAGTAGTTTAGAAACTGATACGCTTTCCAGCTGCATGCCAGTCAATTTCTATGCTTAATTCTGTTTGAAAGTGTCATTTTAATTTTTTGGAAACATTTTTGTACTGAATTAGGTTAAAGCACAGTTATTTTAAGTAAGTCTTCAATAAATGAAACCACGCTATCGAGCAAAGTTGACAAGGTAATTAAACCTATCTTTCTTTGCATGTAGAAAAGATGGCTATTTGAACTATTTGTGGGTATTTTTGCAAGTTCATCTATGATCTGGAGTTTGGTTTAGCGAAGAATTTTTCCTCACTTTAGTCCTTTAAATTCAATGTTCACTTATTTTTAGCCATTTCTGCATTTGAAGTCCAGCCACTTTCAACTGAGGTCCAAGAAGGTGGAGTAGCTCGATTTGCCTGTAAAATAACAGCAAACCCTCCTGCTACTGTGACATGGGAAGTGAATCGAACAACTTTACCTTTAGTCATGGACAGGTATGTAGATTTACACATTTTAGCATGTTGTTTATTTCCTGTGATATTTTTGAGCCTGCTACAAGAAGAAAATCTGAATACTTGCGATGCCATTACATAAAAAAAGGTTCCATGTGTACTGTGTGTCAGCTATTAAAATAGCTAGTAATAGGTATGTTGTTAATGAATTTTAAACAGGCGTATGAGTGCAGACCAGAATCACCTGCTGTTGTGTATAGAGTAATCATTGGCCAATGGATTGTAATTGGAGAATTTTGTATGAAAGTCCTCTTCAGGAATGGGAGTTGCTGTGGGATACAGAATGGATGGGCTTGGGCTGTGGGGGTGGTTTCACCTAGAGGTATTGCTTTCACAGAGGAGTTGATGCTGAACCTGTTTTTCTTTAGAGGGCAAATAAAGATTTATATGTACAGAAAATTGAGTTTAAACATTTCATGCAAGGGAAATTCTGCGCAGGGGGACTTCTCTTGAATTGATTAACTTGAAGCATACAGCCTGCTGGGTTCTTTCCCTGTCCGGATTCTTTGTTGAATCTACTCCCATCCTCTTGACATGTAACTTTTGTTCAACATGTCTAAGATAACTAGCATGTGAAGGAAGATAGAAAGAGAAACACAAAAATTGAAAGCATAGATGGGTTTCTGGGAACTGTATATCAGTTATGACACTGTATCAGAAATTGCTACCAAAAATCAGCCAACCTGAATAGCATGAATGTAGTAGCTGGCTGAAGAAGGTTAGGATGGTTGCTTCTGAGGGTGAGAAAGATCTGCTTGTTGAAAGTAAATTCCTCTGCTCTCATCATGATGCTGGGGGGAATCGTGCCTCTAGTTCAGAAATGTGGGAAGGTGAGTCATATATAGAGAATGTTTTTGAGTCACCAGCCTGCTGTTCTCAAGTCACTGTATGTTGTTTGTAAATCAAGTAGTTAATTCCATGATGGTGTTCATTGGCTGAATGTTTATCCACGTTTCTTTTTTTGTTTCTGTGACAGGATAACAGCTCTACCTACAGGAGTTCTTCAAATCTATGGTGTTGAACAGAAGGATGCTGGGAATTATCGATGTGTTGCCACAACAATAGCCAATAGACGTAAAAGCATTGAGGCAGTGCTTAGTGTTATTCCAGGTACTCACCATGCAAGAGTTTTTTTTTTAAAGGCATTATATTCTTCTTTACATTATAGCAAAACCACTTATGTGAGTTGAAGAGCTGTAACTGTCCTCTGAATCACTTGCCCAAATAATAATTTTGCTTGCTTGTATCCTGTGGCTAAAATATTGTTCAGTGTAAGTTTCCACAATTACTGAAATAAGGCTTTGGTGTAAATTTAATTTTAAGCCTCCTTTTAAAAAAGGTCATTTTATTTAATTGAGTTTTTATTTAATTGTTCTCACTTTCTTTGATTATTTTTTAAAATTTTTTTTTTCCTCCAAAGCCTCAGACTTGAAGCCTTTTCACAAGCCATCTATAATAGCTGGTCCTCAAAACATTACCGCATCTCTTCATCAAACTGTCATACTGGAGTGTGTAGCCACAGGGAATCCAAAGCCAATCATCTCATGGAGCCGGTTAGGTAGGTCTTAAAATTACAGCATGTGACCTTCAGCTTGTGGAGAGGAAGTGAAACTGAAAAGAAAGGATTTCAGCAATTAGGTTACTGTGCTGAGGCTTCATGTAGTAGGTAATGATTAGGTCAGGGTGGGATAAGTGAAACACTTTTAGTTGCATACTTCCATACTGCTTTTAAGAAGCCCTGAGGTTTTCTGAGGCTTCAGACTTCCCACTTCTGCTGTCAATCCTGCACTGCTCCCAGCACTGTGTGGGCAAAGTGTCGGGTAGGGTGATGACCTCCAGGGATCTGTGACTTGGAGTAGAATCAATGGTGAGTTAAGGCAGGTTGGAGTGGTTGCATCCTATGAAATAATCCTGTAAATGTTTCTCCTTCTCTTCTTAGAAGCAGTATATGAATGTGATTTGGACCTTGTGTTAATAGGCCATTTGGACTATGGACAGGTTTAGTCAGATCCCAAATAGTCTGCCTGGAAGGGGAGAAGAGAGGGAATGTAATACGAATAATAACATTCATCAGCGCATCACGTTTTTCTATGAAAACTACCTCTGCTTTTATTCTGACGTGTACCTAACCGTGAAAGTCAGGGCTGTGCCTGTAGAAGCATAAAAAGTTTTACATTTTTATTTCTAAAAAAGGGAGAAATAAACATATATTTCCTGCTTTATTCAATGGCTCTTATAGACAAACAAGTAAGAAAAAAGTTACCAAACAGTCATAGAGCATTTGCTGTGAAAATAGAAGAAAATACATGGTAATCAAATACACTCATTTTGTCCCCAGCATGATTCGGAAGGAGATCGATGATCCCTGTTTGTAAAGATGATGTGGATGTTGGTGGTGATGAACTGAATTGTAGTGCGAGGCTAACTGGGAAAATGGCATTAGGTTTTTTCACTGTGATGGTGAATATGAACCACTTACCAAGTGGTGAGACCCAGCCATCTGAATGGTCAGATAACTAGAGCGAAGAGCAAAGCAAATGCAAAATGTAAACTTCTGAAAGCTCATCTGTGATTTTTCCTTTGCGTCTTTCGACTTTTAAAATCTGTGCCATTACTGTCTAGGCAATCCTATTTAGATAAGTTAGATACATTGAACAGCCTTGTAACCATGCTTCTCCCACTCTTTCAAATAGATCATAAGTCCATTGATGTCTTCAATACCCGTGTCCTCGGAAATGGGAACCTCATGATCTCTGATGTAAAGGTGCAGCACGCAGGCGTGTACGTCTGTCGAGCCACCATTCCAGGCACACGGAACTTCACGGTCGCAATGGCAACTCTCACTGTGCTTGGTGAGCCTGCTTTGACTTCCACTGGGTGTTGAACAACTTGTGTCTGTCTCAAGCTGTGCTGAATATTTTATCTCAAACGTAGCTCGCCAAGCTCGCTGCAGAGATGAAACAGATCACAGAACTGTGGCTGCCTTCTTCTCTCTGCTTACTTAGATGAGAAGTGTCAGATACTCAACATTTGAGTTATAAACTAGTAGTTCATTTGCACTTGGAGATACCCAGGTGCAATGTTTGCTCTGAGAAGACAGGCTTTCAACACAGAAGAAAATCCTGTAACAAAGCAGAAACATGTAATATATATGTATGCTTTGTCAACAGTATGTCATAGGCTGGAGTTTCATTTGTTTGTATTACTACATGCATAACGAAAATGCATAAAATGTTGCTATCTGTGCAGATAGTATGTATCTAAACAAATGTGCTTTGTTTATATGGAATGTGCTTTCTGCATGGGTATATGTGTATCTGAGTGGCCTGAGGAGAGAGGTTTGTGTGTGGAAAATTCATTATTATTCTGACTGTCCTTGCATTTGTGTGGGCTTGATTTTTATTTTATTTTTTTTCCCATTGTTACTTACCTGTAGCTCCACCTTCATTTGTGGAATGGCCAGAAAGTTTAACAAGGCCTAGAGCTGGTACCGCTCGTTTCGCTTGTCAGGCGGAAGGAAATCCTGCCCCAAAAATTTCATGGTTAAAAAATGGAAGGAGAATACACTCCAATGGTAGAATAAAAATGTACAACAGGTAAGATTACAATTGCTGTATGAGAGCTATGCTAGTGATATCCTGCCAAAGGATGAACTTCCAGTAACTAAATATAGCCAAGCAAGATATAACTCAAGTAAACATTAAATTGGGCATTAAATATAGTTATGATATTTCCTTGGCAGAAGAAATGCAGATTAGTCAATATTTAAAATCCTCAGCAAAGCTGTTGTGATTGCTACCTTACCTGGGGGGGAAACTGGGGTGATTTCACCACAGAGTTGCTCTAGATTTACAGTAGTGTAGCAGAGACTAGAATCTTGCTAGCTGTTTGTGGCCCCATTTAACTTCTTCTGTATAGAGAGCAGCTCATATTAAAGAGTTGGTTAAGATATGACAATCTTAAGGTTATGTTTTCTGCAGGCAGAGAATAGATTTACAGATTTCTTTTCACTGTGCCCGCCTTTGCAGGCAAAAACGTAAGTATGGCAGGTTTTGAGGAATACTTCCAGTTGCTAAATTTCACAGCTACACATCCGTTTCTAATAGAATAGTTTGTGGCGTGCAAGTCCGTTATGCAAAATTCATGAAGCAAGAGCAAACAACTATTTTTGAATTATGTAGAGCTGAGTTTATCCACAATGTAAGCTTTTTTCCCCCTTTTTCTTCCTTTTGGATTCAGTAAATTGGTGATTAACCAGATCATTCCTGAAGACGATGCCATTTATCAGTGCATGGCTGAGAATAGCCAGGGATCTGTTCTCTCCAGAGCCAGGCTTACTGTAGTTATGTCAGAAGACAGACCCAGTGCACCTTATAATGTCCATGCTGAAACAATGTCAAGCTCAGCGATCCTGCTAGCATGGGAGAGGCCCCTGTATAATTCAGACAAAGTGATTGCATACTCCGTGCATTACATGAAAGCAGAAGGTAAGCAGTTTGATTTAAATGCTATTTAACTAGTGTGTGGTAAGAACTTGGATGTCCTTGCAAAGACTGTCCAATTTGAATGGTTCATAACCAGGGCTGCATCTGAGCACACCAGCATATAAATGCATATTGTAATCAATAGACATGCCTGGGGAAAAATGCTTTTGTCATACCATCTCATTTGTGGGACTGAGTGTTCTTCCAACTCACCCTTGTCTGGTCACTCCAGTGAGCAGATTTTGAAGCCAGGAATGGGCTTTAAAACCTGGGGGCTCCATACTGCTATCTGGGTTTCCCTCTGTCCTCATCAGGAGCTTCTACCTACTCTCGTGTGTGTGTGTGCTTGGCAGGGAAGCACAGAGCATACGGAACCCTGAAGGCTTACAAACTTGAACTTTTCACCAGAGGCAGCTCTTTTATCTAGATGCCCAAATTCTAGTGTCTTTACTGGCTTTCATATATTTTTGAGTAGAATAATTGATACTTTATTGACTTTAACTATCTTATCTTAGAATGGATATTGGCTGAATGGTAAAATCCGTTCTCCTTTCAACCCTTGGTCTCCTATAGTGAGAAAAGTATACTCAAATTCTAAAATATGCTGAAATAGCCATGGGTGGTTTATCCTAGTCTCTGAAATGAAATATAAATTTCTGTAAAAAAGGGAATGGATAGTTAGAATAAAAATGAGTAACTAGACATTTTAAAACCTCTTAGTATTATGTAATTGCTTTAAGTTAAGGTAATCTGTAAGGTGATAGAAAACAGGCATTTTTCATAAGCAGGAGAACTGATTGACAAGCGACTTGAAAATTTGTTAGGTGAATGGCTTAAACTAAGCTGTGATGCAGCTCTGTTTTCTAGGAGTGATTTCTTTTTCCATTTCTATTCAGTAAGTGGTTTATTCAAGGACAGGACTGCAGATGCTCAGCTCTGTGTGGAATACCAGTCTGCCATCTGCTAAGCAGAGGACAGGAAGGACAGCTTAATTACTCTAATACTGATGCAGGAATAGCTGCCTTTGCTTTTGCAAGTGGGATATTTCAGGACACAAGAGAATTTTGTCTGAAGGAAGGAAGGAAAGAGTTTTAGAAGATAATGAGGACAAGAGGTGCGGGAAATTACCCCCCATACTTTCAGTCACTGAGGTATTGTGCTCACAACCCCCTCTTAAAGCTAATATGAATAAAGTCACACTAGATAACTTATCTGGGTAATTGTATGTCCGGTGCTAGTGTAGAGAGCAGAGACCGAATAACTTCAAAGAAAACTGGAAAGCTATCCTTAGGGAAGTGTGTATTTGTGCAGGAAATACTCTTGAACAGAAGTGAAAGGAGGTATCTTCTGAAATGTCTTTTCTGTAAAATCATTTTGCAGTCCCTGCTTCATTTGCTTACTTACTCAAAGGTTGTATCTTGTGAAATGAGATTGTAACTTGTCTTGGTTTTAAAAAACAAAACAAACTCCAAATAAAAGCAAGCAATGAAACAAAACCCCTCTGATTTATTTGAACTTGCTTTCTCAAATACCCTTTTTTTTTTTCATTTTTCCATACTGTTTTGGATATTTATTTAGTATAATGCTGTTGTGCATCCTCTCACATTAGTAAAGAAGTCCACATAGAGTGGAGAAGGCTGTGTTAAGAGGAGTAATGACAGTGATGGGAATCAAAATGTAGGTGATTTCCATGCATTTTTTTCTTTGGTAACACAATTGGGTAGTACCAGAAGATCTGCATCAGGACACAAGACAAAAGTGTTTTTTCATAGAAAAAAATATTGAGCTTCAAAGGCTAGTGGACAGCAGTTCTGTAAAAGTAATTGCTGTTTATGTGGTAGCCTGTAAACCTCTCTGAGGATGTTACCTAAATATCAGAGGCATTATTAAAAACCTAGAAAGTGCTTTTGTGAGAAAGTATCACATCAACCATCTCTTTAATGAAAATTTAGAAGCAACTATATTTAAACAAATGCAAATTAAATATTAAGGAAAAACTTTTTATTATATTCATACCATACCAGGCCATAGAGGTGCTAACATAGACTATTGACATTGTCAACAGCTTATTTACTCTCTAAGAATTCTCGATAATTATGTATTAATTATCTAGTTATGTATTAATTAAATAGTTTGTATAAATTGCCTTCATTATTCCTTTCAGGCTGTCTTTCCCCAGTTCGCCCTTGCACCCCATTTCAGACCCTAATGTAGATTAAAAATTATCTCAGATGTATCTGACTTAACTAGAGTATCTTACTTGCTTAAAGCTTCTCATGTGTAACTATTTACTTTATACATTTGTGTTCATATATTGCTCTTTTGTTTTGCTTAGCAACCATGTTTTTCAGTGTGAGTAAAGAACATTTTATTGCAAAAGAAAAACAATGCTTGTTAAGTCTCCTAAGTTGTAGTTATGTTTGTGATTCCATAAACTTTAAACAGAAAGGAAAACTGGATAATACACTAATAATATACAGTTCTGTAGAGTTTTTTCTGTAGACTTCACAATGTGGTGGGTGCTCTGAATATAAAAGATACCATCACTTATCCTTCAATTTCACAAGTCGAGTATTCTGATGTTTCACTGTAAAAACAGGTTCAGGTCCTCTTCCCTATTAAAAAAAAAAAGTTAGTGTTTTAATCAAGTTAGTTGAAGAAACTAACAGGTGGTTTTTTGTGTTTTTGTTTTTTGTTTCTTTAAGCAGAATATTTTACATTCAAATCAGGGTCATAGTAGCAAGAAGAATAAGGGTCTGATGAGCGTGCATGTTGGAGTGTGTTAATTCCTTGTTAGTGATTTAGAAAAGGCACAAAGGGAACACTGATTGTGGTGGAAGGCAAGCCTTGTTCTCTATTATGGCTGTTTCATTAGGGCCTCTGCATGAGGCCTAGCAATCCATTCAATGAGAGAACAAGTCCTTTTAATTTGAGCTCAAGGATCTTGTTTAGCAGGTCAGAAATCGTGCCTTGCAATTCCTAATTAACAAGCCATTAACTAGTCTGTTGTGAGATGCTCGTAATCTTGTCTAATTAAAATGCTATCAAGTTAATTCATAAATGTGGGAAAACTTAATGGTGGAATTTGCCTTTCGTTTTGTTTATAAATTCAGTTGTGAAGAGGAGGAGCTGGCTCTTACAGAGTTTTGATTAAGTTGACATGCACTTGGTGTGAATTGTTCGTTAACACAGCAGCTTTCACCACACTTATTCCACTTTATAGCCTTCTTCTATAGGAATAAAGCCCAACAAAGACAAGGACTGCTGCATGCATTGCTATGCATATTTTAATGTGAATTGCTGAGAATTTTTCCTTTTCTTTTTTTTTTTTTCCTTTTTTTTTTTTTTTTAACAACTCACTAAAGAGCCAAACATTTTTGAAGCTCATTCTGGTCTGTTCTTATTGGCCTTTCTCCAAATTAAAGAAAAAAAAACGTGTCAATCAAATGTAATAGAATTTGCAGGGCTAAAATGAGATCTTTTTGCTGAATAAATTCTTTCTGTTTGTTTCTTTGGGGGGGTGGTGGTGTTTGTTTTGTTTTTGATGGAGTGGAGCCCTCGCATTCCTCACAGTCTGCTATAGAAAGGCTCTGTAAATAGGTTTTGAAAAAACCTCCCTGACTCTAAACAAATAGATTTAGAAGCTTGGTATGAATGATAAGGCTATTAGAACTTGTCTGTTGTGTTACTGTACATTGGGCACAGTTTGTTGTGACTAATTCTAAATAGGGTTTAGAATTGCATTCAGCATCCCTTATTCAGTAAAATCCTGAAACACCATAATCTACACCACAGCAAGACACAGTTACTCCTGTGCATAAAAGAGCTTTTACTTAGTAGGGTTGAAAAAATAGAGGTAGGAGGGGGAAGAACATGAAATAACTTTGTAAAATCTTAAAGCCAAGATACTGTGATGTTTTGGGATTGTCAGAAATTTTTGATTGTCTAACCCTTGTTTTATGCCAGGTTTAAATAACGAAGAGTACCAAGTCGTCATTGGAAATGATACAACACATTACATTATTGATGACTTGGAACCAGCCAGCAACTACACCTTTTATATTGTAGCTTATATGCCTCTGGGAGCCAGTCAGATGTCAGATCATGTGACTCAGCGCACCCTTGAAGATGGTAAGGCAAATAGCACTGATTTAGGTGAACATTTTAATTTGCACTGAATAGAAATGTGCGATCCAGTGCTAATAGCTCTTGAGGATCCCGAACTTCTGTTGACATCAGTGAGACTTCTAGATATGTGTAATGTAAGACTGAGCCAGCTAATGACAGGAATGAGAATAAAATAGCATTCTGACAGGGCATCATTGTATATTACACGGTGTCTTTTTCTACGTTGAAAGACATTCCATTAAATCATGTAAATAACTATGTTAGACCTTTAAGAACTTCCTCAGTGTTGAGAATTTGATTAATTTGATGATAGCCTAGGATTTATTCTCTCTGTGATTCTCTCTTGTGCATCTGAAATGTGAATCAAACTGCACACCCACTGCATGTTTTGCAAATTTTGAAGGAAAATTTGGAATAGAAGTTTGCTATACCAAAAAAAGTAACTTTTTTTTTTTTTAAATCTATGTGCTTGTTAGTAGAATCATAAAAGACTCTGCTGACTTATTTCTGTGCAGTGATTTAACTAATCTGAACATCAAGGCAACAACAAACTGTTTAGTATCATTCATTAGAAGTGATTAATAAATTCTGGCAGGGTTAAGCTTTGGCAGCGTGGAACATTGCCAGTTCCAGTTGTCTGCCTGTCTCTTTGCCAGGAGTTACTACTCTCATTACATGGTTGGTGGAAAAGAACATGCACTGAGTCTTCAACAGTAAAGGTTGTTGTCTAGACTCTCAGTTCAAGCTGCTGCATCTAACCTTGACAGTCAGTTTGTCGGAACAGTAAGGTGCTGATTGCCTTTGATTACTGCTGGCAGCAATAAGAGAAGAAAATGTTGAGGGCCTTACGGAAAGGAGGTTGCTAAGTCGATACTGCATGCGGAAGGTGAGAAATTAGCAGTGTGAAGTTATCCTTAAAATAAACAAGAATCTACAAAACTTCTTGGATTATTTACTCTTACATTTTTGACACCTCATCATAGGCTACGGTGTCAGATGAGAATTTTCCATCTCTCTTTTCCTGAGGTCAAAAGCATTGTCTTTTCCTTTTAGTTCCCTTAAGAGCTCCTGAAATTAGTTTGACAAGCAGGAGTCCTACGGATATTCTCATCTCTTGGCTACCGATTCCCGCAAAATACAGGAGAGGCCAGGTGGTCCTGTACCGTCTGTCTTTCCGCCTCAGCACAGAGACCAAAGTCCAAGTCTTGGAGCTTCCAGGGACTTCAGATGAGTATCTCCTTGAAGGCCTGAGGCCTGACAGTGTCTACTTGGTTCGTATCACTGCTGCAACAAGGATTGGCTGGGGAGAGGCATCTTTGTGGACTTCGCACCGGACTCCCAAAGCTACAAGTGTGAAAGGTAATTCTTAACATTACCAGCAGCCTGGAGATGGGGTCAATTGCAGGCTTCATCTGAAGGCTACAAATTTTTCTGGCAGGTAGTGCAATGATGTGAAATAGGTTTTCCCATTACATGTTCTTGTTCTGGTGATCTAGAAAATAGTGTTCTAACCATGACTCTGTGCACAATCTGCAAAACCTTCTGATTCCTTTAATAAATTAAATGCAGTTAATACATAGTTTCAGGATCAAAAGTTGAAGAGGAACTAATCTGTCTTACAAAAGGCCTTATAGTGACAAGAGAAGGAAAAGCTGATATATTATTTTGGTGTCGATCTTTGATTGTTTCCACATGTTGATGTTCACCTATTTGACATGGTGGCAGGAAACTTTAATTCATGTTTGTGAACTGCTCAAATTTTTTAGCTTGTAGACTTGTTTCCAATGATAACACAGTTTTTCTTCTATGTAATTTAAATTAAAAAAAATCAACAACCCCAAACCCCATTGTTGTTCATTGTAAAATACCTTTCTGCAAATTGGGACATTTTGCATGAGTATTGTGTACAGGTACTTAAAAGATCTAAATTGATGCATGCATGTCTGTATTACAAACAAAATGCACATATGTTCTGAATATGCAATTTGACTTGATATTTGAAGTCTTCAGTTGTTATAATTGAGCTTTGGATTATGTTATTATTTAGTAATGTCATGCAGAAGATCATTCAACTTTGCATGAATGGCTTGTAAAAGATGTAGATTTGAATTTGTGACTTTATTTTTTAGCTGTAATAATACACATCTATCCGCTGGATTTCATTGAGTTTCAACTGCTATAAAAATTATTAGCACTTGATGAACTGTCATTTTACTGTTAATCACATTTGCTCTGGCACACTTTAAAACAGGAGGTAATTTTATAACTGTCTTTGGAGTGTTTTCATTTTTCTTTGAAAATAACTACTGTATAAATTTAATTAATTGATTAATTAAGTTGCAGAATTAAAAAATGTTTCTATTCTGGTTTATCCTGAATTAAGTTGTTAGATTAGCTTAAAGGGAGCCAGACATCATAATGAAGAAACAGTTGTGTGAGTACACAGATGAGCTAGTATTAAAGTCTTGAGTGAACTTTGGACTGATGGGCATCTAGATTTTTGCGTGGAAATTAGTTGTTTCCAGAATATAAGAATATTATATATATTTCTCTAAAACCAGCACCAAAGTCTCCTGAGCTGCGTTTGGAGCCAATGAACTGTACAACCATTATAGTACAGTGGCAGCAGGACTCCGAGGACACTGCAACTATTCAAGGGTATAAGCTGTACTACAAGGAAGAAGGACAGCAGGAGAATGGACCAATTCTGTTGGGTGCCAGTGATCTTGAATATACTGTCAGTGGTTTAGGTGAGTATATAAAATATTTCTTAACTGTTCTGGAGGACAGCAAAGTCAAAGGACATCTTAGAGACCTTAAATCATTAGACTGTAAGGCAACAGTGCTAGGTTTGGCTATCTATTTTCCTAGCAATAAGCTTTGCAAGCTTGAGTTATACTGCTGATGGAATAATCCTCTCTCAAAATATGTGTTGTACAACACTTAGCAAAACAGATCTTGCAACTTTTGTGTAAGTTGGAAGAAGGACACTCAACTACTTATCAGAAGGTACAGAACTTATAGTGAGTAAATATTGCTAGTAAATGATGTGGCTCTTCAATATTCAGTTTAATACTCTTTTTTTTCAGTTTTTGTATATTTATGCCTGATCTAGTAACAGTGAAAGATTAATACAAAATACCAAAGCTTTTTCTTTGGTATTTCTAGCCTATTTGTAGCCTTTGTGACAGCTATACTGCACAACAAGCACTGCTTGCTCACTGTAGTATCTATTAGCCCTTGTGCATGTTATTATCCTATTAATTTTTTTTAGGACTACTGGTAAATATTTGCAGGACTGAGCACAAAGATTAGGGCACAGAGCTTCCTGAGTCCCACTGGAGTCTTTCCATTGATCATCTGATTCTGTTTCCTCCTGTAGCTCTTGCGATGTGTATTAGTACAAATGTGTTGGTATTATCCCTAGGTAGAAGGTGCTTCTGTTTACATATATAACTGAGAATTTATTTCATAAAAATATGTGATCTATAATGTAATCAGCAAAAGTAATATAGGATTTGACACTTAGTGTTTGAAGTGTGTTAAGATAGTTTGCTTAGGGGTAGTATAGAGAATTAATCTTGACTAAGTTATCAAAATTGACATGAAGTCTTACGTATGTCAAATGGCCTCTTGACCGTGCTCAGGTATTCTCATCTACTGCATACAGTAGAGATACTATTTTAGGGGAGATCCGAGGAGAGCATTCTGATCTCTTAACTGGACAACTGAACATCTGTGACCATTTCTAGTCAGAGCATCTGGCAGTAGCTGACTGTTTAACACAGTTGTGAGACAAAAGAGCAGTGGGTTGAAAGGATGTGGTGTCTGTGTGTCTTAGGACTTAAATGCATTATTTTTTTTGGTCTTCTCATTATGCAGTTACAAAGCAGTCATTTCAGACATGTTGTGTGATCCACATCATATCGATTTTTCTCAGTACACTAATCCTCAGATTCAAGTATTATTTTAAAGAATTATTTTAGAATGTATATTAACTGTGTGTTTTTATTGGTTTATCTTTCCGGTAAGCATGTAGACAGAGGGAAAACAAAAGCAAAGTGAGTTTAGGAAATTACGGCTTTCACATGGTCACATTGTTACTGAATTACAAGAAGTGTGGGCATAGAAGAATTCATGTGCTTGAGTTAACAGTTCAGTCATGGTGCACATGATATGTTTAGTGTTTATGCCTTATCAGAATTCTGAGTATCTAAATATGATTACCAAAATTTGATACATTCCATAGAATCTGATTGCCATAATTTATATTTTTCACATATGAGTAATTTATGCTGCCATAGGTTAGATCCACTGAAGAGTATTTTTTTCAAATACCTTCAGTAGAAGTTAATATTTTTTTTTTAATTTTTAATGGGATGTGTTGAGTTATTTGAAGTGCATATCAAATGGGACATTTTCCTGTGTATGTTTTTTTTCTGGTTTCTTATTTTTGTTTGCTTTGTAACATTTACAGAAAAAGCCATTCCTTGTTACAGCTACTAAAGACTTGCTTGGCACAGGACATTCAATTAGGTCATGATTTTCCACTGCTAAGATGATTATATATGTTGAAGCCTGGAAAGTTCACATAGACTTCTCATAGTGACAGTGCCTATCTGACTACTGTATTTGCCCATTGAGAAGCTGCCTGCTTGAAATACTTTTGCACGCTAAATTATTTCTTAGAAAAAAGTACTCAACCAACTTATTTCTGCCTATGGCAGCTGCACATGTGAAGAATACAGCACATAAAATTATATGCAGTATATAAACCTGCAAAGACCTTAGCAATGTTCACACATTAAGAAAGGGACAGATTTCCATTTCTTTTTATTTCTTGTGAATAATCTAAATCATTTGGACAAGGTTATTTTATTTATGCATTTCAAGTTTAAAATACTACTTATTAAGAAGTGGTCCTACCTGGCAGAATTTGAGATAAAACAAGGAAAGCCACTGTTCTAGGTTTTGTGACCATGGTAAACTGACTCTTCACAAACTGGACAGAGGCTTTGAGGACTAATGTTCTGTCATCCATTTGCCTCTCCTGAGGACACTAAAATACTGATTTATTGACAGCCTCTTTAAAATAAACTTCTTCATTATGAGCTACAGGAATTAGTAGAATACTGCAAGTATGAAACCTGAAGGGGAAAGGTGTGCATCAATATTTTTGATTTCATCTATGTCGAATAACGTGGTCAAAAGAAGAGGTTATTCCTAATTTGGAAGAATATGCTAATAGTATTGGGTGTTTCTCAGTGGCAAAGATGGAGTAGTTTCTCATGCATTATCTGTTGCTACTGAAGTTACTTGGCTTCCGAACACTCCATCTTCATGTCTTAGTTTGTCATGACCTAAGGCATGACTATCCCTTGCATAAACTGCAGATAGACTTCTAGTGACATTTGGAGCATGTCAATGTGTCTCTCGATGGAACTTTCTGCAGATGTTGGTACAACTGCCGATTGTTCAAAATTTGTGTATTTAAAGAAGACAGTTCACTTACTCTGTGGCAATTGAAGTGCATCACATAATCAGAATTCGTAATATTCTCTAATCAAAGAGAACATTAGCATTGATATTATAAGCACTGTTGATTGCATTGATTGTTGATAGCTTTGATATAACTACTGTAAATGATTTGCACATGTCTACAGGACTCTTGATGGAGAGACAAGTATGATGGGTAAAGCAGAATCAGCAATGCTAGTGTAAAACAGGTTACAAGGATTGAACATGAAATATAGCAATATGAATATTATGCTGTATGTTTTAATCTTTTGGTTGTTCCTGCCTTGTTTTTTGAGAACTGACCTCTTACTCCAGTGTAGGTCTACCCAGCAACTTCTGTGTATTTTTAAACTGGATTATTTACTATGATAGTCACCATGTAAATAGAATTAAATGATCTGATCAGAGTCAGGGCTGCCATTCTTAAAATAAATATCCACAGTTTCACATAGACATTTGTTTGTGTGAAAGGTCTTGACATTTATTTTTCAATCGCAGGCCGTTTCCTAGTCCAGTGTAAAATTCCATTATCACTTGAATTTGCCACAGGAGCAGACCCTTGGGTGCATACCATGCATTTTTGCCTCTATTTTTAATTCCTCCTTTGCTTCCTCCTGCTCTAGAAAATTTTTCCTAACAGAAAGTCTTTCATTGTGAGGCTTGATGAGTCTGCTGGTACAGGTTCTGTTTCTGTAATGTTTCAGAATATGTGTGTTCAGAAATTGAAGTGAGTTCTTTTTGGTGGAAGAGTTTGTTTGGGAACCTTCTTGCTGTGTAACAGCAGAGGAATTGGCAAAACTTGTAAGTTAAAACAAAGGGAGTGTCCAGAGAAGTTTAAATTATTTTTTTTTCAAAGAGTATTTTAATCATGTGCATATGTATCTCTGCCTCAATGTTGTTACTTACTGCTGTGCTAGATGGACTGTTTTCCAGTCACAGCTCATTGCATTTGCAGCTATGTGACCAGTAGGAAAATGGGACCTATACAAGGTGGCCAGTGACTCAGAAGAACCCATTTTAAGCTTACCTGGTTTATTGGAGCCAGGAACTCTTCATAACTAGGTTGTAATGCTGATAAACATCTCATCCTGGAACCTGTATCTAGGGAGAATAAAATCAAATTCAGCTTCTTGGTTAACAAACTCAAGAAAGCATCATCAATTCTGATGCTGTAACACAAGAACACTGTTCTTCAAGCTGTGTTCTGGAAGTTTCCCTCTCTGAACTTAGTTTTTATTTTTCAGTTCTTATCATGCTAGTTAGGGCAATATTTTTACTAATTAAATGAATGCCACTAGTGATGGGGGAATGCAGCATGTTCTTGTGCCATTGATACTTTCTACACTGGGAGGAAGGGAGGAAAGCAAGAATTCACTCTGCTAATTCATCCTTCTGTAGTTGCTGTCTGGCAGCTATACCACCTTGAGTGCTGGTAGTTACTGTGAGGATTCCGGAAAGTTGCACTGTGGTGTCAAGTCCAACATAAGGTCTCACTAAATGTGCACGAAATCTTGAGGCAAGCAGGTTGTGGCAGAGGTGTGTGCACCTTAGGTGCTCTTTTGTTTCTATTGCGTGTACAAGATGATGTCGCAGTAAATAACCGTTTTCAGGCAGACACCTTAGGGTATAGAAAAACTGGTCTGTTAGCTTTGGTGAAAATGCCCCGAGCATAGGAGCCCACATACCTTGGCCTTTCCCTGGTGAAGGCCCCTCTCCGGGATAGCCTGCGGAGTGGTGTGTCCTATGCTGGGACCTGCAGCCCCCAGGAGCACTGCTGGGTCCCCAGGACTTGACGTGCTTGCAGGCTGCAGGGCACTGGGGAAAAACTGCAAAGTGATCTGATGGCCCTGAAATGGAGTATATCTACTTTTAAAAAAAAATAAATAAAAAAAATTTGGTTGGCGATTCCTCTGAGGCTTGGAGAGACTGCAAGCTCGCTCTCTCTGGGAAAGCTTATTCTGTGCTGCCTGGGGTCACGTAAGCTGCTTAGCATGAGGGGCATCACAACCCCTTGCTGTTTCTCCTGGTACTCCGGGTTTACATTACCCAGTGGAATTTTCCCCTGTCCCAATCTAGTTCTTTTGGAAAAATAATTAGATTCTGTAAGGTTCATTTGGGCAATTTACTCAAAAAAATTTGGTCGTAATCAGAAAAGCTTCCCTGCCCAAAAGCTCTTCTGTGTCCTACCTCTTCTAGTCTCAGAGAGGAGAAATAAAGGAAAGTACATTTCCTCACACCCCTCCTAACCCCTGACTTGGACCAAATTTCCAAGTGAAGAATTTGCCAAAGTCTAAATGACACAAAGACACATTTAGTGACCCTGCATGGCACTCTTCTCTGAAAAGGGGGATTGTGCTGAAGATGTAGCTGACTACCTACTACACTTAGCATTACCCCAGAGACTTGGCCTTCAGTTGTTTAATTTCCCCTGGATCTATTTATATTGCGTTACAACTGTGATTATAGCTAAGCTTGAGTCCAGAGCAGCAAAGATGACAAGGTGATTCTACGATCTATAGAAATTGAGTAAAGGTGTGTAAGAAGAGCCAATACGAAGAATTTCTTCAATTAAACCGCCTGATGCATTTTACCCAAGTGTCCCTTGTAATAATTCTGTGAAAGTGTTACGAAGGTTTGTAAAGCAGTTGATAGTGATGGTCAGATATGATATAGCAGTGTTGTTTGCACTATATTGCAAGTGGATGTGCTAGAAAAACATAAATTAAAAAAAAAATAATGACATCTTTGATGACATCTTTCTTATTCTGCGAACTGTGAATGCTTTAATATTGAGAAAGAATACTGGAAGAGCATTACATGTATTAATGTAGTTATTTCTGATAGCTTGGGCTGTCATTTCAGTTTTATCCCAGGTTTTGTTGGTATCAGAATGTAGTCTTACATACTTGTATCTGAACATTCTGGGATATCCAAAATTGTGTATGGGGGACTTGATACTGCTTTTTGGTTATAAGTTCCCATGGAAATTTAGTTTGGGATTCCCATACAAATTCAAGGAGCCAAGCATTCCTCCAGTTTCATAAGATGATGTGAAAAAAACACAGGTCTTTTCCCTTGAAACTCAGTCTTTTTTTTTTTTTATTTCATAGTTAACTGTTCTCAAACGACATTCAAGAAAATCTAGTATTACATATGTACCCTATTTCTGGTTGAGGTATTTTATATCAGATCAGACATTTACAGTTAATGAAATGTTGATTTGAACAAACTACAGCTCTGATTAAAAAAAAATAAATCAGAAGTTACTTTAGTTCTTAATAAAGATCAATTAAAAGCTCAGTTTTCTTGCTTGGAAAACTAGATGATAGCACTGTATGCTATATATACTGTAACCATTATGTTTACATTGTTACATAGTGAAAAGTGTCTAATAGCTCAGTAGGTGACCAGGACAAATATTATCATTTATTTCCACTGTTTACAGCTGGGTCAGTCTAGTGTTTACTCATGCTGATTACATCCTTAAACTAAACCTCTTATCTGTCAATTCTCCTGATTGTGTGTAACAGGCTTGCTACTACTACTTATCAGCTAAAACATAAGGGATTTGCTGAGAGAGGGGAGGAGGAATTGGTCATATTGCACAGTAGTAAAAGCAGAAGTCCTAGAACCAGACTGGGCATGTTTAAAAGCAAACCTCTTCCTCAGCTAACTGTGACCTCTCTCTCTGTCACAGACCTGGCAGTTTATGTGTGTTTGTACTTAACAAACCTGAGCTCTTGCCTAGTCCTGGTATGATAGTGCGCTTCCCCTACATGTCAGTAAACAAGATACACATTCCTTACTTCATAATCATGAGAGGCAGACCTGTCACCACTCTAAATGAGCCTGTCTTCCAGATGCAGGCATGGCATATCTGCATATAATTTTTTTCCGTGGTTTTTTTTTTTCAGGGTTTAAAAGGGGAGGGGGATAAATCCTTACAGATTAAAAGAGGAAAGGGAGGGGGCTTTATTACCCTTTAACTTTTTTTACCTGCAAAGTATCAAAGCAAATGCTGCTATGTTAAGCTTTTACTTCTTTTATATAAGGAACCACATTGCATTTTACACGCTGTAAGTGTAAATAGAGATCAAATTGGTTTTTATTCTGTTTTCTTGTTGTAATTTGTAAACTGTCACATCATGTTTTATTTCCAGTGCATGTCAGTGCTAGTAATTTTTCTAGATATGCTTGTAGCAGAGAGCTCCTTCTAGATTCATTCTTGCTTGTACAAGAGCTAGGTTGGTTGGCAGAGGCAGGGAAGAAATCAAACCTCTGTCTTGTGCAGGGAGTTGCTGGTCCATGTGCAGTTTGACATGTACCAGAACAAGCAAGCAGGGAATATCAGGAGGTTGCACAGTGCAAATACACTGACATGAGGTGACCGGACAAACTGATTCACAGACTTGCCTACTTAGTTCATGCCTTCCTTGTGGAAGAAAAATACTAAACTACTGTTAGATGCAAAATTGATTCACTCAGGTTGTAAGTTGAATTCTTACTGAGCAAAACTGAAGCTCGTGTTTAACTATGTGGCCCTTTGTTAGAGCTTATTGGCATGGCATCCATTACAACTGTGTCTTTGGTTCAGCTTTATTTAAGCACTTGTACACACGACTGAGTGGGAATCCTAGATAAATATCAGCTTGTTCTGAGCAGATTTGCTGATGAGAGGCCAGTTAACTATCAGCTGCTAATGCTGCATGCTTATTATGCAGTTCAAGTGCCACATCTGTAAAAATGTAGTGCCTTCCTTCCTGTGTAGTTCTGCCATTATTTCTCTTGCACTGTGCACTGTAGCAGATTTGTGTCATAATTACAAATTTTCACTTTAATTTCACTTACAAAAAAAGAAAAAGATTGCTTCGTTGTGTAGTTTTTCTGACAGCATTTGTTTGCTTCTATTAAAGAAATTAGATTTATCAATTATTATTTTTTTTTTAAATTCATTACAGTTACTTCTGTGCACGTTTTTGTTTTTTGAAAGTAAATGTTATTTTCACAGAGTTCATTTGTCATTAATGGAAAGCTTTACTGTTTAATGTATTTGTCAATTTTAAATTATACCATCAAGCCTCTCAAAAGTTTACTGATTTAGCTAGTAATCAACTTCAGTAGATGGAATATTGAAATCTGTTACATCTGCATTAGCAGCGTAACTAGTTTTGGTGCTGATTAAAATGTTGCATATGACAGACAGTAAGAGGAATCTCTAGGCTTGCTTTGAATTAACTGTGGAGTCTTGAAATGGCTCTAAAACTCATGGAAAATTATTAATTTGTCTACATGCTAAGCACCTAATCTTGGGTCAGAAAGGTGCATTCTTGTTCTCTTAGACAGTTAAGATCTTTCAGAAACAGGTAGATTGTGTATTGGAAGGATTGCCTCATATATTTTTATGTAACCTTCTTGAACGCGTTATCTGAACTGTTACAGTTTGAATCCGTTTAGTTGGGAAAAATAGTCCTGACATCCTCATTTAAACATGCCTTGACTTTTGCAGTAATTGAATTTAACTTTCCAAGCTAGTGGCTCTTCAAAGGGGAAGAACATGGTGAGGGAGGAGACACCCAAGTGCAGAATAAAGATTGAATGTACTGTACTTCAAAAAACAAAATAGAGTGCTAAGACCAGTTAAGCCTGGCTCTCTAAAGAGATAGTGGGAGCTGTCAGAAAAAAGTTTCATTATTTCATGGGACAATGCCTTGTAGCAATTTTAAAGGTAAAAATGTAAAGATACAGGCTTCAGTAAGGCAACAGGAGACGTGATGTTCCATGGGCTCACTCCACTAGCATGGAGGGTTGTTGCCTGTTTTTGAGAGACTTTCTGTCTCTTTATCAACTGTCCCCATAACTGAGTCAGATGCAGTTTTTTCTCTCAGGACATCAGACTAATTGTGTTACAACTCGAAGAACTGGAATCAAGGGTACTGCAAAGCCTTGGAATAGGAGGGGGAGTTTTTTTGCACTCTGGCAAGATAACTATAATAAAGCAAAATAAGTCATCTTCAAAGTATTTAAAAGTAAAATTTTCAGTGGTGGGAAAGTGATTAGAATCTTGCAGGAAATGCTCTCTGCTGCCCTGTGTTCTCAGGGTAGAAATTTGACCATTTAAAGCTAAACCTGTGTGGGAATTCAGTTGGGAAATTGTGTCATGTTGATTGAGTAACAGTTAGGATGTATGCAAATAGTGTTTCATTGTTCATTTGCTGGAGCTGAAGGTTAAAATTTGCTTCATGAAAAGGACATATTGATCGCTCTTTACATCAAGAAAGTTGTAAATTATTTTAAGTAAAAACCCTCAAAGTTGCTTTTGAAATGTTTCTATGTATTACAATGAATAGGCATTTTTATAGCTATAATGTAAAAGGGACCATTAAATAAAGACTAATTTCTTGGAAGTGGAAATTAAGTTAAATGTGTACCCCAATTTAAAGAGAAAAAAGAGCAAGCAGTTAACAGGTTAACAGTGGCAGTAATGACCAGATAATTGCTTCAGTTTCTTAAACAAAACAACAAAATAAACCACACAAAATAGCGCCCAACAAGTATGAACATTCCTGCTATACAACCTCTTTTAGATTTAAACAGAACTTTAAAGACGGTGGTTGGTGGTGGGGTTTGTGTTTGGCTTTTGTTTTGTTTTTTTTTTTTCTGAAATGGCAGGATTTGTCTCTGGGAGACAGCGTTATTTAATTTGCTATTTATTGGACTTCATTAGTAAAATACTTAAGTCCTGGATTGCAAAGAAACTGCTCCTTGGAGAAAGCTTAGAGAAAACTCCTGTTATAGGAAATTAAATCAACATTGTCCATTAATCATACTGCATGTCAACCCCCAGACCTCTCTTGATTGTTCTTGGTGAATGTGAGGAACCATTAGATGTGTGAGGTCCTTAAAGGTCTGAGTAAGTCAAAGGGGAAGAGTTTAAAAAAATGCCACCATTAGCACATGAAAGAGACTTCAGAGTGGACAGAAGAAAACATTTGCTGTACAGGGCTAGTTAGATTTCTTAATTTTTTTCCCTTTTTTAAAAAAAACACTATTTTCTTCCTTTGTTTAACAACAATCCAGATGTTACGATCAAAATGTTGACTTATTTCTCCTGAGGTTTTTTTCATTAACTTTTTTGGGGTCATGTTACCACTTGTGATAGTTGTATGGGAAAGATAATAGTAGAGGCTCTTTGCAAATTCTTTGTTAGTGATAAGCAAATGCACCTCTAAAGCTAAGCTAATATGTTTTCTGGTAGCTTTCCTGCCTTGAGTAACACCTTGGTTATATATTTGCTATGAAGGCATTATTGCTAACAGAAGCATATTTCTGTTTTGGGAAAAGGTGCAATTGTGGAAAAAGCAATGTTTTGGTTTGGTTTGGTTTTTTTTTTTTTTTTTTTCTCCAGGCTGTCTGGAGTCACACTTTTGTGGCAAATATAGGGAGGGTATGCGGGAAGTGGGTGACGAAACAACCTTGTTTTGGAAGAAGCAGTTCGTGCCGTGAAACTTCTCTTCCAAACTTGTGATTTTTTGCATCTGGGAAAAAAAGCAAAAAAATGCAAAAAATGTTTTGCATTAAAAAGTGTATTTCTGCATTTATACTTACTTCCACAGTGTTTTTACCGTTATCATAACTGAATATTGTACCTGACTCAAGCTGGTTATCATTACAAAACAAAGATACTTGTTACTGCACGTCTGAAGAAGCTGGGACAAGGAAATACATTCTTGATGCTGTTTGGTAGATCAGTTGAAGACTTGAGTTTTCTGCCTCTTGTGTGCATCCAGTTGTGTGTGCTGTGGCTCTGTACAGCTGACATTTGTATATGCAAAGGAGGAGACATAAAATATTGTATGCCAACACATCTTGAAAATGTGGTCTGCATATCAGATCCCAGGGCTTTTTTTTAAGGTAGTTGAACTGGAGATGTTTAGAAGCAGTGGAGTAGGACAGTGTCTGGGCAAGTGAGGCAGATGGGTACATGTTGCACTACTGTGCCTTGTGTCCATTTACCCATCGATTCCCCACCTTCTCCTTTGTATATTTAAGATGCAGGGAGGGATGTGCTCACAGCCGGTTGCCTAGCTTTGTATCTGTGTGTCTATGTTTGCATGTGTATGTAAAGGCTGTTGGGAGAAAAATAGAATATCTTCTGAATTCCTGATCATCTTTGTCTAGCCCAGCACTTCTCCATCAGAAGCATACCTCTTACTCTATTAGTCCTTTGTATTAATTTTTATTTTTGTTATAATTGTTAATGTTGGCTGCCTTCCTACTGCTTCTTACCTGCCTATATCTAATTTCTCATAGTTTCCCATTGGTCCTTGTTGCCTCAGTGACAGCCACTTGCTTTGGAAAAACCAGAGCTGTAGCACTCCATACCAGTTATTTGTGCTGGAAAACTTTGCTCAGAGGTGGCTTGGATGTATTAAGTCTTTGTATGTTATCCAAGCAGAGTAGACAGGTATGCGTGGGCTGTGATAGGAAGAGCCCAGTCACATGCAGTGATGATCATCCCTCTCCTTCAGAAATGACAGCCAGATCGTGCTTCCAATCAACCCAATAAAATAGCTGAGGAAAAGCACCAAAGCACAGTCTAATTGTAGGACAGAGAAGTGATTAGCATGATTCAGAGTGCAGGCACAAGTGCAGGGTACTCCAGTTGACCCAGCACTGCCTATATCTCCCTCTTTTGCTTGAGCCTCCCTGTTGGAAGATCTGCCTCTGAAGAGTCCTCTTCCCTCTTCTGGAAGCCAGGAGTCATCTCCCATGTGGGACCCCAGAGCCTGTGTTGTCCCTTGTGCCAGGCAGCTGAAGCATGTTGCCTGGAGTGGTGTGACAAAAACCCACTTTAGTCAGTTATTCATATTTCCACTTTTCTTTATTATTGCCGCTAATAATACATGCTGTGTTCTTCCAGCACTTTGGAACCATTCCAGTGAGTTTCACAGGTGGATGAGTGTTCACTGCCCCATCTTACAAACTGGGTTACTGAAACATGAGGAGAAGAAGGGCCATTTTTCTGGAGTTGCTCAGGTACTGATGGTTTAAACTGAGTATGATGTGGTATCCCCAAAATCAGTGACAGAACTGAGCTGTAAATTTTCAGATTTCCAGCTTTGCATTCAGTCTATTAGATAACAGCTCCCCCTTGAGGGAAACTTCTTTTATAAATAAATTCATAACACAGCGATTCTAAAATTAGAGGTTTTGTGTGAGCAGGTTTGAGGTTTGTGATTTCACCAGACTGCCTAAGGTGAAGCAGACCCATGGTGACTGTGTTGTGTCCTAACCAGCTGGTCACAGCTGGGAATAGTGAGGTGGTTCTGCCAGTGACTTGGTCTGTTGCCGTGGGATGTCGCTTAGTTCTCAGAGTTGATCAAAGTGCAGCTTGGAGCATGATAAAGTAGCAAAAGCTGGCACTTCTGGGAGAATGAACCCCTTTTTCCTTGTGTACCTGTTTGTGCTAATTTGTGCTGCTCCTCTCTGCGCTTGCATTAGCACTTGTGTGGTTGCACAGGGACAGGGAGGGAAGCTGGCCTGAATGGAAAATAACTCGGCAAACGAAGGTTGTGGCAGGAGCAAGTGGCTGCAGGGTGAGAGGAAGCAGACTGGCTTCTTTCAGCAGCAGTGGTGGCTAATGCTGGGTTAAAATGCTCATCAAACTGCAGCCTCAACTTAGCATTTGTAAAACTGAATTAATGATGGGAAGCCCTTTTAATTGTACAAAGGAAGATAGCTAGCTAAGAGTTAAGTAGCTGTGTGTTTATTTTACTTAAGTAATCAATCAGTCAGACTGCTTTCCATTTTCTAAGTGTTGTATAAACTTCATATACAGAGGAATTACATCGAGATAATTTTGTTCTCCCTTTTTCAATCAAGATAGTAATATAGCTCAGATTTAAATCTTGAATGCATTAGGAAAGACAACAAAAATAACCTTGATTATGAGTAGTCTCCTAGTCTTTTATTCTATACCTTTCCGTTTGTTAATGCAATGTTTGATATGTATTCAGTGCTTGTCCTTTACAAAACTAATTAAAAAATACAGCAGGTATAGCAAAAGATTTAAATTACAACTGGTCTGTGGTCAAACATTTTGACGACAACAGCATTGGTTCCTGTGAGAAGTGATTTTGTTTATTAAAAAAGGAAGTTAAAAGAAAAACATTTTGAAGGAAAAGTTTAACTCAGACCAAATTCCCTTGTATATAATTATGGAAAATACTTTACACACATAAAAAAGTATTCTTGGAAAAAGGGACACAATGTGTGAAATTCTATTACAGATTCTGCAAAGCTGTAATTTACTTTTCCATGTTGCTATTGCTATTCTGTGCTATTATAAGCATCCTTTAAAGTACAGTAGTATATACCTGTAGTAAGTAGTATTTACATTAAGAACATGTTGTAATCCATTTCCAAGTGGGGGAAAAATATGCTTTTTACAAAACACCAGCAAGTGTAAAAGAAATAGTAGATGTTGTGTTATCAACCAGAAGAGCAAAAGCTTTTCAGAAGTTTCAGGCTACTCTTTTTGTTTAGATGCATCTTTATAGGGACATTAAACAACATTTCTGTGGAAGGGTATTAGTACTCAGAACCCAGTTCAGAGAATTACTCTTGAGTAAAGGATTTGAGCTCCTGTGAATATTAGGTCCAAATTCAGAATGCACGTTAACCCCTTTACACGACCTGCAAGATCTGTCTATGGTGCTCTCAAAAACACTGTTCCAGAAATTGGTTTTAATTAAATAGTCTTCAAATAAACTATTAACATCTATTTAACTAAAAGCAACAACAACATTAAGTTGCACAGCTGCTGCTACTAATATAGACTGAGTAATCCTTCTGGTGAATTCTCTTAGAAGAGCAAAGTCCTGGCCTGGAAAGAGATGACCACAAGATGCCATTGAAATATGGTTTTAGGTGGAATCAGTGTGGAGATGAAAAGTTAGTGTAATTTTTACAGAGAAGCAAATTCTCCTGTTCTTCTAGATGGGTATTTCTACCAAATTTAAGCTTAGGGAAAGCATTCAAGAAGGAATATAAGTATGTAGTGTATGAGGCTTCATTGCCTGGTGACAAGCTGTCACCTACTGTGTTCTTTTAATAAACATTTTTGTGCAAATTGCTACCACAAAACTAATTATGAATAGCTCCTGCCAGTGTGGCATTGAATATTACAGCAGTGCAAATGAGAGCCAAGGACGTTGTAGAGTCCTGGATATTTTATTATCATTACAAATGGAAATTTTCTTCAGGGCATGTTTTAGAAGTCCAGGATGTGCTGTACGAAAATGTAAAAGCTAAAAATAACACTGCTGTGCCAAACCACTAGGGAGGTTGTTCAGCGTAATCTAAATGTAATTAAGATGAATACCCTTGCTAAATGTCAAAGATATGCAACCAGAGAGACTGTAGAGAATGAGGCATCTAAGAAGATAGTGAGGGAGATGTAACAGACATGTTCATGTCTGGAGAGAGATACTGAAATGCATGTCGTGGCTGAGGAAACAGAGACCTGTGTCCTCGTGCCACCACACTCTTTACAAGTGCTATTAGCTGCCTTCCCTGCTTCCTGGTTTATAACCTGGGTAATTGGAATATGTTTAGCATTATATGCTGAATTGTCAATGAATGCTTTGCATTAAAAGTAGTGTACAAAGGAAGCTTGATGCCAGCCTTTAATTTTAAGCCTTTTTAACGCATCTGGATTTAACTTCAGCAAATGAAGTATGAGAGTTGTCATAGTAGAAGCAGTAAATGTATATCAGACTAACTGGCAGTCTGTGACAAATGTGTCAGTTTAGCAAATTCACTATAAAACTTGTCAGCCTTCTAGGTTAACTTGCTCCTCCACCCTGTATTCTTCAAATGAGTGCCAAATTTTGAGCTTCATTAAGCAGTTGCTTTATTTACATCTGCAAAGCATCTTGTATAATAATAGTTCAGTGCTCACACAACTGAACATGCCAGCAAGCCCCTGGACACCGCCTGTAGTTGGGTATCTCCCTTGTCTAGTAGGTGCACGTCCATGGCCTGGTGTCTGACAAATAAAAGGGGAGCGCTGTGTGAGCGGGAGCGCACATGGCCCTTGACACCTGCAATAACAGAATGTCCCACTCAAGTTAGGGCTCTAATTATAGATGCAGCTGCATATAGGCTATGCTGCCAATATTTGCCTTAAGAAAAATACAGTGGTGGTTTCTACTTGCATATATTTTGTTTGTTTTCCTGTGGTGACTGACTTGTTTTTACATCTAGCAATTTGAATGTGTTTTAGTGCAGTTCTTTGTTGCCCTCAAGGAGGAGAGCCCAGACTGATTGTTAGTTGCCTACCTGAAACTTTTGCATCTTGCAGTCATGCTTGCAACAGCGCAACTCCTAAAGCTTGAGATCTGAGAAGAGTCACCAGACCACAGATGTTTTTGCAATGAAACTGTGCACCTCCAAGAAAGTCACTGTCATGCAAGTAATGATAGATAGTGTTTTCATTTTGCTGCACAAAAGGGTCAAAATGGCATGGGGAGTCCATGACAGACCAGCAGAAAATGTTGGTTCTGAAAGAAAATTTATTTCATAGCTTCAGGGGAAAGTTTGGGCGCTGCAAACAGATTGCCTTTGTCATTGTGTAAAAATGTGTTGTTTGTAAGGTGATGCTGGATGTCCGGCAATCAGGGCGTATGTGTGATAGAGCCTGGTACCTAAACTGATGTTAAATCAAACCTGGTAGAATGCTTATTACATCGTGTTTAGATGCATTTCTGGAAGCATTCCTACTAGTGTGAAAGTCAGGCAAATTGTCTAAACTTCCTTCCCATGTGCAACCTAGAAATGTTGGTCTTCACTGCGGAGATCATCTTTTCAATCTCTTCCATCTTTTGGCAAAGAACTTTTTATAGCACACTCCTGTTTTGAGGTGTGATTGTAGCAGAATTTGTGTGTGTGTGGGTGGGTTGTTTTTTTTTTGTTGTTGTTTTTTTTTTTTTTTTACCCCCGAAATTTAATGTTTGATTCCCTAACTGTTGTGTCAGTCCTGCATGGGTCAGTTGCTTTATGTAAGGGAACCTGTTGTACGGATTGGTACATCCTATTTGGACCACTGCGTGAATTCTCGGTGGACATATCTGTGTTAGTAACTAGGGGTAATTAAGGCTCTGCTGGCTCCTTCGGACACTCTTTCCCTCCCCCCTCACCCTCCCTTTCTTCTTCCAGAGATGGCCTCTCTACATAATTCCATTAAAGTGATTGTGCTCCGAGGGGTGGACTGAGGGGCAGTGCTCTCATCTTTCAAAGCAGGACCAATGAGCTATGTGCTTTCCACTGGGCAGCAACAAAAGAAAAGGTCTCTCAGAAGAAAAGACGAGCACAAAAGATCAAAATTAGGTGTTTGTCCAGGCCTCTGGTATTGCTTTCAAGTTAGCTTTTGAGGGCTTACTTTGAAAACGGTGAGCCAGGCTAGTTAACATAAGGGTGTCTGCTGGTTTTAGAGTGTGTTGTTAGAATAATATTGGAAGAGAGCTCTTTGCTTGTGCAATTTAACAGTTCTCTAAAGCGCAAGAGAAACATAGGGACTGATGGAAAACATTGCAGGCCCTAAGGAAATCGAGCAAACTTAAAATCCTTGAGATTTGCTTCACTTCTTTTAAAAAGATTAAAAAGAAAAGATAGTTCTTTTGCTTCTGTAGTCTCCAAAAGGCCAAAATGCTGTATGCTGGGAATTCATCCTGCTCTGCTAGCCCTCCCCCCCCGCGTTTTGTATAAAGCTGCTATTGCTGATGGTGGGCAGTAGGAGAGGTGATGTTTTTACTGCAAAGGGGTGTGAGGTGTTGTTTGTCCTGGGGCCCTCGAAGGGGATAGCACAAAGCTACAAAAGGGATACAGACCCTTTTCAGATTTAGACAAATAAGCGAGAGCCATCCAAAGCCGTGGAAAGCCAGACCGTTTAGCTGGATCAATTCACATATGTCATATGTTCTAGTTTCTACCAAAATAAACTTTTACAATGTTGTACAAAGAACAAATTGCTCAGTTTCTACTTCAGTTATTTGGTTTGCAAAGGAAAACATGAGTATCACAGACAGTCTTTGTTCTATCTAACTGGTTAAAGTTACCTTTAAATTGAAAAAGAAACCATGAGATGTAAAATGTTGGTGATTTGTAACCTCTCAAGCTATTCTAATCTGATATTAAAAGCTAGTTATTTAAAATGTGTGATCAATTGAAATTCCAATTCCTTTAAAAATAGAAGTAATTAAACATTATTATCTGAAGCTAGTAATAAATGCTTAGAGATTACATACACAGAGCCTTGATAAGATTTTAAAAACCATAATAGAACAGGATTGCTAAACCATGTTTATTTGCTTAACCATATGTACTTGAGCAAGGGAAAAAGGCATTTTTTAGAAAAGAGAAATAAATCCAGTACTGAAAATCTGAGAGGGAATACCTGCTTTTGAGAGGAACAGACCTGAATCTGTACCATCCTTCTACTTCCCGCCTTTATGTTACTGTTTGGCTTGATGCACCTCTCTCCATCCTTTTCGTCTAGTATATTTGAAATGTATTTGCTTATTTTCCTAATAAGTTTCTGCTGTATTTACATTACTTTGCTTCAAAAGTACATTTTTTAAGGATAGTATTTCTCAGTGCTCTTCCTTTCCCACCCTTCCCCCTTAATAATTCCCCTGGACCTCTGTTGCTTGGAGCAGACTTTGGCTAGCCCCAGATTCGATGTCAAAGGCCATGACCCCATGTCAGAGCAGCCCATGCTGCTGGCCTCTTCTTTGAATAATTATCTGGAGTTTATTGTGTTGGAGGGACGGGCTTGGGGGCAGCGCAGTCACCCTGGCAAACCAGACCAATGAGCTATCCAGCCGGACCACTACCCAACAATGGACCTGTAGGTTACACAAAAAATCCAGCAGCACAAAAGATTAAATTAAAAATAGACATTTGGCCACAGAAGTTTTGTCCTTAGAACAACCATTTTTTCAGCCTTCTAAGTGTAGTCTGGTTTTGATACCTTTAATTGAAAGGAGAAAAGTATTATTTAAAATTTTGTGTGTAAGCTAGAATAAAACAGAAATGTGTTTCTTATCCCCTTCCCCAGCTGTTAGAATTGCCATATTGGATGTAGCTTAAGAAGTTGTTTCTAGTTGCTGAACTCGACTCAGAACACCAAGCCACCGAACTCTTGTTTTTTTCTCTAGAAATTCTGTGCAATTCTAATTCTTTTAGAAGCAAGAACACAGCCCCCAATACTTTTATTTCTACTAACATTTTCCTTTGAAAGTGCTGAGAATGAGGGTGTTCAAAACTGGTATGAAAGTAAGCTTAGTATCCAGACTTAATGAGTCAACAGTAAATGATAGTAAAATGTCCATTTTCTTTGGGCTTCCTTATCTTTTCCTCTCTCCAAAGAGGACTTAAAAAGTCTGAAATCCAGATTGTGGAGTGCCGTCTCTTCTTATCAGGACTGAATGAAAGGGTGCTGGAGGTGGACTCACTGTTCTGGAGGGGTGGAAAAAAAAAAAGTTCTTTCATGGTCTGACCTCGGATTCTTTCTTAATTTTATCTAGCCCTGACCTGTTGGCTCTGCTCTGGCTCCTTTCAAGGCCTTTGGAGCTTCACAAACATGCAGCAGCTGAAAGAAACAATGACAGGGCTTTTAGGGGTTGCAATATTACACTCTCTTGTAACCTTGGCTAAGTAGCCTGTAAACAGATACTTTCTATGAAGCATTTGCCAGAAAGCCAAAATTTTGGCTGCGTTGATATCGACAAACACAGCTATGTAACACTCTTGATTTAGGACCCTACATTTTGTATTCAATATAAGCTTCAGCTGAATGAACAGTTACCCAAAGCGTGTCTCGTGTGTACAGTGTGGTTGTGGAACCTTTATACTTATCTTTTGTGCTATAAATTTACCTGGAATAGAAGAATCATATGAAGCCAAACTATCAAAATCTGAATGGGATAAATGCAGTTCGGTGTTTTGCAGAAAACTGATTTGAAGATAGTGTTAAAATATAATCAGGACATAATACATTTCTATGTATTCTTTTGAGAAGGGGGGATGGAATTGTGTATGGATTAGGATTTTTCATTGGCTGTGTTGTTAGTGTCGTGCTACTTTAAGTTTATAGGGTTTTAATGCTGTAATAGAATGCATTGGGAACGGAATTTTTGCTCCATTGTGAATATGGAAGTGATATTATTGTTCTTAGAAACGTTTCCTAAAAGTTCAGTCTGTGCTATCTTGGTCATTTAAGAGTAGGGTAGTTGCATTAAAAAAAAGTACTTCACCAGCTGCAAAGTGATTAGAAGCACATTTTTGGTTTTAGTTGTTTAACTGCTAATACAGGCATTTAATCTTTGATGCCGCTAGTTTTTCCAGCTGTGTTCCTTGGAAGTGCATGAGGACACCATCTGGCAGTAATGAGGTATAACTCTAACAGATGGAGCTAACCCACGTTCGTTGGGGAGATGTGCCTTCCTCTCCCCATGTCGCTTTTATCACTAGGGAAATGCCTTCAAAACAGAGGAACATTTTTTTACTTTTTTCTCCCAGCCTTCCTCCAAATAATGAGCTGCTCCAGCAGTCATCCCAGCAAAATCTAGGTTTTCAGTGGATATATTTCAGAGGCCAGTAAGGGTCAACAGAAGCACCATTTATTCTATTGTGGAACGATGCCAGATTGTTTTATATGTTTTTGTGTATTTGTCACAATGTTTTAGAAGAACTGAAGTACTAAGTTTGAGACAGTAACTCAATGGAATTCCATGGAATACACTAACACACACTAAAATTAGTTCTGGCATGAAAAGGTATCAACTCTGTAGCTGCTTTTGCCTTCCATTGTGTATATATTTACTAGACAATTTATATTTTTCTAAGCTTTGAAAAATGGCCTCTGTGTGTTTAATCCATGTTTAAGTAATAAAAAGATATAATTTGAATGTATTAAAAACTTAAGTTTTGGAAGAGAAAATGGGAAAATCCAAATATGAGTATTTCTGACTGACGGCTGCTTTGCAGTAGCAACTTCTCCCCTTACTGAAAGAGAAATGGAAGATTTACGTAGAAGCAAGGCTGATGGCAGTAGTAAAGAATACTGAGTAACTCTGAGGTGGTGCAATAAAACATGGATGTTCCAATGAACTCTGGAGCAATAGAACTGCTAATAAATCAAGTCTCAATTCTTCATGATATTTTTGCAGTTTCTTGTGTCCAGACAGATTAGCAGCTGTGGTTCTCCCTCCATGCTGGGAAATTAAATGACTTGTCATAAAAACAGAGTTGGAACATCTGTGTGCACTGTAATATTTTTCTTGAAGAATCTTTTTTTACAGCAGTAACACCAGTAACTGCTATGAGCTTCCTATCTGCTGAATATAATCTCTGAGATTATATCTCAGGGATATAGTAGGACAGTAAAATGCACAAGCAAATCATTGTCATCCAAACTCTTACCAAGCTTCAGCTACTGTAATGTTTAGTGTTTTTTCCAAGTTACAGTCCATGATTTTTTGGCTCATACTTGCAGTATTTAGCTTTCCCATAGTTTTCCTATAAGGTGTAGAGCCTATTCATAGACCTGCAAACCAAAGAGAAGGGTCTCCCATGTGTCTTGCTGCTGAAAGTTGAACTGTTATTCATGCGTTTTTAATACTGACAGGTTTTGGTTATATGAAAAGGGTGTGTGAGGCAGATCCCTTGTACCCTGTGAAGCCATGCCATTTTATCACATGCCAGCCTCTTTAAAAAGACAGTCTCTGTGTACTCCAGAGGCAGTCTTGCAACAGATTTATTAATTACCTCTAGCATGTTTATATCAACAAGAAGTGTGGCCTCTTGATTTGTACAAACAGTGTAGTTTTTGTGTCCACTGGCTGATTTAAGTAATAACAATGCAAATGCCTATTATAAAGCTGTAGGTGCTGTGACACTTAATTTTACAACAACCTATTGCCAGCAGCACTAAAAAAAACCAAAACCAAACCTCATTCGGCAGAAACAAATTAAAAAAAAAAATTCAGTAAGTTGGCAAATAGGCTACAAAATTGTTCCTGTTCACCTTAGGTCTGGGAACAAGCCTTTGACCACTACACAAATGCTGGTAATTGCAAGAGAATTAATTGAAATGACTCAGTGTCACCAGACTGTTTAGGGAAATTTTGAAAATGCAGAGTGAGTTTTTTTGATTGAAGCTGAATGTATGTGTTGAGTAAATCACTGCACCTAATTTGTTTCTGAATAGCAGTGATCTTCTGTGGGAAGATGTGTTACTCCTGGGTCTGTTATGAGCATGACTGATGGCCTCAATACTCGCTTCCCTGATTTCTGAGCCTCTCAAGCCTCCTGTTGCTGTGTAGTGTGCATGGCTAGCATACACTAAATCTGAGACTGTCATCCCCCCAGGTGGCCATGCTATCCCCAATCTTTTATCAGTGATTTATGTATAAACTATTCAGGATAATCTATGCTGGTTAAAGATAAGAAAGTTTGTTCTCTCTCTAAGGATATGTCTGACTTTGAATGTTTGATCCAGCTGATGAACTGCTAGATCAAAGTATTTATGCCAGTTTTGTACTGGGATTGCAATTGAGGAGTAAATAATACAATAAACCTGTAAACGAAACTAACAATTGTTAAGAAAATTCTAAACAAAAGATACTTCAGGCAAAAAACCTATTTCCCACCACTTCATAATAGTGTTCAAGTATCTCCTGGAACTGGAGGCAGATCTTTGGCTGTTATTTTGTGTTCATATGGTGAAGCTATTACCAACATGGAACAGCATCTCAGCAGGTTCCTTGAATTGGTCTTCAATAATGTTATACATGTAACCTGTGAAGCAAGTTTCATATCAATTGCTTTCACTGCTCAGTACCTCGTCTTCAAAATTATTTTATATTCCCCTTTTTAGATGACTATAACATTTTGGCTTTTCTAGGCTACTACAAAATGCAGCCCTCCTTAGTTGCTGTTTCAATTACAGATACCAGCAGATGTTTTTTTCAACCACAGAAGCAGTAATGTGTGACAGCTCAGAAATTCTGACATCGCTTCTGGATTGAACTAGTCTTGCTACCAATTGAACCATGATGTCCTGAAGTGGAAATAACCTTTTTGGTTTTTTTTAGATGGTAGAGCCTAGTTGAGAGACTTTAAACAGGTGGTTCTATATAAAAATAATTCTTTTTGAAAATTCTTGCATTACACAAGAATAAGTTGAATGGTATTCAACATTGTGCTTTTTCTAAATGTAGAGTGTTAAAAACACTTAGAAATAAGATAAAAAATTGTGGTTTTTGAAAGAAATTTTAAATTTTTGTGGAAGTTACATTTTTGCCTTTCTTACACATCCCATTATTCTTCCTTTCCTCCCCAATCAAGTGTTAATGAGGAATTCAGGTTTTAAAAAAAAAAAAAGAAGCAATGAGGATAAACAGACCTCACAGGCTCCACATTCAGCTCAGCAGGGCACTAGACCTTAGCTATTCTTCATTTCACAGTGAAGATGATCAGTTCTGGGTGACCACTTTCAAAGGGCACAAAGTTTTTGAAGGTGCTTGGCAGGATGATAAATTGTCGTGTCTGTCATCCTGTGTCTTGCGGAAATGCAGCAGGGGTCTCTTCTGCAGGAACTTGTAAAGAAAAAGATAGACTGTGCCACTTGGCCGGCTGGATGCCGCCAGTTTCTGTGGAATCTGTTCAAGGGTCTGCTAAATAGAACCTGAATTGAAGTTTTTTCTACAAATGATTGGGAGAATTGATTATTATTATAACAACCTCTAAAACATAATCCTGAAGATGTCTTGATGGCCTCTTTTTAAAATTTTCGCTTTGTTTTTCAATATTTTAGTCATGAGTTAAATATATGTATTCCTACCACAGGTTAAGAAGCCTGCGAAGGTACATATTTCTGCTGTAATTCACCTTAATAAGTCACTATAACTTCTTTTTCATTGGACTTAGTGTTTTTAAATGCACCTTTCCCTTCATGTCCTTTTTTTTTTTTTTTTTTACAATTTCTAAAGAGATTGCAGTGATTTACATATAATATCTTACTATCTTTCTGAATATTCAGTTTTAAAATTCCGTATTTTCTTTTATCACATGATTAAGGTTTTTCTGTGTGTTTGTGTCCATCTTCCCCTTTTCTCTGTTTGTATTTTCTTGGCTAGGAACAACTGATGTCCTCTGTTAAAGTGGTATTGTAAAGTGAAAAAAAAGACACAACTTCAAATGATAATTTTACTCTAGTTTAAAAAGACCTCATTTTTTGACATTTTGTAATTTATATTGTCTACTTGTGATGTTAAAATCTCTTTGAAAAATGGAAATGGGCTTCTCTTGCCTATTCTACTATTAGTGTTAAACACATCAAAGAAATACTTTAATCCAAATTTAAGAGCCCCTTTTCCTTTACACCAATATTTAGATTTTGGTAAAACAGTGTTTTAAAAATAAACATACATAGCGATAGCTCATTTAAAGCTGATGTTGATAACTACAGCACAAAAAGATTGTCTATTTCAAAATAAATACAAAAAGATTTTACAAAATGCATTATTAGGAAATTACTATGCCATCTTTACAGATGAGTCCAGTGGGAGTTGTGTAGTTTGTATTGCTGGTGCAGAGACTGCAGAGGGAGCTAAGGGTCTGATATAAACAAAAGTCCTGTTTGTGGTGAAGAAATGTCAGGGATTTGTGTTTCTGTTTATTTCATGGGAGGCCATGTCAAATCTCAGCTAAAATGAGAAAGAGGAGAGCTTATTTTGAGAGGGATAGTATTTTAGGGCACGGAAAAAAGAAATAAACGAGATCAGCACTGTTATATAACATCAGTCTAGACCTTCTGAAAATCTTAACAGAAAGAAGTAGGTTCATGACAACAGAAGAGGAAAATGTCCTAATATCTATGTCAGTACTGGGGTGAAGCTTAGCTGAACCCAGAAGAGCTTGTATGTACTAGTAGCAAGTTCTACCACTTCAGAAATCATCATTTGATTTCTAAATCAAATCTAAATTTCTAAATCAAGGGATTTGTAGCAAACAGCATGGCAAGGGAGCAGGCTGGAGAGAAGCAGTGTGGCCGTCCTGGTGGTTTGCACTCCTACCCGCCGGCGGGTACCCCACACCACCTCCACTTACTGAAAGCTCAAGGCCCCTTTCTGACTCATTCCTCTTCAGTGATTTTTCACTTGGATCTAGTCCTGCGTGTCATTAACAGAACTGAGAGAAGCAGGACACTGCAATATGGGTAACCCAAAGACATGGCTGGAGAAAGGGAAATGAGGAGACCCTTCAAGCTAGTGACCCTCTAAGAATGCCAGAACCAACTTTCAAGAAAACACTTGGAAGCGGAAGTTGTGAGTCAAGGGCATTATTAACAATCGCTGTTGTTTCACTGTGTATCTCCTCTGGGAACTTGGAACCAAAACATTTCCCATTTCTTTGCTAAGTCCCGTCTTTGCTTCGATTACACTGCTTCATTACAGCCTGCTTATCCAGAAATAAATGCTGCTTTCTGTGGACCTCATGCTGGTTTTTTTAACAAATCTTTATTATAGACTGAAAGCACTTTCAATATGCGGAGTAATACTATTATATCTAGCTCCGTAGCTGTGAAGGTGTGATTTAGTTACAGATAGAAAGGTGATGTTTATCCTGCTCCCACTGTTTCCTGTTACAGACTTCAGTTTCAGGCTATTAGAAGCAAGACTGGGAGATGGGTGACTGATTCTAGTGCAGTCTGGGCAAAGATTCAGGGAAATTCACAAGATCTGGAAAAAAGACAGGCATGCAGCCTGTTCATCAGTCTGCTGATTGTAGCAGACCAATTTTGAACAAAACTTTCAGGAGAATTAAGTTATCTCACTATCTGTAGAAGTCTGAAAATCCTTATCTTTTTTTCTTTTGTCTAATTATTCCTTTACTCTTTGTGCAGATCCTAGAAGAAAGTACCATGTAAGGCTGCTGGCATATAACAGTATGGAAGAAGGTTATCAGGCAGACCAAACAGTCAGCACTCCAGGATGTGTCTGTAAGTGTTGTAGGTGCATGAAGAATTTATAAAGAGCTGAGCTGTTTCAAGATCCCAGCAGCTCTGAGTTTTTAACCTATAAATAATCAATTAATTCAGTGTAAAACAGAGAATCAGAAAGATTATATCTGTGACAAATACTATCCTAGTCATCCTGCAACTGAGACATGTCTCCTGCATTCATTGACTGCAGCTGAGGAAATAAGATAGCTACCAAGCGCATTTTCCTCCTCTATTGGATTGTCTGCATCATCTTACCAGTGATGTATCACGTATCGTACAAGAAATTTGTCTCTCTCCCTTGTCCCTGTTTATAGTTTTGACTTTGTTTCTGAATAAACAAGTGGGACTACAGAAGCTATAAACAGGGGCAAGGGAGAGAGACAAATCTCTCATAAACTTATTGTGACAGTATTGGTTTAACAGCTTGAACCAGATTCCTGGGTCTGAATACCAGGTAGTCCTGCGCAGGGACAGATTGGGATCTAAACCTGTGGGCTCAGGCCTGTCTCTTAAATCTTACTAGTATCTGTATGCTGTTCATTAAATAATTCATACTCCTTTTTTGTTTTTAACAGCTGTCCGTGATCGCATGGTGCCACCGCCACCACCCCCTCACCACCTCTATGCCAAAGCTAACACTTCATCTTCTATCTACCTCCACTGGGGAAAGCCTGCCTTTACATCTGCGCAAGTCATTAACTACACCATCCGCTGCAACCCAGTGGGGCTGCAGAATGCTTCTCTGGTTCTCTACCTTCAAACGTAAGTGCAGTGCTACTAATGAGTCTTAGTTTCCTGTTTCCAGATCCTTCCCACTCAGTTTCTACTCTTCCTGCCCTCTCTTAATTGCTTTTTACCATAACAGCTTTTATCTCCCTTAGATGACTGTGTGTTTTGCCCAGCGGCTGCTAGTTGTTTCTTTGTTTATTTAAGGCATGTTGGTAGAATAGCTTAATTCTCTACCTGTGATCCATGTTTTGGCTTTCTGGACAAGCTCTTGAATTTTTAATGGTTTTTTTAGCTGCTTAAGTTGAATTTAGTTTTAAGCTCTTCTTCAGCCAAACAGAAGAGATTACCTATTTTATAGGTAGCTTGTCTGGGCAAAGATGGAACTTAGTGTCTGATTTTAAGACTGGAAACAAGAACTCTTGACTTCTGAGGAGTTGAGTGTGTTATTGTGGGAAATGGGAATGCCACATTCCTGACTGTGTGGCACCCTGCCAGGAGAAAGCCAAGTAGGAATCATAGAATCATAGAATCATTTCGGTTGGAAAAGACCCTTGGGATCATCAAGTCCAACCATCTACCCTACTCTACA
>JAOXNO010000070.1:28021080-28040480 GCA_028565335.1 Limnodromus scolopaceus
ACCTACCCTGTTGGAGCTTGAAGCCATTCCCTCTCGTTCTGTCAGTAATTACCTGCGAGAAGAGAGCAGCACCAACCGCTCTACAGTGTCCTTTCAAGGAGTTGTAGAGAGTGATGAGGTCTCCCTTCAGCCTCCTCTTCTTCAAACTAAACAGTCCCAGCTCCTTCAACCACTCTTCATAAGAGCTATGCTCCAGACCCTTCACCAGCTTCGTTGCCCTCCTCTGCAATTTACAGCTTGCTTTTTAGAGATGCAATGCATGAGCCACAGAATGGCAGGACAGGGAAGAAATTCTGCCTGGGCCTGGTGTGCGACTCTCTGCCAAGGTGGTACAGGAGCAGGAGACTTTGCTCCTTTGTGGCTGCTTATGCTGGGGGCCATGATGCTGTTGAGGGAATCTCTATGTGTGTAGCTCCCTCACTACTTGGGTTTACTGAAGCCTTCTAAATAAGAAAAATGCTGTCTAAAAAGATAGTTTTGATCCTAATATTGATGGTTTTCTTTTCAAAGAACACATTCCCTGCTGTGTAACTCCTGACTTAACAATTAGACACAGCGTAATCACCATGTAAAATTCTTAGTGTGCAATATGGAGCATAGCAATGAATGCTGCTTTTTGTGTTAGGATGAAACTATTGCAAATATTGGTGACTTCCTTTGCAGTATGGAAGATTAAAATACTAAATGAGATTTAATAGAGCAGTATCTGTAGAGTAACACCATTTTAAACTGAGATTTAACCTCAACTTGGATATTATCACCCTGAAATTAACCCTGGTGTATATGAAAGATTTCCCCCTGCCTTCAGAATCAAAATAAAGCAGAATGTCTACAATTGACTCTGTGATCAAATAGTGAATTGCAATATTACAGTTAATACAATCAATTTTGTTACAGTTAACAAAATATTAACAAAACAGTTAATAAAATACCAAATATGACTACAAGATGAATAGGGAACATTCATATTCTGCAGACATCCTCTAATCATGAGGTGATGCAGGCTGTGCGTTAAAGGGGAAGTTGCACATATCTATGTCTGTTGCGGGAACAGAGAAGCAGATCCAGGAAAAGCTGGTGGAGCCAACAGCATGGGCCTTTTCAGCTGTGGTACTGGTTGTAGCTTAAGTGTTACTCCAGCTTGAAACGTAGTATCCTATGGATAAATGTAGAAAGAGCTGAGTTTGGGAATACTTACTGGTGACCTGGGCAATAATATTGTTCATCTTGCTTGTGCATCAGCTGTCCTAACAACCTTGATAAAAAATTGAGCTCAAGTCAACTGACAGCAGACAGAATATCCTCCAGAGAGCTCCAGAGTTAGTACAGTTAGATTTTCAGGTAAACAGCACAGGTGGACATGTCTGGACTTGAACTGGTTTGTGTTGAACTGACAGAATCTACTCACAGTGGCTAAGAGATATCATTTGAGTTTGGGATCTTCAAGTCAACTGCTGCTGATAAATTTATTTTATTCCTTCATCTGTACAGGTCAGAGACTCACATGTTAGTTCAAGGTCTTGAGCCAAAAACCATGTATGAATTTGCAGTTCGGCTGCATGTGGACCAGCTCTCCAGTCCCTGGAGTCCGGTGGTCTACCATACTACCCTTCCAGAAGGTAAGGCACTAGGAGAGGACCACGTGATTCTAAAAAGAAAGCTCTGGAAACCAAATAGCCTGAAAAATTGCTTATTAATTTTAAGCTGTCTGTAGGAGAGAGAAATACTTTCCTCTGAGATACAGATATTGCTCTTCTCAGTGAGAGAGAGAAAAATGCTGTAAGGAAAATCAATGTTTTGGAACTGTGAAATGCTTTTTCAAAATCTACCTGAAATCAGCAAGGATTTTTAGTAAATTGTGATATACTTAAACCACTGAATGAAAATAACTTAAATAAAAAATTTAAAATATGTATTGAAGAGGCATGGCCGATTCATAGGCATCATGAAAACATGTTTTAAAAACCAGAAGTCTTAGAAACTGTAAGAATATTACACATCTACTGCCCGAGCTGCTGGTTTGCTTTTCTGTCAGCTTGGTCAGTGAAAGTCAAAAACTTCAGTTTTGTGTTCTCAGCATTGCAATGTTTGGGACGTACCTGTTCACAGGTTAATGATGCAATATTTTGTCAGTAACTGTTTCCTTCTGGAGTTGAAGGAAAAATATGAAATTTGTTCTTACAAGAGCCAAGCTATTGACCAGATGAGAGTTAACAGGAGAGTTTCTCTTGAGGAGCAGTGAATATGTCTTTGTTTATATGTTGTTTATCTGGGATGTAGCAGTAGCCATTAGGTCTGCACATCAGTTTCTTTCTGAGCAATTTAATTGCATGTAAATTAGGTTAGCCTAATAGCATTGTGTTACTGTTCTCACAGCACCATCTGGCCCTCCAGTAGGAGTGAAGGTGACTTTGATAGAGGATGATACTGCTTTGGTTTCCTGGAAGCCACCTGATGGTCCTGAAACAGTTGTTACACGATACACTATCCTCTATGCATCCAGGAAGTCTTGGATTGCCGGGGAATGGCAAGTGTTGCACAGAGAAGGTAAACTAAAATCATAAACCTATGAATTGGGCAAAAAAGGATGCTACTTATAAGATGCTTTGTTACTTTCAGCTCCCTTGGACTACAATAAGAAAGAAATTAATAAAAATGTTCACATAAAAGTTATAATTAGTTTAGAATTATTTCCACGGTTATAATGCAAATGTATTAAAACCTGATTAACACCCAGAAGATGAGGGAGGAGGGGCTGTATGTGTTGCTTTGGAGCTCAGTGTGTGCATGTGAGCCAAAATGTCTCATAAATTCAATTATATCCATCATAGTTCTGTTGTAGCTATGATTGTGATGGTTTCATTTTGTAAATGGACTCTTTCAAATCTGAAGTTTAAGAGATGCTTTGCGCTCTAGAAATAAATTTATAAATGTGCTGTGTGGGTTTATATATTTCTTTTGATCACTGCCAACCCAGTTAGCTCTGTTTGCTTAATGAACTTGCCCCTATTCCCAGTAAATTGCTCTGCAAATTCAATTTAACTCTCTGGCTGTATTCTACTGCTGAGCCCCAGCTAGCTAATCTAACAGTAGCTCAGGTATGGCGATATGAACTGCAGTCACATCTTTGTGATTAGATGTAAATATACTCTAAATTTTAATAGGCGCTCTCCAGAATAATACTACGATTTGAAGAACTGCATCAAGAACAGATCTCTGCTATAGCCAGAAAAAAAGGAAAAAGGCATTTACTATTTGGTTGGTATTCAAAATAGACAAAGGCAGTTCAGAATAGATAATGTTCTAATAATGTATTCAACCAGAGAGGGAAGCTCAATGTTACCGAGTAAAGTCACGTGCTTGAGTAGTTTGTTTAAGAGGACTGCCCAGGAAGAGTTAGGATTTTGTTGCTCTGTGTCGTTTCACAGCTGAAAGCTTAGTCGTCAGCAGAGAGTGAGGCTTTACGTTTTTTGTGGAGAAAATTCATAAAACTTAATGAGTGTGGTGGCAGTGGACAATTAGTTTCGCCATCGGTGAGAGTGAACTGCTTTAGTTCAGAGACGGTGGTTGTCCTTTGTGCTGCTCCTGAAGAGGGGACGAAGGACTAACAGCCATTTTGAAAGGTGGCAGTGCTGCTTTGTCTTTGCTGGCACAGAATAGCGTTTCTTGGGCTGGCCTCAAATAGGACAGTCAGCCATGAAGAATAGCAGTGAAGTTATTATTAATCTTAAGCAAAATTTGTGAAAAATAACTAGTATCTCAAATATCAATGAGGTCTAACTATAGGGGAAAGATTGAGCCCATGGATTCTCAGTATTAAAATTGTTCAAAGAACCAGTGATATAAAGTTGTCCCATTAAATTGTTGAAAGAAATGGTGATGTAAAGTTATAATATTAAAGGACAAATTTAATATTAATTTTTACTCACTAAAACCCCTAAATATAAAAGCTAAAACTCACTAAATATAAACTAATTTATATTTAAATTCACAGAGAGCCTATATGTGAAGAATAAGTCTTGTCATTCTGGTGATGTTATCTGTATTTGTTGTGTGCAGCAAAGTGACTGTTTTACTTTCAGATACATACTTCAGCTCAGCCATGACTGTGAAACCAAACAGCATCCCAAATAGTATCTTACCATAGGTATTTCGGATGAGGGGATGGCAGTAACAGTAAATATTTTCCTGTGTTCCCAGTAGTGTTGGAGGGAATGAGCAAATGGAGAGCTATAAATCTCGGTGTATTACTATGTCCGTCAAAATTAAAGTCACTAATTTTGTATTTTGACAGATATATTAGGGTTTGAGGCATGGCATGGAATTTGGGCATCTTCACACGTCAGGACAATCTGTAATACTCTTAGTTAAAGTACAGATTAAAAGGTCTGTGAAAGAAAATTAGTGTGTCGAGGTAAAATTGGGCAAATACTGTGATAGTCCTCTGACAGTCCTTGCATAGGTAATTTGAGGTAGGAGCAGGGTTTGGTTTTTTTAATGCATTTATTCTGATAAGATCAGCTAACCCTATGCAATAAATAACATTGTTTTGTCTTGACACTAAACTTGTTCTGCTGAAGATTTGTGAAATCTTAACCCCATTCCTTTCACATACCTCCAAAGACCCCCCCAAATAAAAAAACCCAAACCCCTACCAAATCAAAAAATGACCAACCAACCCCAACACCTATAAAAGTGCCCCAGCATGAGCTTTATTTTATGCATGAAAATTTCTATCAACCCAGCAACTTAAAAACCAAATCCCTAATTTGAGTTTCTGTTAGCCTTGGCAGAATTAGAAAATATACCTGCAGTTTGTTGCTGATTTGTGATGTGAGATATCTTCCAGCCACCTCCCCCCTTTTTCCTAGCTCTCTTCAAGGGGATCAGAAGTTACAGCCTTTACACCCTTGGTGTGCAGTAAATCAGTACAAAGTGCTCACTTGCTTTAGCAATGCAGCAGATTTGAAAGGAGCTGGTGGGAAAGAGCCTGTAATATTGAAACGTGACCTTTCGCCCTTGGTGGTGCTAAATATTACAGCTCCTTTGGTTACAGATACCTCACATTTTACTTCAAATGCTTTCAGCTAATGGGTGTTTTTTATGGAAGAGCTGAAATAGCTTTTGAAGTAGCTTCCCTTTTGCCAAATGTATAATCTTTTCTGTCAACATATCAACCTTATATTTTATACGCTCCCATGATACTATAAATTCTAACAACTGAAACTGATTTGGAAGGTTGAAATTTAGACTTAAGTCTGGGAAAGCGAATGGAATATGTGAAAGAGAACAAGGGATAGATTTGGTCCTGTAACTGCCACTATTTAGGGAAAGAAAAGCAATATATTTCTACGGTAGGAAGAAGCACAGGCATTTTAGAAAGGAATTGAATTTTAAGCAGCAGTCTGCAGTCCCTGGACAGGCAAAGCTCTCATTGACTTTGATAGAAGTTTTGCCTGTCTAAGGTCGATGCAAGTGAATCCTATTTATGTTCTTAATCTGTTTTTCCTGCCTTGAGGGACTTTAGGAAATGAATCCTTAGCATGTGAAAAAGACATTTTCTGTAATATTTTTAGGAGCACAGCTTAGATGCACAGTAATCAAGGGAGCCTACGCAGGCCTAAATGGGTTTAATTTTATTTTAGAAGCGTGGTATAATGTACTCTTCCAAATCTGTCATTTATATTTTACCAAGTAGACCTGAAATTTGATAAACTGCTCCTGAATTATTTTTTATGACGATTTGCATTCACATTTGTGGTACAGTGGATCTAGGAGAAGCACATAGATTACTATATGTGGTAAGTCTAACGTTATTCTTTCTCTGCCTGAAAGTCTGGTTAATGCTCAGAACATCACCTCACTGATACAATATAAACGCTATCACACTGAAATGCAGCTAGAGCTAGACTTAGGATTAGTATGCTGTGTATCATAGCCAATAATTGACTCTTGGTTTTGAACTATACTGGCACTTCACGGTGTGCTGTGTTCAAGCAGTATGGAGAGAAAGGACAGAAGGCACAAGCAGGCAATCCCAGTGTTCATTCTGTACCCTGTATATGCATGATAGAATGTATAAAAGTGATCACAGTCCTCAAACAAGATTTGGAGGTGATATTGGAAAGAAAGTGTAGGTCCCAATGCCTATATCTCAGCCTCTTCCTATAGATTTTGTCTAATTGGAACTGTTTATCAAATCTTTTCACAGGAGCAATGACCATGGCTTTGCTGGAAAACCTTGTAGCAGGAAATGTCTACTTGGTCAAAATAGCAGCATCCAATGAAGTGGGAGAAGGACCCTTCTCAAATGCCGTAGAACTTGCTGTCCTGCCAAAGGAGACATCAGAGTCTAATCAGAGACCTAAACGCTTGGATTCGGGAGACTCCACAAGTCAGTCACAGTGTTTGGATTACTGCTGTCACAAGTACCAGGAAAAAAAGATCCCTGTTTGTTTCAGCTTGTTTAGCTTTCTGTTTTATGTGAGGCAGTCCCACAAGTGTAACATTTTCTTCTAAATGAAATAATTTTGGAATTTTTACCTCAGTTCAACTCAGAACTGGTTTCTTTTGCTCAGAAATTGGAAGTTTGCCTTTAAAATGAGAATACATAATGTTTTGAATTTTACGTGAATATAAACTTTGCAGCCACTCTTTTAAGGAACTTCCTTTCAGTCCTTTATTTGGCACTGGGTAACCAGGCAGAGATGAGAGGGCATCTCAAATAAATCTGTTGGAATTTTCTGGTTCCTGGTATTCCAGTGACCCAAATCAACCTGGCAGGCAGTAGTATACCAGCATCACCAGAGGAGTCAGCCCCACCTGCAGCTCTTTGGGGAAAAGTATGTGTTACCTTGCAGAAATTCAGGTAACATCAGTGGTTTCTCCATATAAGAATGGAAAAACACATTGTCTTTGGCTGGCATAAAAGAGGATTTATCTTGGTGACTTGTTACAGATTTTAAAGCTGTTTGGGGAGACAAGAGCTAGTAATTATTCAGGTACATGAACCTTTTAACCTTCCCTTGTTGCTACACATTGAGTTGTGATTAAAACACAGGGATTTTTCTTGCTCAGGTTTTCTCACTTCCTGGAATTCAGTTGTATTTTGGGCCTGAATGAGCAAATGCTCTCTGGATTAGGTTAATAGACATACGATGTCAAAGTATAAACCAAGGTGAACCCTTCTAGGTGACAATGCCTGGAATTCTCCAAGCCTTTTCCCTTTGTTGTCTAGTAGCACCCTGTAAGGAAGGGGATGGAGGAAGCTCCTCTGCTCTGTGTTGTAGGTCAACAAAGAGGCTGTGGTGTGGGGCAGTCGCTTCTTCCCCTCCCACATGAGGACTGCACACTGCTCTATTTGGTCTGCAAGTTTTATTTTCAAAAGTGCCAAAATGTATGACAGAGAAGGTCTGGAAATCTCATTAAAAGGAAGCATTTGTCTCTGGTTGTGACTGTAACCCTATTAATTTCCTGACAGGTAGCAGGGGGTAACCCTTCTTATTTACTGAGCCTTTCTATGTTCTTTTTTGCTATAGCTTATTCTGACTACTACCATCTGGACCAGAAATCAATGACTGGCATTGTTGTTGGGGTTTGCATAGCCTTGACCTGCATCCTTATCTGCATCCTGATTTTAATTTATCGCAGTAAAGCCAGGTAAGTTTTCTTTCTTGAACACTGAGCTCTTTCTCAATTCTTGGGACATGCCTTCTTCTCCAAGAGCGCTAAGTTCTCTGAAGTACTCTGTCTCTTCACCTATTCCTGCCAGCAGTGGAAACAAAGCACTTTGTTGGCTCTTCCTACTCTACCTGAGGCCCTCCTCCAATGAAAAGAAGGAAGAACCACAGAGTCAGTGGTGCTTTGACAACTAAGTATGAGGCATGTTTCCAAATAAAACCCCCTTTTGAGTCAGATAAGCATGCTGCTTTACATCATCTGCTCCTCCTGCTTAACCCTCCAGCCTGCCCAGACCCAGTTTGCAAGGCTTTAACCCTCTGGTGTTGCTGGAACTCTGACATAAAGCAGTTCCATGATGCCATTTTTTTGCAGTGGTGCAAGCCAGCATCTGTCCATCTTATCATCAGCTGCTATTGGGCATAAACTGGCCCCGTGTCTCTGCACATAACTATGGATTCAGAACAAATCTAAGTTACTTGAAATAATAAATTAAAAACTGTATAGTATATTTTAGTATATTTTACTATATATTTAGTATATAGTGAAAGTATATTTTATTAATAAGGGCTTTTTAGCATACATGCAGGAAAAAATACGGATTGGGAGACAGTCTGTGTAGCATGGTAGAAAAGTCATAATATCATTAGTAGTTACTTCCTCCAAGTAATGTTACTAATCATGACAATTCCTGTCTGCACTTAAGGTTGTAGATACTGTGTATGATTACCTGGAAGCAGTTGTTATTTTTATCACTAGCAGTAACATTTAAATTCCATGAGAGTTAGGAGTATCATATAACAAAATGTAAATGCCAATAATATACCAATATTACTTGATTAATAATAGCTTTAAAGTTTATCCTTGATTTTTTGTATTTTATTCCTGTGGGTCAATTTTATTCCTGCTTAACATTGTGTAGGAAAACATCTGCTCCTAAACCTGTGCAGCAAAGCACTGACCAGCTGTCACATACCAGCATCTCATTAGCCAGTGCTAATGAGGTGGAGAAGAGTATTGAAGGAATTGCAGAGAATGAAGAATCCTTATTGCCAATGATAGTGGGAAACAGCTTCATTGATGCTAAGGTACTGTGAGCTTTACTCACTCCCAAACCAAAAATATTTCTTTAGAATTTATTGCTTTTTCATTCATCTCAGTCCTTATCAGGGGTAAAATATGTACACTACAGATCCACAGCGGGTTTTTTTAATGTGACAAACACAAGTTTGGCAATCCAGGGTTTCAATTTTCAAGGCTCATCTTAAAGTTCAGCTCGAGATCTGATTCAGTACACTTGTCTTACACTGTACTCTGCAGATTGCAGAGTCTGGCTCTGGCACAGCATCAGAGGATAAATCTCCATAGAGTTTAGGGCTGCAAGGTGGCCTCTGCTAGTCCAGGGAGATAGGTCCTTGTCAGCACCTAGTTCAGTAAGTGCCTGTGCACGATCTAGGCAAGTATGACACTAAGCAAGTATTAAAGAAAATATTATTTTTCTATGTATTTACTGGTAAGATAATGTTACATTTTATAAACTTATATTTGGTCAAATTATAAATTAATCTATATGGCAGGATGTATCAGTGGCTGTGTAGAATCTTACAGTCCAGGAGCCCAGTGCGACAAAACCACATTGGCCTTACTTTCACGTGCGGACACGCTGACTTAAGGCTTGTTCTGCGCACACTGCAAACTTGAATGGAGCTGCTCCCTGAGGATATACAGAGCTGGGAAATGGACCCAGTACAGGCACAGACACTGTGTCTGTGAGTGGTCACATTTAAAGCAATAGAGCGAGAGCTGTGGCTGGAATATTTTGCTGTGTGTTTGGGTCTGGCCTGTCGGCTTGCCAGAGTTAGTGGATCTGGTCTTGCCTTGTCTTGAGCAGTAGATGAATACCAGACCCCAAAAACGTGACTGAGCGCTGACTTCATTTGTCGTCCTTTTCAGTATGGAACCAATAAGTAGGAATAGAAAAATGTTTTCAAATATCTTAGAAATTTATTTTGTTAAAATAAATGTCTGTGTGTCTCCCTCTACTGTAGGGGGGATCTGATCTGATTATTAACAGCTATGGGCCTGTCACAAAGGCTAACTGCAAGAAAAGGTGGCTGTTCTTCCAAGATACTAAGAAGGTGAAGACTGAGGAGGTAATTGCTCTAATGGGCAGAGATGCACAATCTTTACTGTAATACCTTGTGTTTGCAAAGGAAGATACATAGTTTTCTATTTATGGAAAAGCATAATTATTGGTCTAAGTTTTAACTGGATAGTTTGGGTTTTGTTAAGGTTGATGGTATTCTGCTGTGTTGTAGTCTTATGGAAGTTTCATTTTCTGTCCCAAGTTAACAGATACTGTAACTGTTTACTGTTAACTGATTGCTTTCCTGCCTGTGCCCTGTCATCTGTGAGCAAAAGGATTTCTGTGTGCTGGGTCTATGCATAGCATCTACAGTATTACATCTGCAGAGACTTGATATAAATTAAATATGTATTTATAAATAAAAATAGTATAAAAATATAAAGAATCCTCTCCTACCCCAGCAGATAAAACTTTGTTTGCTGAAGAGAAACCAAAAGAGGGCTATTAAATGATCTACCCAAAGTACTGAAGAAACTGAGAATCTGAGTAAAACTGTCTGGCTTCTGAAATTGTTTCTCTGGACAAATTTGCTACGTGGATGAGAAAAATAATAGTTTAAAACTGAAGTGTTAAACCAAGTCCTGAACCTTATAATGCAAATTCACACCTATGGGGCATCTAACTAATGTTTATTGAATTGTAACTTGTATTGTGCTCCTGTATGTTTAAGGAAGAGGAAGTCTTGATATCCGTGTTGTAAATTCATATTCCAAAAGATTTCCAGAAGCAGCTGCATATTTCTGATGCCTCTATAAGAAAAATATTTCCTACCACCCAAGGAGTAATGCTTAAAGAATATGCATGAAGGGATGGGAGAGAGATTTACCAAGTATGTTTTTAAAATACCATCCAAGTCTCTCCAGTGAAATCATTCTTGATTAGCTATGCTTAGCTAGAAGGGATTATTTCATCTATTATGGAAGAGAAAAGTATTAGCAAGACTCGAGATCGATTCTCTTTAAACCTCCTGTAGGAAAGCCCAGATTGTTCTGAGCCAATGCTGTTAGAGGCACTCTGGCAGAATAGGAAATAGGAAATGCAGTAAAAATTCATATTATGGATAAGCTTTTCAGAGGCTGAACAACCTTTTTCTCTCTGCTTTTTATGTAGCCTCAGAGAAGATTTGCCCAGGCAGTGTGTCTGTACCAGCCAGGCACTACTGTGCTGATCAGTGAGGATGACTCCCCCGGCTCCCCTGGCCAGCAGTCTAATTTCCAGGTGCCATTCACTATTGTTGCTGATACGGAGCATTCAGCCAACAGCGAAGGAAGCCACGAGACCGGTGACTCTGGAAGATATTCTCACGAGTCCAATGATGAGATACACCTCTCCTCTGTGACAAGCACCACGCCTCCCACTACCAGTCCTTTTGTAAGCAGTGACTTGGGTACGAACACGATGAGCCCTGCCATAAGTAACTGCACAGAGTCTCCTCTGTCGTTCGCTACTGACCAGACTCCTACCTCACCTCTTCAAATACACCCTGCGGTGCAAAACTGACATCCTTAGAGCCACGCCAGACATTCTTGCAGTGTATGTCTGTTCGAAGGACAATGAACAGGGAGCCAAAGTTTTATTGTGGAAAGCCTGACTAACCTAGCAGGTGATTCCATATTTCTGTTGAATGTTGGGGTTTTTTTTGTGTTTTGTTTTGTTTTTTAAAACTCACTCATTTTGAATGTTCAGTGGTCAAAAAATGTGAAAGGACAGTGAAGATTTCTGACTAAAGTTAAAAATATGTCACTGGAGCAAAGGGAAGGCTGTTAGCCCTTTTGCTGACTATCTACCTCAGTTTGCCGAGAGGTGAACTCTGAATGACGACTGCTTTACCTCATTTGTGTTCTAGTTGGTCTCAGCTACGGAACTGATGATACTTCCTAGTAGTGTTGTTTTATTTTGGGTTTCTTTTTTTTTGTTTTCAGTTGTGTGTAGAATATGTGTGTGTGTGTGCGTGCACACGTGTGTGCACTCAGTGATCAGGGAGTTGTATAGGCAGATGAACAAGATTGTTTAGCTGAAGCTCTGTCTTTAAAAAGAAGCAAACCTCAGAGTATAAAATGTAATGATTTAATGGTTGACATAGGAAACGGTGTTAAAAACTGGGAAAACTGGAGTTGGTGCTTCCACGTATACAGCCACAGGAAATCTTTTGTACCTCTTGATTCTCATAACCCCAATAAGCCTAGGACAGTGCCTTTCCCCAGAAAGTTGTGCCAGCAACTGCTGGCAGGATATATGCTATATCCTTAGGGCTCTGGGACATGTTGGGTTCCCCACAGTGCCAAATGTTGCCCCTTTATTGACAGTTAATGCTAAAAAGCATGGCAAAATGAAGTAGTATTCAGCATTTCCAAACTGTTTGGCTCTGCCTTAGAGTCCCAGAATAGATTATAATGCTGAGTATTCCAGTATCACAGTACTTCTTAGCAATGGTGCCTTGCGTTATATATTATGAAATTTCTGACTTGCCTTACACCTTTTTAGTATTCATTAAGTTGCTTTGGAGTACAGAAAGATGCCTTAACTGCTTCTTAGATGTTTTAAGTAAACTGTATCATGAGTTTACAGTTCATTTTTACCCAGCTTTGAGTGCTGATAAGCACGGCGAGCGTTGCAGTGTATCTATCTCGGAGCTGTTGTGAGGATGCAGCCCTGCTCCTTGCCTTCACCTAGTGTGCTGTTAGCCAGGAATTTTAGCTCAGGGAGTGACTTTATCCAAATGCCAGTTTAAAACTCTGATTAGGCTACCATCAGAAATAAAAAAAGCCAGAGCTTTAGTTGAAGAGTCTGTTGAAAGAGGCGAGTACTGGTACTGCCTTGAACCCATGCAACTCCTGTTTTATACTACCTCCTTTAAAAGTTATTCTAGTGTTTTTGGGGTTTTTGTTGTTGTTTTTTCCTGTACTCAGGGAACAGTTTGTTACTTTTGAGCTGCCTCACGGAAACGTGGAGCAAACTGACAGGGTATCATGTTTTGTTTTTTAATAGGAGAGAGAGAGAGAGAGGGAGGAGGTTGGAATCATCCAATATTATAAACTTGCCTGTATCTATATCCAGTCGTCCTCTCCACTCCTCCTTTCTCCCTGTTTTACTTTAAAAAAAAAAAAAAAAGAAGAAAGAAAGAAAATAAAAAAAATATCAGGCATATGTTTTTACTTTTAAAAAAACATTTAAAATGTAATGTTATGAGAAAGCAACCATAGGAACTCCTGGCTCTATTTAAGTCTGTCAGAACTCCCATTGTCTTTACTGGGCCAAGACGTCACCCCTAAGGTAGGCCAGGCTGACTCTGGTATTGTTCCGCATGTATCAAAAGGTGGTCAGAAGTCATCAATTAGCTCTACTGTTCGGTCTGTTTTGTGTTGATGAATCAGCCTTTAGTTACTGTAGTTATTTACCTTGTAACTGGTTGCTAGTTCTGAATCAGATAGTACACATTCACCTTTTCATAGCAGTGTTGATTCAAACGTTTAAAAACAATCTTGTACCAAAGACTTTTCTGTAGAAGGAAGCCACGTATTGTCCAAAAATAATTGAGCTAGTTAAAAGCTATAGGTTTGAAGAGCTGAATACATTTTATTGTATAAGTAGTTACTAATAAAAAACAATAGGGCTTCTTGATTGTAGTAGTTGATTGCATAGATGAGTTGTATGCTTCTACAGTTTTAACTACCTTGTTGTTACAAGAGCCTTTAAAGAAAGTTATAATAATATCAGCAGGTATCTCCAAAGACTTCCAAGTGTAATTTTTTTCTCCAGCATGTAGTTGATCAACAATACAGTATTAAAAAGAAAAATATTTTTGAACAGTTTTTTATCTACTTGCTGAAGAAAAAGAAAACCTATTCACCAAAGATTTATTTTTGGTCTTGTCAGGCAGAATGTTTAGTGTACAGCAGAGTACTGTTTCTAGTTAGGTAAAGTGTGAATTAATCAAAGCTAGATTAAGAATGTGTAACTGTAGCATGAAGTTTCACACTTCATCTTTCAGAGTAGCCTCTTTTGTTAGTTTCAGTCAGAAAGCGCTGATATGCAGATGGTAACTGTTTGCTTCTCCAAAGACTTGTTTGCTGTAAGTACTGATAATCACAAGTAATTTGATGACCCTCATTACAGGTAAATACTTTAAATCCTAAACTTTTTCTTCCAGAGACCCACTCTGTAGTATAACCCATGGACAGGTAACGATGGAGAGAAACAAACTTCATATAAAATTTGTCAATCTAATATAGATGCTCTAACTTCAATAGCCAAAGAGTTGGAAATATTGAGTGTATTGGAGAGCAGTGCATCCAGAACTCTATTCATCACTTCATGTTTTATTACAGTACTTCTTATCAGCAAATAAAGAAAACCAAAGATATTTAAGGTTACCTCAGCATATAGGCAAGCTTAGTTAGACATTAATTATTCTGTCTTTTTTCTTTATTTTTATGTTAACCAAATATGTTTCTCCAGAACCCAGTCAACATTCATGGGCTTCCCTTTACTTCATCACACAGTCACGATTACTACACAATAAAAAATATGTTCTCTTCAAAATTGATGGCCTATGACTAATGTATCACAAAAGTTTGCAAGAGAAAAATTGTTTTAGGATTGAAAATTCCACCAATGTAAGCAAAGGAATCTCCAGAAAAATTGTGTAGAAATTGATACTTTATTGGACTCAATAGCAAAGTCAATCCTTCATGATTGTAACAGTGCAAATTTGGGCTCAAAGTTTAAATGCTTCATGTCCTTGAAGCTAACGCATGTAATTATAGATATGATATTACAGTTTTTAATTTTGTTAAAAGTTTATACCTGTGGCTGTCTAAGGAAATGAGTTTTTCATAGATAAACTTTGTTCATTCCATTTGCCTAGAAAGAGCTGGCAGAACACAGCAAGCAGAATGGTTTCAGGTTTTCTGATATTTTTTTCTTGGCTATGTCAGTGGAAACTGGGTCCTGGAGAAAAAAATTATCATTTTTTAATTATGAATTTTACTAAGTGTGTTCTGGAAGATGAACATAAACGTGGAATTTAGTGTTACACTATGTGAATTGATTTTGTTTAAGTGTATTAAGAACTAAGGAGCTATGGCTGGTGTAATGAGTGTATATGCAACCCTTGTACTTTAAAATGAAAGCAAAAGTGTTACAGATGACATGACTTGAAAAGCATCAAAACTTACAGAGGAAATCTTGAAACTGGCTTACTCTGCTAATTGGGTTTCCATGTGAGGACCCTGCCCTTCAGTTGCAACAGCACTGCCTGTTCTGCAGGACCAAAACCAAAGGTGCAGTCTGCACAGTTACAGTTGTGTACCTTCTTCATATTTAACATATAAAATGTATTCTCATCTTTAAGGAGTTATCTAGGAGAACCAGGAATGTGTATGTTATGTAGAACAGGGCCTATCCATTGATTTTTTTTTTTTTTTTAAATAGGTCTGCTTTTGCAAGAGAAATTTGAACTGAAATCTACATATCACTTTTAATAATTTCCTGTATTTTCTTCTTAACTTATGAGATTTTAACAGCAAAGAGTATTGAGATATTTCTTTACCTGTTTTTTATTTTTCTTTATAGTTAATTCCCTCTATAGTTTTATTCCCTTGAGCTTGTTTGCCTTACTCAAATCAGGGTCTTAATCCTGTTTCTTTTTAAGTCAATGGAAGAATTACTTTTTATTTCAGTTTGCATGGTCTGGACAGACTAAAACAGCTTTTTGCTTGTCTGTCTGTTTGCTTTTTAAGCCTTCACAGTATTATTATTTTTAAAGGACAGAATTCTTAGGTGGTTAAAACTCCCATTGGCAAATGGATTTTGGTAAGATAACAAGTTAGCATGCATCAGAGGTCCACTGTAACTCTCCACACATCCAGCCTGTAGTGAATACTATTTCAAGTCACTTTACATCTTTTTTCATTGCAAACTAAGTCAACTTGCATTGACTCCATGTTTAGCCAAAAATCTCATTCACACCAACTGCGAACAGAGCTGGACGTGCGTAACTGGTGGTATTTCACAGAAATCAATTTACTGAAGTTATTCTGGTAAAACTGAAAGCAGAAGGACACCTAGTAGTTGCTAAGAGGTAATTCTCTGCTTGAACAAGTGTTATGTGCTTCTTACTTGTTGCAACCGCAGCTCTGCTAATAGTAAGCAATTTCTAAAGCAGAGGAATTTGCAGGAAATACTTAGCGCCTTTCTGTAATAACATGTTAAAAATATATTATTTAGGTAACTGTGTATTTTGGAACATATGTTTCAAAAAATACTGTTCTTCAATACAAGTGCAAACACAAATAGCTTTCTGCTATTAGAGGCCCGAATGGAACACAAACTCAGTTTGGCTCAAATGTAAGTTTATTTCTTTGGAATTCCTCTAGATTTACACTGAGACTGGTGCTAATTGGCACAAAAGGGATGTAAACACATGCTTAAGGTTTTGCCATGTTGGGCCCTTGGGTTCCATTGCGAGCTGTGCTGCTTCTGGAAGTTTTCAGCTTTTCATGGTTGCATATACCCGCATTGCATCTGCCTGGTGTGTTTTCAGTAAAGACTGACTGTATGTGAAAAACTGACTTATACAAATGTTGCTTTTTGATTGTTTGGCTTTTGGTTTTGGGTTTTTTTTAAAAAAAAAAGTTGTGAATGAATTGCCAGTGTAGGAGCCAGGTATGTATCTCATATTGTGGTGTTCTGGATCCTTTCACTCCGTGTGCCATTTTCCCCTAAGGGCAGCAGTGGCCGACTGGCTAATGGAAGATGGAGCTGAATTGTATTAATTTTATATTTGTCTCAGGGGATCAGCTCTGTGAATTCCATTGCATGAGGGAAGCTAATGTTTGCCCTGATTTGAATGTAACTTTTTAATGTTTTTTAAAAGCTATTTTGTTTAATAATGTGGATTTGTTTTTCTTTTTCTAGCATTCTAGTAAATGTTACCTAGTGTGTTGGTTCATTTTTCCCCTCCAGGGTTGTTTATATACTACCCCAAGGTCATGCCAAAAAGTAATAGAAGTTTAAATGCCAAATGTTTATGAAACTGCTGTCTAAATACTGATTGATTGCACAGTTGAAATAAAAGTTTTCCTTAGTAAAAGTGCTACTTGATAAATATTTTATTTTCAATGTCTCTGATGAGTGGCTCAAAACAAGGAAGATATAAATACAGTGCCTTATTTTAGGCTGAGTGGCCAGGGAAATGTTGGCACGTAGTCATAATAAGAGGCAGAGAGTAAACTGCACGTGCCTTGTCATTGAAACTAACAGAGCTTTCCCAAAGATCTATTCATTTATCATTTATGTACCTGGAATTACTTCTCGCCTAAAAACTCTGCCTGTGTCCCACTCCTGTCAAACACCCATGCGAAATCTCTGCTTTCATTGGGTGTGGAAGATACAGTTCTCAGCACAGTTGTTCTCAAAAGTCTGGGAAGCCGCTGGCAAAGCGGCACGACTGATTTTCCCCAGCATTTGTACACCTGCTAATTGATGAACCTGGTATTTCAACGTACGACAAGACTATGAAAACGCAGCTGCTGTTGGTCAAAAGGCAACCTGCTATTTTTACGAAGGCCTATGACCTAGATGAAAGTCCAGTTAAATTACTGAGGAAATTATGTTCTCTAGGAATTAAAATGTTTCTATTGCTCGCAGGTTGGTTACTGATTGCCACTTGAAAGCAACTGAAAAATTGGCCAGGCGGTTTAGAGAGTTAGGAACAGGGTTGGATTTAGACTAGTGGTGCCTGTGCAAATCTTACACTACTGGAAATGAAACCACAGTAATTCCTGCTGTTATTTACCAGGGTCTCTAGGGACAATAAAAACAAAACAGCAATGGAATCTGAACTCTCACAACGCTTAGGTAGGTTTAACTTTGGTTTTTCAACTATATTGTTCCTTAAAAGACTGGAACTCTTCACTGGCACTGAATATACTTAATGGGAAATAAAAGGTATTTCACAGATATTTCAAAGCTTTGAAATCACAGTATTGGGAACTGAAGATTTGAAATAAGAGTTCATTACCTTTCTTCTATGTCCAGGAAATTACTGAATCCAGGAAATGCTCCTGAATACATTAATTTTTACTCTTATTTTGACCCTCTCTAAGGGGCGTGCACCCTGTCACTTAGGGGTGCCCCTAGGAGGCAGAGCCTTTCTGCTGTGGCAGACTCTCGTGCTGATGAGTCGGGCTGCCTGGATTCTCCAGTAGAACCATGATGGCTTGCTTTCCTTTTGAATTCTCAGAAGACAAAGGAAATCTGAAAAGCCTCATCATGCTTCTTTATGAATCACAGATGTTCTTACCTGCAGAGTCTGCTTATGGAACAGTTCTGCCTAGTTGGGTAGCTTATATGACATTTATCCCTGGGAGTATTAGAGCACCAGCTGTGGTGACTATTTATAAAACAAACTCTAATCCAACATTCGTTAATATAGGAACACTGAAATATTATTTTTCATAAGTAATTGAGCAAATTAAACCAATGCTGAAAAAAATATTTTAACAATGTATTTATTTAAAAAAAATAATCTTAACTATAGTAAATAAATGAAATTTAAAAAGGTAACAAAGAATTTCTAATAGTTAGGGAGCAGTCAGTCAATAGCAATAGATAAATAGCAGTCAATAGCAATAAATAAATAGCAAAGCCCCATCTTTCATGGAGTTGTTATTGCAAAGGAAATCTTTAAAGCAGGTTTGTGACCTGATGCTGTGCTACCTGCCTGCAGCCTGCCACCAACCTGAACCTCTGAGCTTCAGGCAGGTGAGCTCCATGGGCCACTTTCACTGAATGGCTGCAGGAATTGAAACGACAGCATTGCTCTTTCTCTGTTTAGTTTATCAGTGACGTCATTCTGCAGTCTTTGCTTCTCTGTTTTTTGGCTAAAAGGACTGATACCTTGGATACCTGATACCAAAGGCCAGTTTTCTGCCACGCTCTGCAGCTTGCTCAGCCCCAAGCAGGAAAGCAGGGAGTAGGGAGGGAAAGGACCTGCAGGTGTGGCAACACACCAGGATTGTGGTATGTGAAACAGCCCTTGCACTACAACAGGTGAGCAGCAGTTCTTTATGGGTTAATTCCTCTCCCTGCCCTCATCCTTTCACTCCACAGGTAAAACTGGCATCTCTGTTAAGAAGCAGAGTCTGTCCCTGTATTTGGCTGCTAATACCTTGCAGAGCACCATGCCTTAATGGAACTGGATGCCCCAAGGTCTAAACCGGGTACGTGTATCTCAAAAACCAGCCCAGTTCTCCACCAAATCTGGAGCTCTGGCGACTGGATTTGGAGTCTCCTTTACACCTAATGCCAGACTTCACATTTTGTTATATATGAAAAAAGACATCTGCTTCACTTTCATTTATTCCTAGTTATTTCTCTGAATATAATTATATATATAAAATAATATATATAATATGTATTATATATTCATATATATATATATATGAATATATATTTAACGGTTTTAAATTGGAAGAGGGGAGATTTAGATTAGACACCAGGAAGAAATTCTTTACAGTGAGGGTGGTGAGGCACTGGAACAGGTTGCCCAGGGAAGTCATGGATGCCCCATCCC
>JAOXNO010000070.1:28050572-28093704 GCA_028565335.1 Limnodromus scolopaceus
GTCTGTAATGTCAGCGGAACAGGAGAAGGACCCCATCGCGCTGAAGAGATCCCGAGGTACGGGTAGGGGCGGGGGGGTGTGTGTGTGACCGCTGCTGGGGCCTAACTCCCGTGAGGAGAGCCAAGATGCGCTCACCGGCCCGGCCCCACCGCCGCTGCCCGCTAGGCTCCGGGCCGGGCCGCCCGCCGTCCCTCCCTGCGGCTGGCGGCGGGGCGGGAGCCGCGCTAAGTTTGCATGGTGGGGCCCGGCTCAGCCCCGCGGGTCCCCCCGCAGCCTCCGGGCCTTGAAATGGCAAACAGGGGGCTGGCCGTGCCCGCAGATGTGCCCCGCCAGCGGAGGCGTGCGGGAGCGCGGCGGGGTCTCCTGTGTTTTTCTGGCTGTGCTGGCCATTAGTATGCGGCGTGCGTTCTGCTGGTGCAAGGGAATACGGCGGCGGTGCCACATGTCCGAGTTAGTGTTGATGCAGAGCCCATAAATTACACTTGAGTGTTCGCTTCTCTACCTTGGGTCTGGCTCTGGGGCTTGATTCTAGTTGGGGGGGTTGTTTTTCCTCTTTTCGGAAAATGACAAATTTATCGAAATATTATTCTTTAATAGCAGCACTGTTGTGTGCCTCCAGTGAGGTTTGGAGTATCCATTTCTTTGAGGTGCGTAAGGAGAAGGGTAGGAATACGGTATCTCTTCCGACTTTGGCTGGGCAACAGACTTTAATGGCAGTAGCCCCTCAGTCTACGTGCAGTTGTGGTGTCCTTATAGACCTTAAAACCACAAATGCGTTTCTGAATGAAATAACGAAAGACGGTAGGGTGACCAAGTTGGTGAAAATCATGGCAAAATGATAAGACCTGCAATTTACTGTTTCTCTTTTCCTCACGTCCTGTTTTGCCTCTGGAATTCTATTGTTCTTGATGTTTTAAGCTGTTTTATGGTTGGGGAAAGGTGTGGATTCTGCTATGCGTATTGTCATTGATTTACAGTTTGCTTTTCTAAAACTGCTATAGTAACAGCTGGATTGCAACCTTGAGAACGAGAGAATGAAAATATGCAGCAGTGTTATGAGTGAGACTGGGATTCATTAGACTCCTTCACTCTCAAGCCCTGATTCTGCAAATATTTAAGCACATACAGTTCCACATGCCTGAGTTACCCACCGAGTTCCATGCAATTACTGCTTAATATCAAAACTGTTTACAGTATCAGGGCCACAGAATCTGTAGCAGGCTCACCAAATCTGGTTGAAATTAGACAGAAAACTAGAAAGAGTCTATAATGAAAAGTTTATTCGGCCATTTGTGTTTCTTGTGAAAACGCTCTCACTGAGATAAAGTACTGTTTAAAAAGACTCTGGCATTCATCCTGTAAAAACCTAGACAGAGATTTGTCAGTGAATATGAAAATGCTCCATAATGAATTGGCAGTATGTTCAGTATGGCATAAATTACACGCAAAGTCATAATCTGTTAATGTATAAACAGAACTACAAGTTGCAGTTCTCCTGACTAACACTGAAAATGTCTGTCTTGTGTGTGCATGAAGTGAAAAAGAATACAGGAATTATTTCTTCTCCTTTTCTCAAAAGTAAATGACTGAAATACGCTTTATCCGTTAATAAATAAGGGAATAGTTATCAGATATGTATTTATATCTCTAGATCCATTACATATATGATGCCCCAGTCAAAAGGATTGTATTTTTTCCCTGAAAAATTAGCCTCAGACAATGAAATAATTTTTTGCACTCTTGGTGCAGCATTCTAAAATGCTCGGTACACCTTTTAATGCAAGTCTGTGTGGTAGGTACCAAAAGTGACTTTCTGTAAAGTTTATTTTGGCTGCATGAAAATGACCCTTATTCACTCTTTTTTTGGAGGTATGCTAGGACTAACATTCTGCTTCCTTTCATGTATAAATTAAACCATTATAAAATCCACAGGGAAAATATAAATTCGTAGAGCTAAATTAAATCATTGGCCTCACACAGCGAGAACTGAAAATACAAAAGCTTTGTACCTTTCCAGATGTAGAACTCTGTTCTGCAAACCATATGATTGGCTTCACCTATGTAATTCATTCATGTGGAAATTGGTGGAACTTGTCACTGGAATTCTAATATTCATATGCTTATGTTTTTGAGGAATTATATACATAATTTTATAAAGGTTTAATTTTGCTACTATAAAACAGCACTTGCATGGGATCCTCAGTATTCTGCTTGATCACAGATTTATTAATATCTCTGCTGCTAGTGTTGAATTTATTAAAAGAAACCTGGATATTTGTAATATTTTGCTAGCAGTGGTTAACATTTATGTATTAAGAGTACAGGACCGTGAACAGGAGTGTATTTTATGCAGTTGTGAGGAATGGTGTTCACATTACAATCTCCCACTGAATTTAGGATAAACATGTAGGAATGCTGGAGAAGGGGCTAATGGAAAGTGCAGGGACAATTTTGAGCAAATAGTTTATCAAGAAGATGATTTGTAGAGTTGAAATTTAAGGGAGCTCTCTCATCATTCTTTATGTAAAACGTTACGCTGTGATTATTTAGTATCTATGGTCAATGCAGTGGCAGTACTTCATAGCACACTAAGTATATGCAGGATTTTGTATTCTAAATCAAGGCACAAAGGTGAGTTTATTGTTTGGGTTGGTTTTTTTTAAAGAGTAATCCCTAGTTACTCTGATGGTGGGTTATACTGTGATATGCTATGCTCAAGCATGAGTTTATTTTGAGAACATAATCGTGACATCATGCCCTAGTCTTTGAAATTCAGACTTAAAATTTGATAGGTGTTGATTTGGGTTCTCCACAAATCTTCCTTATGTATAATGAAAATTGAAATTCAATTTCAGTAGTGACAGCCTAAGCCAAAAGGAGGTTATTAGAGTAGAAGCAGAACTGGATTCTTACTTGAGGTAGGACTGTTAAATTTCCTGAAACCTCAAAAAAAGGAGTGGGGGAGGAAGGAAGTGCTAGGTGTGAAAATTTGTCAGACCTCTTTTGATCAGGAGTATTTGAAATAGCTGTTGGATATTTCAGTCTGTATACAGTAGGTCTACTTCCTCCCTGTGAGAAGAGATTTTGTATTACTTTACTGAATAGTCCTAAAGATGGTTCAGCTGTCTGCTGGGAATGCTTGTCTAACGTAGAGTGGGGTAATGTCTTACATTATGCTTCTTAACATAGTACTATTGATAATTCACAGTTATCTTCAGTTATCTTCAGGTTGCCTTTGGTAATAAAAACAAACCCATGTGTTGCATCTTGATAAAGTTTGACTTATATTCTGAATGAGTTTTAAACAAAGAACAGAAAAAATATATATAGAGTAACATTCTAGAATATTAAGAAGTGGGCAATCCAATGTAAAAATTTTAAAGAGCAAATAAGCTATTATTTTAATGGACCTGGTAAAAAATGAATTAATACACAGTTTCTTAATGTAATGGTGTTAGTATCTTAACACGTATTGCTCTTGTATCACCTGACAGTGATTTTCATGCTTCAGCTCAGGGTTTTCTTTGCATTCCCATATGATGGGAAATCTACTTGAGCCCCCATGAGGGTAGGCCAACTGGGATAATAAGGAATGTGCTAGAATCTTTTTTTGTTGTTGTTTTTTGTTTGTCTACAGTCTAATTAGAGTTTTAAAAATGAAAGCCACATTTTACACAACTTTGAGAGCTTGTCCCAGTATTACAAAAGGTGGGAGAAGAGTCCCAGGTGAAGTACAGATATCTCTTTGTATTGCTCAGAGTCAAGTCTAATCAAGTAACCAATAAAATGAACATTCTTTACTTCTTTTTGTGCCGGAGCAGCCATGCTCAGTTATTCTGTGAGGTTTCTGCAGAGTAGGGCAGGTTCACTTACAGCCCCTCTCATTTTTGGCAGGTGTCTTTTTGTTTGATTGAGTCTTGCATTTAGTGAAATTCAGATCTGATAAACTGGAAATCTGTCTAAACAACATGGCAGGTTTTCAGTGCTTTTCATTCATGCACCTACCACTGTTCGTTTTTTCCTTCATGGCGTATTGTAATGCACTGTTGTATATCAGTACAGTTAGTTTGACAAATGCTATGTCTGTGTAAGTGAAATAGGAGGTGAATCTTAGGCAGGATTCTAAGCAGTTCTTTTGAAAGTTTTATGCATTATGCAAACAAGAAATACTTCTAAGTGGACATTAAAGTGGTAATGGAGTAAGATAGCTGTATACGAGGTATGTTAACTTTTACCTCCAGATGTTTGCTAAGACTTGCAATGGAAGGCACCAGAATTAATGCAAGTACAGTATTTTTAACAGTTATCTGTTGCTATGACAGATGGAGGCAAACTTAAATACAGTCTGTAAGAAAACTAATGCAGTATTGTCCTGATTGAAATTTTGTAGGTGGTGACAGTGGATTGGATGGGTTAGGAGGACCAGGAGTACAACTTGGAAGCCCTGATAAGAAAAAGCGCAAAGCAAATACACAGGTAAATTCCCTTTGGTTCTTCGTGATTTCTAATAAATAGTGCACTCAGATGTTGTTTGCTGGTATGACTATCCCACATCGTTCAGAATATCAGTCTGTTCTCACAAATAGCAGTTACATACAAAAAATATTTCAGTTGTACTGTGAAGTTGAAATCTTCATAATACTAGTTATCCTCACTGAAGTTATTTTAATCTCTGTAGGTTGCCAAAGACCTATAAAGAGAGGAGCACAGTGAGACTGCAACAACTTGTGTTTTACCATATGGATGTAATTCTGAGACAGACTTTCCTTTAATGACTTTGTAGCCATTGGTAGAAATCTGTACATCATGAGTAGTTGCCATGAGACTACTTTTCTTCATACTTTTATTCCTAGATGTGTAGGTTTGTGGGCTAATTGATCAGTTCAGTTTGTTAATGCTTTGACCATACTCTTGGCATATTCCCCCAGTGATTGTCAAGCAAAAGCTGTGAGGCAGGTTCAGCTCCTTTCCAGTGAATCCCTGCAATTTGGCATTTCTATGCAGTTTCTGTTTCCATAAAAAGGAAGCCCGAGTACAAAACATCTAAAGCAATTAGATATCTGTAGTGCAGAATTTTCCTTTGTGTGTTCATTCAGCTTTGAATGAGAGTATCTGTTAATTTGGTACTGCACAGTGAGAGTAATTTTATTTATGTAGGTCAAACATCCACTTTTTGTTAGGCCTATCCAGATTCCATTGAGATGTGGATCTGTTCTCTTAGTTTTTGTTTTGTTTTAAAGTAGTCATGGTGAGAAATACTCAGTTAATTTAATGGTTTCAGACTCTGTCTGGGTGGAGCTTTCCTCGTGTTCTGGAATGATGACAACTGTAGAGGGCACGCAGATTAGTTTCTTCTCTTTTCTCACCAGGCTCAAAATTTCCAGCACAGCAGAAATTTTTGGGAAAAAAAGAAAAAAGTTCAGTCGAAGTTTATTAGTATTTAGGGGGAAATGCTTTCTGTGAACACATCTTGAGGGTGAACCAGCTAGATGTTCCCCACAGGCTAGTCTACAATTTAATTTCATTCTGTAGCCTCTCTGATGACATTTAAACAGCCTCTGGTCTCCATTAAACACTTGGTTATGCTCTGTAACCAGAAATCCTTGTATTTTATACCTACTGACTATGCTTTGCAGACTGTCCACAAGTACTGAATGTTCATAAGGGACGCCTCTGTTTGGTACACAGAACATAGAAAATTCTTACATGCAGACTTCTATATTTTATATACCCTTTTTTAGGGTTTGTATATTGTCATAGAAGTGGGGTGTCTTAAGACATGTATATTCAGTAAAATGAACCCAAAATAAAACTAAGGAAATGCTTCAAATCTGCTCTTCAATGCTTGGAAACATTTTATGCATGTGTTTTAAGTGACAGATGGGTTTCTGTTTTGTTGCTTTTCTTATGGAAAAGATTAAGAACTAAAAGTCACACATCAAGTAGTATTTTCAGCAGCATGGTTGTGCAACTGCACAAGTTTTAAAACACTGAGATTACAATAAATCACCGTGTTGCCTGGAGCGCAAGCTCCTCTCTTGCCTCTGCACTGAAATTTCAGACAGCCTGGCAGGGTACAGCGGGTGAGCTTTACACAACAGCTGAACAGTTCTTTTAGCAGTAGTTCTGTTAATCCAGGACCTCTGAGGTTGGTCTGCCTTCCAGGGAAATACTAAAACTAATTTAAATGTTGTATTTAAAATATTTTTAGGGATCATCATTTCCTCCTCCATCTGAATATGCTCCACCGCCGAATCCAAGCTCTGACCACCTTGTAGCTGCAAATCCATTTGATGACAACTATAATACTGTGTCTTATAAACCACTTCCTTCAGGAAATCCGTATTTTAGTAATCCTGGTTATCCTGGCTTTGGAGGCTATAACACTTTCAGAATGCCACCTCACATGCTGCCTAGAGTGTCCTCGCCATATGGTGGTTCTTACTCTCTCAGAAACCAACCACATCCCCTTCCTCAAAACCCTGTGGGAATGGGTTTTAGCCGCCCCCACTCTTTCAGCTTTGGTCCACATGATAACCCAGGTTTTGGGAATCAACCACCTTATAGTAGCGGTCAGATAAATCAAAATGTCAATATGCCTAGTCAGCATTTCAGACCAAATCCTGGTGAGAACTTTGGTCATTCTGGTCAGATACCTCACCCTGAAGTACCATCTAACTTTGGTCCTGGAAACAATCCAAATTTCCCAAATTCTCAGCTAGAGTCAAACCATTCTTTTGTTCCTCCACCAAACGCATTCAACCAGACAAAATCATCAGCACAAAAGCAAGACTTTAGTCAAGGTGCAAGCAAAGCATCCAGCCAGAACACTGCTGCTCATCAGCATCATCACAGGACAGAGGACATTGTGAGTCAAGGTAACAGTGACCTAAAAAATGTTACTCGAAACAATGTGGTAAATCAGGATAATAGCCATTCTAATAGCGCTGATAACACTAATGCTGGTCATTCAAATGGGACTCAGAGTAAGTCCCGTCAGCCTCGAGGTACTGCTGAAGGATGCAACTCTGAAAAGAGCGGCAAAACAGCCCTTCATCCCAGTCGTCACGGCCACTCGTCCTCTGAACCCGTCTATCCATGTGGAATTTGTACACATGAAGTTAATGATGATCAGGATGCCATCCTCTGTGAAGCCTCTTGTCAAAAATGGTTTCATCGGATCTGTACAGGCATGACTGAGTCAGCTTATGGCCTTCTTACAGCAGAAGCATCGGCAGTATGGGGCTGTGATACTTGCATGGCTGACAAAGATGTCCAGTTAATGCGTACAAGAGAGACTGCAGGACCACCGGCATTGAATACGGACGGCTAACAACGTGTAATTGGTGGTAGTGGTTGAAACACTTGCTATGAAGATTTGGATACAAATTGGGTACTTCACTTTCTGCAGACAATCAGTTGTGTTTGATTGCTGTTGTCTTTTTTCCCTTATCTGTTTTCATTCATAAACTTCCATCTCGGCTTTTGTACTCTTTGTTTTCTGTGTGCAAATGTTTTACAGGATGGAATATTTTTTGTTTCCGATTAAACTGTAAAACATAACTGACAACTGATCAGAATTAGGATGTGCGTTGACAATTTCATCAAAGGCAAAAATGTGCCTGTATGAATAGCACGTAATTTGCTAGTGTTAATGTCTTAGTAAATAATGCTAGCATTTAGTGCTTGGGTTTAATGGTACTATATTTGCAAGTACTCATTACATTTTATTTTTTGGGGGGTGAATGTCCATTACAAATGTTCTTGCTATTTTTTCTTTGAATATAGTGGAGACGACATGGAAGAACGTGCAGTACTAATAGTTTTTATTTTAGGGTAAACACAGAGAATTTTATGTGTGCTTTTTCCTATTTTTGAAGCAAAACATTAACATACTATTCAAAAATCGATGACTTCATGCTTAGTAACACAATGAAACCTGCTAACTCTCACACATTTATATTTCCTTGAGAAGGCAATGATCTCTTTTAACTTCTCAGCAAATACTTACTTGCTGAAGACTCTTGCTAGGTCTTGCAGGATTTGGAAATAGTTATAAAAAATGATTACATTGGAAAAAGAACACATCAAGTTTATGAAGTCCAGTGCTTTAAATCTAGAGAATACCAAAACTAGGGTTGCATTTGTAACCTTAATTTACCTTAAGCACATACATTAGGAAACAGTCTCTGCGTCTGTCATGGCTGTGCAATCATGCACTTCTCTCTCATCCTTTCTCGTTGCTGGTTCTCGTCTGCTGCCTTACTGCTGCCTGAGAATTGTGAATGAACTAGTGCAGGGAAAGTCCTGTCCATCTTCTAGGGCTTTCAGCTAGAGCCTGCTCGGTCGCCCTGAGCTTCCACAGTCCACTTGGCATGAAGGAGGGTGCACGGTGATGGACTGTGCTCAGCACAGGCTCCGAATTGCAAGATAATTTGGCCCACAAAGTCTTAAAACTGAATTACCCACTGCTGCCTCAGCCAGTATTGCACTGAAGGGCTGGGAAATCTAGGGTGAAGAAAAATACAGCTTTCACGTCAGGTGAGTTTAGCTCACATCAGGAGCAAATAATTGGAATTTAGCTTCTTAGCTAAACTTGATATCCAGCTGACAAGTATGAATGGTGCTAGAACTTCACATGTGATGCTAAGAATTCTATTTTAATATGGGTAATTTGATCTTATTCTTGATCTCAGAAATACCCCCCCCTCTTTTTTTTTTTTTTTTCAATGTGGGGAAGCATCTAGCCTTGAAGAATTCAGCCTTAGCAGTGTGATGAAGTTGTATATGCAACTGAAAATGGGTCTTTCTGTATCAAGAAGTGTTGTTTTAACTTAACTAAAAGGTGGCACTGTAGTAACAGACTCTGCCTGTAATACCACTGTACTGGAAACCTTTCGTTTTTAAACAATCAGCAATTAAATCATATGTCAGGCATTACAGGTACTCATCATGCTCCTTAATGTGATAAATTGTTCAGGTCTGTGGTGATGAGAGATGTCGGAGCCTATATAGACTACAGTCATCTATATAAAGAGGTAGTTTTTTATGGTAAGCTATGCTAATGAGCGAAAAACAAGGCCTGTTTGCTACTTCATCATTGTGCTTGATTTTAAATGGGCTCTACTGTGGTACTTTCCTGGAAGATATTGTGCAGATCTACATAACTGTCCTTGTTTTATTTTAAAAGTGAAAAGCTTTGTATACTGTTTTACTGGAGAAGTGCAGTGCTGCTCTTCTTTTCAGTCTTGCCTCTCATCAGGAAAAAGGAAATAATGTCTAAGGTGTAAATGACACAATTCTTATCTTGAGGATTTCCTGTATGGGGATGTAAAGAAAGTGTAAAGCAGATCCATGGCTTCTCTTTTCATCACTGTTTGCTTTATTCAGCAGAGAAATTGAAACTTAATTTTTTTTTTTGAGATGTGATATTTAAAAGCAAACAACAAAAAACCCAAGCAAGTAACAACCTCTGTTAGAGAGATTTATTATTCAGTAGTTTTCCTAATGACTGACTGACTGAGAATTTGCTTTCAGTATCTAAAGTACAAGTTAAACTAAACCTTGTTTAGGTAGATTTGTTCCTCTGGGAATCAGTGTAATCTCTGCAACAATTTGCACTGTGAAGGTAGTGGAGCTAATTCAGACTTACAGCAATGTCAATGAAATAAGAAATTTTGCTCAGTGAAAAATCAACAAAAGCTCCAACGATGATATTGTTACCCAAATGTACTGTTCAAAATACCTTTCCCACTCCCACACCCTACTCCTGTTGTGAGAAGATGTTTGGGGTGTTTGTTCTCAGAAGTCAAACTGATGTTTTAACCTTTTGGAGCAGACATTGTATTTAAAATACCTGTGTTATTTCTTAATCTCTTCCTCAACCCTACATGAAGTTAGGCAAGTATTTTCTGTATTAGCTACCAAGGATTAGAATTTAAATATAGTGTTCTTACAAATTTAAAATCAATTGTAATATCACTTTATAAGGCCTTAAATCCTGTATTTGTGAAAGTTATTCTAACAATTTATTTCAGTTTTTCTAAACTGCTACTATGTTGGGTTTGTAACCCAGTAAATTTTCTGTGTTTTATTAGCCTGCAAGTTCAAGGCATTAGCAAATGCCAATTATATAAAATAAAAACAAATTAACAACTAAACCAAACTTGTTACCACACAGATGGTAGAGATATGACTGATTAGGATCTCCAAAAGTCATCCAGCCAATACACTTGCCCTGCTGATACGCTCTTGGCGTGCCTGGACTCTTCATCTAGAGAGAGGGTTACACTTTGTTTTTCTCTGCATGTATTGACTAGTAGTAGTTCAAGTATGCACAGGAAAAACAACAATCATGTTTTGTTAGTAAGGTACTAGGAAAATGTCAGCTGGTTAGAATTAGAAATTAGTTATAGAAGGGCGGGTGGGAGGGAGGGTTGATTAGATAGAATAGGTGAGGTTTTTTGTAATACTCTACATGAAACAATTTGTATTGAACTATCATGTGCTTCATTCATTACTAGTGGTTTAGACTCTACTGGTGCTGCACACCAAAAATATTGCAAAGATTTTGTAAATCTTACAAACCTTAACATTTTTGTGTCCTTTTTAAATAGCTCCTTGTCACCGTCAGAAATACAGCCTGCATTACCCAAAATGTTTTGGGTTGGGTTTTTTTTTTCCTTTAGGCTGAAATAAATAGGTATAAACTGGATTGAACTACCCTTAATACTTAGGGTTTTTCACCCCTTTAAAATACTTGTTTCATTGGTGTCAGGCTAAGTGACAGTACTGCAAATAGGCTATAAGGTAGGTATCAAAAATCCTGCTTCTAGCTGTTTTACTGATCCTTTCTACAATTTGAGACAAGCAGGTTAACTGTTCCTGCCTCCATCTCTTCTTTCAGAAGATCAGACCAACGCTTACTTCCCATGGGTGTTTAGAGGCCTAGTTGTTATTTGAGATCTTTGGGTGAAAGAGACAAGATAAAAGTAATAAAGTTTACTCTGTTAAAACAGAAATACAACTTCAAGGGCTGCTCAAAGAAGAATATACTTTGTGACCTCTGAAGTTTTTCCATCTAAGAACAAGTTTTGTAATCATATTTTTCAGGCCTAACTTCAAGCACACGAGCATTAATGAAGTCAGTGGAACTGCATGCGCAGTTGAGACGGTTTCAAAGTGTTTGCAGTTCGGGGCCACAATATTTGCAAGCGAAATGCTTTTTATGGTTTGAGATTTTTACAAAATCAATGGTGTTCAAATGTAGCACCTTTTTAACATTTGTCTTTATTCCGACTTAATACGATAACACATCTGCATTAAATATATCCCTTTCATTCTATAAATAAACATTGCCTGGCAGTAGAAGTATTGGTGTAACATTTTTAAAAAAGGAAGTCATGCTTCTTATCATGCTGTATGTGACTTAAATGACTGTTTCATATTAAAACTAATCTTTCCTTATGTACTGCTTAAATATACCTGTTTTGGGATATCAGTTCAGTACTTTTTATACAATCTTGAATGTGTTCCACATTGGTGACATGTATTTTTGCAACAACCTTTTTGTTTTGATTTTAAATTAGAGCATGTCTGAAGTAATACATGCATTAGTGCTGTGGTGTGTGGCAAAGTTAATGTATGTAATTCAAATTGGAAAAAAGTTTCCAGACTTTGTCCAACATTAACCCTGTGGCCAGGGATTAAATTACTATGTAATACAAATTATTTCATATCACGATGTGTTTTAAGCTACTCTATGAAGTATGTGAAACATTATTGTTTATGGATTGGTGGCTGGCATGGTATCTTGCATAGAATGAGGCATGATAGATGGTAGCAATTCATGGTAATTAAAACTGATTACCTTTCAGAACACGCAGCACTTATGTGCATTGTCATCTTGTTGCCATAACTGTTAGTATGAATTTCTTTATATTATCCACTGACAAATGGGTGAACATTTGGTAATAAGCTCATGGGTGTGAAAATTCTATTCTAACACTCTTTACTTTGTTTACAAAACATAAGTTTTTTATCTATTGGATGTGATTAGATATATGCAGGCGGATGTAGAACTGGATGTATTTTAAAGTTATTCTGCAATTACTGAGTTTTGTCTGAAGCTTTCTATATTAGAATAGACTCTTCCTTAAAATTGGAAATTAAGTGTACTTAGCAGAACTCTTAAGGCAATATAACTATCCTACACTACATCTCGAGTTATGCACATTCACTACTTTGTATGGAACTCCAATGATTCTTGTTGGCTTATGCTTTATATGGAAATAAAGGGTCTTTTTAGTGCCCTAGTGTTGTGTGTCATCAGTTCGGAGGTAATTAATTCTGAATGGTGGTCAGCCCCTTAAAGGTGCTGCGTATAGCTTAAAGTATTCAGTGTTGCTCTTAGTTTCCTGGTTCAGAAATGGCAAATCCCAACATCATAGGGAATACATGTTTTTGTATTGTTTGCCATACTTAATTGATTTTTCCATTTTGAGTTCAAACAAATGGTCTGTCTCAAAATAATTTTTGATCCAACCCCACCTTTTTAGTCGGAGGTTTGTGCCCCTGTATTGGAATCGCTGTACTGGGGACATTTTGGGATTGGAGTCAGGAGAGATGTGTCTGTTCCTAGACACTCACCTCATCTAATAAAGGATGGTGTAAATCTGAACTTCTGTATAACTTAAGGAGGACAAGCTTTTAATGTAGTTCTTCGTTTTGTTGCTTTTCTTGGTCTTTTTTTCTGAAATGTGAAATAATATGGAGTTGTTGAGGGATTTTTACTTAAAAGTCTCTCCTCCAAGCTTTAAAGCCGACAGTGTGTTCTTTAGCGCCTTCTGACTTGGGATTTTTTTGTCCACATTCTCCTTTCAGTATTAAAGATGAGTTGAAAAAGGCAAGTTACCAATCTACTGCCATCCAAACAATGCAAAATATAAGCTGATTAAGATTGTTGACATTTAATTTTTTTGTTTAATAATGATGTGATATTTTACCTTTTAGAAGAACATATATCAGAATCTGATTCAAACGTTCTTGGAAAATGTGTATGGTAGATTTTGTCCAGCACTGTATGTAACTTACTTTCTGTTGTCTGGTTTCAGTTTCTTTTAAAATAAAGATAATTTTTGTGGGGAAGCTGCCTGTTGATTTTATGAAGATGATGTAATGCCTAGATTAACTCTTTTAATGTTTTGCCTGTGAGAAAGCATTTGGATTAGTTATAATCCTGCAAAAACAGTATGAGGTTGTATTGATCAGAAAAGACAGCTCCTGCCTCTCTTGAAGAGGTCTGCTGTTCTGGCATTAATCTGAAGTAACTTCAAAGAAGTTTAGAAGAGGACTTGCACCATAAACCCCATTTTGTTCTTACGAGATGGGAGAGAAGGCTCCCCATCTCTCTCCCAAGAGAAGGCCACTTGGCTGAACAGATTTTTTTAGAGCTTTCTGCACTTGGGAAGAGATTATGCACATAATTATTCTAATTTATAAAATTATTACTGAACTATTCCTGTGTGTTGAAATTCCAGAACTAACACATACCAAATCAGTATCTTACTAGTAATTTTTAAAAGCAGCTGATATGGGTGGTCCTAAGCCACACATGCAAAACGTTTGTTGGAGTAAATAGCAAAAAAAAAAAAAAAAGTTTGTTGGAGTAAATAGCACCTCATAAAATGTTCCTGCTCTTCTTAAAAAATATGGAAAGATGGAAGAAATGAGAGAGAATTTAGAAAGGACTGGAGAAAAAAAGATTATTTATTACATTAAAGATAAGAAAATGTAAACTACTTAAAGGACTTTTTCCCCCATATATTAAAGCCTCTGAAGCTATTACAAGTGAAATAACCCCTGGAAGAAATGGATGTATATATTGGCAACTGGGAGGTCCAAAGTATTAATAATATTATTAAGATTTGACTGGAATATAAATCTCCATCCTTCATAGCACAGGAGATAGGAATTTAAGAATAAAGTTTTCCAAGGAAAATTTTATCTCCTCTTACTACAAAGTTTCATGCACTTTTGACTGATAAGTTAGTGCCAACAGAAGAACAATCCTGGATGGATATCTCTCTTGGTTTATTTTGCAAAAGTGTCACAGTGAGAGTTTAGTTATTTGTTCAAGTAAGTTAGCAATGGGGAATGTGCATGACAGAGGTGGTGTTTCTTCAGGTACATATTAATACAAGATTTATAAGGTTGAACCAAGACTTTGCTCAGTCCCTTTTATGTCTTAGCTACATCTGATACTTTGCCTTAGAAATGTGTTAGCGACATTTACTGTCTTCTACAAATGAAATACATAGCTTTGCATTGAAGATCCAACTTTTAAGTAAATAGACTTTTTTGTTAATGTATTGGAGCTATTTTTGTGTAACTTGAGAACATCAAATACAGGTAACCATAATTATGTCCTGTCCTGTAAAGGACATTGCATCTCCTTTCTGGAAGGAATAAATAATGAGCTGCTTCATTTCAGTATATTCTCTGTGATTAAACTAAAATTGACACCTGGATGGCCAAGACAAGAAGACCAGCACTCAACAGACCTAAGACCTTTACTGTCCTTGAATGAACTCTCCAAAACTGAAGGATGCATTTTGGATGACCACAGCCACCGCATTCTGGAGTGGTAGGACATTCTGAGTTACTATTACATTATAATCATTCTAGCCAGTGCTGCTATTGAACACCCTGATTTAAAACAGAAGCAAACCTTATACCCTTTAACTCCCAACTCTTCCATTACTTCATTTAGGAAGAAAATAGGCAAATAGGATTTTGACTACTGTGTGCGGTTTTGGCCTCTCCATTTTCAGTGCAGTAGAACTGGGAAAGCTTTGGAGTCAGCAAGGAAAAGCTATAAAAGACAAGTAAGCTAAGAGTGTTTCTAGGTAAAAAGAACATCTTTCAAGAGTGGAGAAAGGTCTATAAAAAACTGAATGGCACCGAAGGGATGTCTGAACTTCCTGTTTCATCTTTGTCTGCACTTGGCTGAAGTTTGTCTTGCAATACCAACAACTAAGAGATATTAAATAAAGGTAACATGAGAGAGATTTAAAACAAACAGGAGGAGTTTTGTTCTCACAGGGAGAATCTTTCCTCAGCTTTTATTTACTTACTTATTTTCTCTTACAGTTTGTTAGACTGATAGCAGTCCATTTATGGAGACGTCATAGTTTAAGTCTGGGATCAGAACTGCAAACCACAGAAGTCTCATCTTCTGCAGCTGACAGCAAGGCTCCTTATGCCATGGTGCAGATCCTACTGTAAGTCTGAAAACATATATTCTACAAGGTTTAAAAGAAAAAAAAAAGTCACCTGTGCCAAAAATACCTAAAGCATTTTGACTTTCAGTTAAATCTCTCTTCTCTTGTACTTTTCAGTGCTCTTGGAATGAGGAATTCAGTTCTCAGATTCCAGTCCATGCAAGCATTCATTCAGATGATACTGATGTAGGTGAGTGAGAGTGGAGAATACCCTAGAAATTGTGTCAGTTATGATGGATTTCTTGCTCTGAGAAAGTTTTGAACCTCTGTGATATCTACTTTTATAGAGATATATATACACACACTACTTAATAGCAACGACTGCTATTTGAACATTGCTTTAACATAGATAATAGAACATAAAAATCAAATCTTCAGTGACACACTTCATAAATCTTAGCTCAGTTTTCTTTGGTCATATTTTAAAAGAAAGAAGACGGGGAAAACCGGACTCTTTGGTTCTGGATTTTTTCCAAATAGTTCTAAGTAGTTGTTTACTTTAGAGGGACTCAGGCATACTGGGATAGTTTATCCAGATGTGTTTGGCTCTCCTTTCAAGCTCCCTAGCAGCTGCTGCTTTCTCCACAGTAGCTGTTGTTCCAGCAGACAGTTACTGTGGGTTTGAGGGAGGCTGAGCACACTCTGCACATCGCCTCCCCAGCTCTTGGCACGGGCCCGCAATCATGTGAGGCAATCCGTGTTTCAGAGGACATGGGGAAGTTTCAGCGTATTGCTAAACCAGCCCTCAGCTTTTAGTAGTTTTTACCAGACGTTCTCAAGCAGCAATTTGTCTCTTTATGGACGTGTATTTGGATAATAAGGGCCCCGTTCCTCCCTGCCCCGCTGAGGCGTGAATGACGACGACTACCTCACTGGCGCCTGCAAGCAGCCCCGGATCCCTCCGCTTTGCCCCCGGAAGCGCTCTTGCAGAGCACCGGAAGCTCTCCTGCCCCTAGCAACGGCGGCGCGCCCGTAGCAACAGGGCCGCCATGCCGGTGTGGCTGCGGGAGCACTGCTGGCGGCAGACAGCCGCCGCCGTCTACCTGTCGCTGCCCGTGCGCGGCCTTCGGGTTACCCCCGCCAACATCTTCTGCACCGACCAATACCTGAAGGTGAGGCGGCCGCACTCCTCTCAGGAGGCTGCTGGTCATGAGGTGTCACTGCACTGGCATGCGCTGTGCCCATGGGCCTGTGCTTGGCATTGCTTTATAGCTCTGTTAAAAAGCACTGGCTTAATACACCATGGCAGCAGTGCTGTCAAGTTTATAATTTTTTATAATATTTACTCTATAACCTCCCTTTGTATGCTGCAGGCTGGTAAATACCCATCTTACCAGAGAGAATGGCTTTACAACTCTTCATTCTTCTCTTAAACTGTATACCGCATACTAGGCAAATTAGTTTTGTCAATAGCATGTGTTTCTTTAGGATTACTGTATGCTTGTACTGAGTATTTTGAATATGTGAGATTTAATTAAAAATTGTAAATATTAGTCCACATTATATTTTTATAGGTAAGCATCCCTCCCTTTTTATTTGAAGCCATTTTATATGCTCCTATTGATGACACAAACAGCACAGCAAAGATTGGAAATGGAGTAATTTTTTTCACTTTGTATAAAAAAGAGGCAGCCATGTGGGATTCCCTAACTCTAGGAAATGGTAAGTTCTCTACTGTGAAAACTAGGTTTTGTGTAAGAAACTCAAACTGTGCTAAAACTTTACAAACTCTAATAAGCAACGTGAAACTTCTGCTGCTAGATATCTGATGTTAAACCTTGTTGCTCATTGTTTAAACCAGAAAGTATATGAAAACAGACAAAGAATATGTACTGCCTCTAGTGCACACAGCACAAAGCAATGTTTCTTTTAACTGACATTTTGTGTGTTAGCAAATCTTAGATTTTTCTTTTTTAGAGATGGGCTTGATAGAGACTGCTTTGTGAAATTTGAACCACGTTGTGTTTTCCCTGACAAATAGCAGAAAGAATCCTGTTTTTATGAATGTGGTACATAACAGTGGAACTTCATGCCTAAATTACTAGAATAGTTTTTATTTTTTTGTCAAGCTGACAAGGAGAAACTGCAGTATCTAAGAGAGAATGCTGTTCTAAAAGCCCATGAAAAGGCAAAAGAGGAGACAGAAGCAAAAAGAGTTACAAAACAGGAACACAAAAAATATGCTTTGGAGGCCACAATGAAGGTAAGCTTAGAAGAAACTCTGCAAGGCATGTAGTGTAAACAATTACCAAATAATCTGGCAGATGCTTGGTTAAATGTACCTTAAAAATATGAAAAGTACTTGTTTCTACTACAGTGGTGGAGAACCTTGTTATTTTTTTGTAGTTAAAACATATCTATTACCAAATATGAAAACGATACAGAAAAAAAGTATGTATAATTTACCATTTTCCATGAGTAATACTAAAATAATAAAAATAATTGGTGAGGAGCTCATATTTTTGTCAATTCAAAGAAGACTACAATAATATGGCAAAACCATACTCTTTTGTGACCTTGCATCAGTGCAAGTGTTTAGTCATTTGGCACTGTTAAAAATACTGATTTTTAGACAAAATTTTGATGTGTATAAAAGTCTGGTTGCTTCATTTGTGTTGAAAAGGATTTTAAAAAGTATACAATGAAATTTTAAGATTGCATATGCAATTTGGACCAAAATGGACTGCAGTTAGTGACTTTCTTAATAGCAATGTTGTACCTATTCTACCTATATTGTAATCTGAAAGAGGAGAAATAAGAAATAGTGTATTAAAATGAAGCCATATATTTTACATTTATGTATATTCCAGAGATCTGCATTTGAATATGGGTAGGATTTTCATTGTTTGCAAGTAAAATTTATTTCTGGATCATACCTTAATCGTGGTAGTAAAATAGTGAAAAGACTTGTAAAATCTAACCAGAAATCTTTATCAGTCATTTTTAAGCATCTTTCATAACTCTGCTTATATGATCACAGCAATGATGACACTATGCTTTGGATATGAAAGTGGGAAAATAATGGTAACTTTTACTTAGTCATCTTCCTATTGTCAGGTGTTACATGTCTCATAGGTTTATCATTCAAACAGCTAGAAGAAATAGAAAGAAAGAGAATTGAAGATCTGAAAGAAAAGGAGCGGCAGAAGGTCACTAAGGAGTTGGAGTTATGGAAGAAACAGCAAGAAGATGCTGAGAAACAAAAGAGGGTACAAAAAGAAGAGGAACTACATGAAGAAGTAGAGCAATTAAAGGAGAAGAAAAAGGAAAAAATGAACAAAACTAGGATTCCTAATGAAGGAACTTCTAAGACCAGGCTCAAACCTACTAAAGGTTGTATTATTGGAGTGTATTTTATTATTCTTTAAAGTGTGGGTATAACTTTATTCCTAAATATTTTGGTTCGTCATTTATCTTTGTCTCCACCATACCAAACATTCTTTTAGACTGCAGTTATTTTAGAGTTTTTATTTTCACGCAATTTATTGAGCTAAAGCATGTGAGTTCTTAGCTCTCGTTTAGGTCTTTGGAAATACAAGGGCAGGTTTTGTTCTAAGCTTCAGAAAAGTGAAACAGCAAGCCTCTGACAGTGTAATGCAGACTTTGAGGGTGGAGTTCCTGTTACCATAAGTTACCTAACTGCTGGCTCTTGGAGAAATACGCAGTCTCCTTTTGCACTCTCTATCTCTCTGTCTTGGCCCCACAGAGAGCCGATTCAGGGAACTAAAACAAAAGAAAATATTTCATTTTTGTTTTGCTTGTTTGTTTTGGTAAGGTTAGTTTTAGCTCTTGCAGTTGCCCAGTCAGAAAATCATATAAGTGACAGAGATAGTGATGTAAGAGAAGTTTAAGTTCAGTTCTGACAGATAATGTAGCCAGTAAATAGATGGCATGATACAGCCAGAACAAACGTTTTTTGAACTTTCTCTTCAAAAGAACAACTCTAGACCTATTAGAGGTTAAGTTCTAATGTGCAGAATTTCCAGATTAGGCGTACTTTGGACTTTGGTAGAAAACCAGAAAAATCCCTTTTGCTTCATTTTTCATTTCCAGTTCTGCAATTCTGTTCATAGGTCATGGTCCCTATAGTATGTTTTCAGAAAACTTAAAGGAAGAGCAGTTACCAGCTCCTCGATCTGCTGCTACAATTAAAATCAACTTTACATCACGAGTTTTTCCTACAGCTCTGCGAGAATCTCGCGTTGCAGAAGAGGAGGAGGTAGGATTGCTCTCTGTTTTAGTATGATGCTTCTACTGTCTTCCAAGGTGGTGAATTTTTTACACCTCATTCAGTAAGTTGACAAAAATGTTACCTCTGCCAAGAAATGTTACCTGTGCAATATTCTTATCTTCTAAGGAAGACAGTCTTATTTAAGTTAAGATTTAAAGAAATCCTTTTACATAAAAATTATTTTCACCAAGCATGTGATTATGCAGATTAATAAATAGTATGTACTTTTTTTGTTGGGAGGGGAAAAAAAGAAAGGCAGCAATATTAATTGAATTCCTTGAAGTACAAAATTTGAAATGTCTTTACTCTTATATTAAAGATTCTTTAAGTTCTTCCTTCTTAAAAAGAAGCTTACAGTTAGCTCTTTTGAGCTCTATTGAATGAGCACAAAGAGTCATTTTGGAAGTTCCAAAACAAACAAGGAAACAAAAATGTGTTAGTGGTGCAGTAACCTTACTTCTCACATAGTCATAAAGTATTTGGGGAAACTTGAAGGTTTCCATATCTGATAATATTAAATATTTCTGGCCATCCAAAATCTATGGCAAATAGAATTCTTTTGATAGGACTGAGTGAAGAGATGAAAGCAAAATCCTTTTTTTGGATTTCAATTTTGCTTCAGAAACAATACTTGCACGTTGTATATTGACAGTGGCTACGTAAACAAGCAGAAGCTCGAAGAACAATAAGTGCTGATTTGTCTGAGCTGGAAGATTTAAAAGAAGAGGAGAAGAATCCAGATTGGTTAAAGGAGAAAGGAAAGTAAGTTAGATTCCATTTGAAGATGTATTTAAGATGAAGTATTAATTATATAATGTGTGTCTATTGTTTAGTTTTGATATTTTTTTCCTAGACACAGATGTATTTCCTTTAATTTGTACTTTTTGCTTTTAAATATCTGTCTAAACCAAGCTTTAGTGATTTGATAAAAATATTGGTATGTCTATATAGCTGTGTTACACAGAAAGGTTTGATTAGGGGATCGTAATTAGATACATAGTTTTCAAAATTAGTCCTGTGTCTACATAGATATGTCTACCTCTTACTGTTCTTCATTGCTTTTAAGCAGTCGCTGGTTTTGTTAAGTTGTGTGTCTCTATGCTTTATTGTCAGCATCAAGTTTCACTGAACTTTAGCTATGTTGTTCTCAGGAAAGGTTGTAAATGGCCATTTCCAAGGAAAAGTCACTAAAACTTTTTTTGAAAACTTTTTGAAAATGAATTGTGAAAATGTCATTATTTATTTTGTGATATATCACCTTGTTTAAAGTGCATATTTCACTCTTTGTTTTATACTTAGCAAAATGTTTGCAACAGGAAACTATCTTGCAGCTGTAAATGCATATAACCTCGCAGTGCGGCTAAACAATAAGCTTCCCCTACTGTATCTGAATCGTGCTGCTTGCCACCTTAAACTGAGAAATTTACATAAAGCTATTGAAGATTCCTCTAAGGTATAAATATATAGGTTCTCAGACTGTCATCTTATATGTGGTTGTGATTTACTACTGTGATGCTTCTGTTTCATGCAGATCTGTAAATAGTTATTATTGTGATTCAAAAATTTATAAATTCAAAATTGATAAAATGAAGCCATTTTAATGAAATATTAAAACTTATTGATTGACCAATGAACTTTCATAAATTTAAAAGAAAACAACAGCAAAAAAACCCCCCAAACAAGCTTCCACACATTTAGACCAAATGGCCTTATCTTGACTCAGTATGTGTTTCTTTATAGGTAAAATAGTGTAGCAATATAGACACTTGGAAAAAAAAGACAACTTTGAGAAGGAAAAAAGAAACTATACACAGATACTTTTTGTATTATGTTGTGGTGTTCTTTATTTTGTGGGAAGAAAAAAAAAAAAGGTGAAGGTGATGAGGAGGATACTTTAGAAAAACCCCAACAAACCAGACATTTTTAAAGAAGGACTGTATGAATTTGATATTTTAGTAGCCATTATTTGTGCAATGAGAGAGGAGGGATATCAAATGACGTGTGAATAGTTTGAAGAAAGTTGTCCCAGAATTATTATTTTTTGAAGTAATAAGTACTTGATGCTTGAAACTTGTTTTTTTTTAGTTTATTGCTACAGCACATGTACTTTTTTTAGGGCTGGTTTTTTTTCTTTTCTATAGCATGGTATGTAATATCATGTATGAAAATAGAATACATTATTTGACTGTAATAAACATTTAACACGGTATTTGTCAGTTTTTAGCCATGGCAATGAAACTGTATTTTGCAAACTGTGGGGTGACAGACACAAATCTTAATGATTAGAATCACAAGGTATATAGTTATATTTGAATAGTTATTTTCTATTTCTATTTGAATTGTTATTACGTTACTGTATAATAATAGCAATTAGGTGAGAGAAGTGTGTGTAAATAAGAAAAAACCACCAAAATTATGGAGAATCAACATAAAAATATTTTGGGTATTTTCATTTGTAAAGGCACTAGATCTGCTGACGCCACCTGTTCCTGATAATGAGAATGCTCGAGTAAAAGCATATGTGAGACGGGGAACAGCATTTTGTCAGCTGGAATTATATACTGAAGGTGAGACCTTGATTTTGTAAAAACATGCACATGGATTTATAGTGACATGCAAGTAATTCTGTTTAGCTGAATGAGATGGCTCACACCTTTATTTTTTTTTTTCAGGAGAGCTGTAAAAGGAGGCCTCCATAATCTATGTTTCTTTTTGTTATGAGCTGTTACACCACATTCCTTAATTTTTATTTTTTTATGTTACTGGCTAATTGCAACTCCACTTAAAAAATCTTTACGAGTTTTAAAAAAAATTGATTGCATACTCCTAATTTAAGGGAGTACAAGTTAGTTTTTCCTTTGAGGAAGGGGCTTTAGTGAGTTGTGTATCCTCTGTTTGGTCTATTGGGTAGTCAGTCTTTCTGTGCATAACCGTCAGCTATTGACTGTAGCAGCAGAAGGTATTAGTTAAGAAAGGATGAGAGGTCGGAGATGAGGTATTTGCATTGAGAAGCATTCAAATGTGGGATGCAAACTGATATGAACTAGGTTGCACTAGTTTTGCTGTTCATGAAGGAGTGGTTTATTAGTTTTGAGATTATATTTACAGTATTTACAACCATAGAACAAATTAACTTAAGATAACCTGAAATGCTTATACAATATTTGCTTGTGAAGTCCTTAGTACCATATCTTTGTAAAATGATGTATGAAACCTGTATTGATGAGCAAAATGTTTCATCAAGTGTGTGTGATTTGTGTGAAAATACCGGAATTAAATGTCCCTACTGAGGTCTCCAAGAGTATCAGTTTAGTTGTGTAAGGCAAATTTACAAATGAAAGTTGGTAATAGAAAGCGGAGCATATTCAAAATGTCAGTGTGGGCTTTTCACATTGGTTATCTTTTTCTGCCTATGAATCACTTTGTCATTCCCTTACAGCTTCACGTGCACTTGGAAACCTTATAAAAAAGACAATTAAACAAGATTTTATTTTTCTTCCTGTACTCATGGTTTGCTTTTTTCTCCCCAAGCTCTAGCATTCACAGTTCATGTCTTCGTTTTTTTCTTGTTTTCATGCACTTTAATTCTGTCATGCAACTTTTCTCTCTTCCGCAGAACGCTTTTGAACATTCCCCTCATGCATGCATGCGTATATATACATATAGATATATCAATGAAGAGGCCCTCTTTTCATGTTTCAATACCAGAAGATGTTTATGTAGGAGAGTGTTTCCACTAAAATATTTTTTAAAATAACATAAACAAAATATAAATTTATTTATTGACAGAAGTTAAACCTAATGTCATTCTGATTCCATCTTGCTCAGTAGCAAAACTCAAGATCAATACTTTATGCATATAATTAAGGAACAGTTATTTCCAGGTAGTTGCTGAAGAGGATGCTCTTGCATTATTGATTGACATTCTTATTGATGTATCTAAATTAGGTCTCCAGGATTATGAAGCAGCTCTCAAGATTGATCCTGAAAATAAAACTATAGAAAAAGATGCTGAGAAGATTCGACAAGTAATTCAAGGAACAACACAAGATTCTTAAAATAAAAAAAAGAGCTTTTTGACTGGGGTGTCTTTTGAGGGCATCAGAAGGAACCTGAGTTCTCTTCAATATCTTGTTAACTAGACATTTTTCTGTTTCACTCAGAACACGTACAGAATTGGTAAAATGTTGGGTATATGAATTATTATTTTTGGAAAGTATAGTATTATTATAGATTAGATATGTTTTATATCATTTTGATACAACGTTGTTATGGTTCTGCTTTCTATGAAATATTTGTGGGCTGAATATTAAAACATGCTTTTGGTACTTGATTTAAAGTTACTCATGATTAAATGAAGTATCTGTCTGGAAATATCTACTGAATCTAGACAATGGGTTTTCAAACAACTTCAATAGCTCCATATAGTCAACAACTGTTAACTTCTTATCTTTCTGTTCTCCACCAAAGCTGAAACAGGTGTGTGTGATATCGTTATGGTTATAACCTTTCCTCTTTTTTTATTGTTCATAGAGTTTGGTACATCTGAAACTAAGACAGTGAATTTAGATACTCTAATTCAGGCCTCTAGTTTGAAAAACCTCCACCTGGAAACTTAGAGGTAGATTTTATGTAGTGCAGAACATTCTTTTTAACATTAAGTAATGTACATTCAGTATTTTCAGAATATTTTGAAACATTTGTTCAGGCTGACCAAACAAGGTAATTGGAAAAATTATAAACTTGTAGCATTGTATTGTAGTATAGTGGTAAATTAATCCTGTGATATAGTGTCCTATCAATGAATATGACTTATTTCTTCCATCCTACCACGATTAGTAATCTTACAGTGTAGCTATACAGCATATTCTAAATCAAAAAGAATGTTATTTATATAAGGATATAATTTTTTCTTGAGCTAGTATTTTAACTTGTATTCTATTGACATTGGCCACTGTCTCGGGAATACTGGTGTGATTAAAGATTCTCAAAAAAAGGATCATCCTGGAGAGGTTACAAGTGGTGTAAATTGACATGAAGTATGACACCGTGCTTTGAAGTCCTGCACCTGTCGTTTTAGATAGTGGAAGAATGTAATATAGTATTATATTGTTCATATATATATGTATTAGCATTTGTATTACAGTGACAATGAAATGCCTGAAATACTGGAGTTGAAGTGATTGTCTTTTGTTAAGCATTCTACGCAAGTTGTGACCATTTCAACTACGCTCCCTTCAGGAGCAGTTTTAGCAGACTTCTCAATTTTCCACAGCGGCTGGTTTCCTGAATACCATTTATGACTGATTTCTGTCTTTAGAAGAAAATATTTATTATGCAGATATATGTCATCCTGTGTAAACTTTTTACTCTTGGAACAGGGAGAAGGTGGCAAGTGTTGGTTCCAGTTGCTTTACCTAGAGCCATGAGAGGAGTGCTGAGGTGAGTCAGAAATGTCTGAGGTAGCTGCTGTTCTGTCTTTCCTACAGGTCCCTACTGCATTGCAATGGAAGGAGGTGAGAATACTTTATTTATAGCAATTAAAGGAGGGCACTGCAGGAGCTTTAGTGGCTCAGTTGAGTGTAATGGTGCGCTTGCCAAAATAGGGCTATTTTCTGAGGGGAAGTGGGGGCTAATGAGGAGAGACAGTGGCAATGGGAAAAAGAAAATACAAAGAAGCAGGTGCTGGTTCAAAGTTCTGCATTTTCTGCTTCGCTTTCAGAGCCTGTTAGAACAATCTGTATACATCTGTGTAGGCTGTTTGTATTGTAGTGGTTTGTTATAGAGAGGCGCCTTGTTCTACTGCTATGAAATAGAAACAGTGCCCTCTTTAAAGGTTAGGGAAGCAAATGTGCTTGGTGGTGTGAGCATTATCAGCCTGTTTCATCTGATTATATTGGGAACAAATGGATGTTCAACTTCTGACTTCAATAGCTAAGCCAATGGTGTGTACATCATATCAAAGTCATGCTTTGTGTTGGTATTAGTGTCCTGAGATGTAGGAATGTGGAGACTGACTAAGTTTTAAAACCAAAAAATACTTCAATTTAACAAATAAACTTTCAGGTCAACGTCTCTTGCACTTAACTCGTTCTATAAAATTAGAGTTCCGCACTTATGATACCAGTTTCAAAAGTTTTATTTTTATGTGCTTAGGTCTGATTGAGAGAAGTGTATCATCAAATGGGCTACATGTTTTTTTGATACATCTTATTCAACCCAGCAAAACCAAAATAAATCAGATATTGACAGTTATTCCCAGAATGACTGAAATAACAGATTAGTTTTCTTAAAGCTAAGTATCTAGTCTAGCCCTATGACAAAAAGATAGAGATGCATTTTTACAGACTATGCTGTAAATTGGGGCAGTCACATACCCCACTTCTGTCAGTGGTGGTGTTTAAATAACTACCTTGAAATGACCCACAAGTGACTTAAGTGTTTTGAAAAGGTTTGATCCACTGGGTGATAAGTATGGGGTACCACCTGTGAGATAGGTGGAATAGCACCATATTCACTTGAAGTTGTTTTAACAGTAAAACCTGAGGCTTTGTCAAAGAACCATTGGTCATGAGTGTTTTGGGGTTCAGCATATGGGAAAACACTGGATTGCCAGGATTTGCGCAGAGAGGCAAAGGAGGAGGTTGGCTTAACTCAGTGTTTGGACTTAATGGCAGTTTCTCGGCAGAAGTCATCTTCTCTCCCTACTGAGAGACAGATTTTAATTCAGCGTTTCAAATAACGGGGCAAAGCATTTCATATTTGTTAAATGGTTGTGGTCGAAGCAAATGTTGCTCAAGATGTGTATTGAAATACATGCACGGTGGAAAGTGAGGAACTTAACACTGCTGAGTTTTGACCTTATTTAGTAATCTGTGGACAGTGATAAATGGACTCATGTTGACTATGAAGTATTGGAATTTGCATCAATTTCTGCGTTAGTGATAATCTTGAGTATAGAAAATATCTTAATATGTGTGGCAGGAATAATTAGTATGGATAATAAAAATATAAATGAGTAAGAATATAGTGGTGCTTTGTGGATGGTTTGTTTTAGTTTCTTCTTTTCTAATGTACAGAAATAAGTATGCTGAAATAGAGCCTTAAACAAACCTCCAGATGACTACTTTCTTGCTCATGTTCACATGCATGCATTTTTATTTTTATTTCTCTATGAGGCATGAATTAAGATGTGACAGAGACTTGGTAGTACATTCATGCAAAGTGCTCTAACACGATATTGACTAGTGTGGGGTGAAATGGCACTGAATGAGGTACCTCCCTTAGTTTTGCTGAGTGAGCCATTCAAACCCTGTGCTTCAGAGGTGCAATGACATCTTGTTTCTCCATTTGTCAATCGCTTAAGAGATGAAGAAAACACTGAAGTTGCTAGTTTAGCGAAAACTCAAGTAAGAAACTCTGACTTTTCCTTTGCTGTGTTTATTAACGAGGCCTGTTATCGTCTCCCGGTTGTTTTGCAGCGGTACCAGAGCCCTGCTCCGTGGAGACCCCTGGGCCTTGGGCCCTGCTCCGCGCGGCCCGTTGATGCGGGGCGGGAGCTGCCTCATCCCGGTCGCGGGCGGCCCTCGGGATGGACAGCTGCTCCTGGATCAGTTCCAAACCTCCGCCGTTGGGAAATTTTCCAAATAGGTTAATTCGCCGCCATCGACTCGAAGGATCAAGTATTTCTAGCCTACAGGCAAGCCCAGCCTGGCCTTCGGCGGCGCTGCGTTGCCATGGCAGCGGGGGCCCGGCGGGGCAGGGCCGGCCGGCCGCCGCGGTGCTTTCTGGGCGTTGTAGTTCGCTAGGCGCGCAGGGCGGCGGGCGGCGGCGGGGCGCGGACTGCGCTGCCCAGGGTGCTGCGGGGCACTGCCGCAGTGCGCAGGCGCGGCCCGGGCGGGTCGGTGTTGTTTTTGACGGCGTCACCGGCGGTGGCGGCAGCGGCGGCCCCTCGTCCGTGCCGGGCCCCCCTGGGGGCCGCGCTCCGGTAAGGCGACGGGAGAGGTCCGCGGGGGGGGAGGGGGCTGCCGCCTCCCGGCCGGACCTCGGTGCGCAAGTTAGCCGGGGAGCGTGGCGGCCCGGGCCGCGGAGGGGCTACCTGGAGCGGGGCGAAGCCTGGGGGCGTTGGGGCCGGGGCAGGGTGGCAGTGAGCGGGGCGCGATGGGGCCGCCAGGCCTCTCTGAGGCCGCCGAGCGGATCCGCGGGCAGCGCTCCCCGCCGGGCCGGCCCCGGGCGCTGGCCTTTGCCAGCTTCCTCCTCTTTCATCATCTGCCTCCGTTTCCCCGGCTGATGCAAGGTGTTCTCTTTCATAAATGGTGTTATTGTGGCTGTAGCTGTTGGGGCCCGGCCCGCACTCCCCTGCAGGTGTGAGCGGGAGGGCGGCAGCGGGTGCGGGGCGAGGAGCGCCTTCAGGCTGGCGTTCAGAAGCTGCGTTGGCCTGGCTGGAAATCATGGCAGGGAAATAGTCTTTATGGGTTGCTAAATATATTCATCAAGAAGAATGTTACTTTGGGGAAGAAATTACACCGCTTTGTAGAAATAATAAACCTGCACAAAACCCCTGAGGTATAATACTGCTGTAATGTGGTTTTATTTCTGCTGTGCAGCAGAGAAGCTGCTGTAGAAGAGAACTGAGTTTTTACTTGGAATGACAGCACAGCAAACTCTAAAGAACGGCCATTCCTGTCGGTGCCTTGTTATTCATCTTTGTGAATGCTTATTGAGGTGTTTTTTAGTCTAGGAAATCCTCTTTGAAGACAGAAGAACTTCTTTAGACTGTTATTGTAATAGTTATTCTTTCTGAGACTGGTATTTATTCTACTTCACAGTGGATAAATAGGATGTGATATGTGTTACGTTGTCAACAATACATATGGCTGTAAACTTATACACTTTATGCTTCTGGTTTGCATTTCACTAAGTTTAGGAAAGTAGTTCACACTTCTGATTCCCTGCACCCTTCCCTCCATCCCTAACAAAAATACTTGGAGGTTGAACTCTGAATATAGTCGGTATTTATTTTGTCTAGATAGAAATTTAAAAGGCGATGTCACTGTGAGTGTAGGACGTTTGTGGGCCTAGAATCAGCTTTGCAGTTTAAACTGGAGTGTAGAAGAACTTGAACTGTAACTTTCTTTTGAAAAATAGCGGCAATGAAGATATTTAGTGAGAAGCCAAATCAGTGAAGCTGTGTCGGGGGTGTGTGTGTCTTTCCTTTTTTCAATCTTTGCTTCTGGCTTGGCCAGATGTATAAGGGAATGTGGAATACTCTACTGTATCCTACAGTTATCCCTGCTGATATTGGACTAGAACCCCTGTTAGTGTAGTTAGATTTGTTAGGAAGTTTGCAGTCTTCATGTCTGTTTAATTCCTGCCTGAAACAACTTGGTTTTTTTAATAGCTTGCATTTAGGAAGACAGTGCAAACTGTATCCAGCACCTTTGGGCAGGTAGGAGAAGCCTCCTGCTTCTTAGTGGGTCTTTGTCACTTCGTGGTGAAGAATACAAGCAGATGAAGAATTTGTGAATAGATCAGTTTAGCCATTGGGCTGAGATTAGCTTTCTGTGTTTCAGTTTACTTAGGGGACTGTAGTTGACCTCAGATTTAGTTATGACTCTGTGTGTTATATTAATCTTTTACAAAAATAAGCTTTTACAGAAATTAGCTCTAGATAATGATTGAAGTTTAGGAACACTGTACCTAGGTATTTTATTTTTATTTAAGCTTTTTAGGCTGTTTTGCTCTTTTAGAGCTAACTAATGATAATTAATAAAATGCTTTACTTTTGATAACTGGTTTACACATCTATGTGTGCTGAATGTGCTTGTAGGAATATAGCAACCCTAGAGATACCCTTCAGTCTGATGTCATGCTAGCTGTCACCTTTGATAAATTTAACAGTTCTGTCTGTAAACCTCAACGATTCTGTCATTATTCTTTTTTATTCCATACTTTTTCTTGATATTAAAAACTTTTCTGTTTTGGATATTGATCACCTGTATGCAGTTAAATATGCAGTACTAGTAGAATCTGGGTGAAAATAAGGTAAGGCCAGAAAGTAATAGAAAATAATGATTATTTGTCTGCTTGTTCCTGTGTTTATTTTTTTAATATTTTTTTATTATGCCAATACTCACATAGTTAGGTCCTGAAGCTTTCATTTGGGAACAGAAGACAGGTGATTAATGCTTCATGGAGCCTGAGGCCATAGTTGTCTATTCAGTAGAATTGGTTTTATGCAGTGCTTAATTACCTGTCAGTCTGTGATCTCGTTGGAGAGGGAGAAAATGATAAATGATGAAATGCTGAGTTAGCTAGAGGAAGACAGACACTATGATGTCCAGCACAGAGTCTGCTGTTATAACTTGCTCTTTCTAAATCTGTAAATGCACTTGTATCAACAGATTTTTAATTTTTTTTTGCCTATTAAAGTGTTTGCATTATGTGACTTGGTTGTTTTTCAGCTGGCACTGAGATGCACTAATACTGGAATTGCCATGTTATGAAACCACAGCCTGAATTTCTTCCACAGTGGAGATCAAACTCCCTAGTAAGGACTGGGTAACCACCTGTACTATATTTGCCCCAAACTGTACTTTTTGTGGTTACACAAAAGGCTTGGTTTTCAACAGCAATAAGTTTGGTACTCTTATGGTCACTCTTATTCACTGAACTGTAGAATAATTAAATGGAAGTGTTTTTATACTGAAGAGAATTCTTAAAAGATAATGTCACATCACCAGTACAGTTTTTGCAATGTAGCCAGTGATGTTTCCGATAGGGAGCAAGTTCTGATGCTGGTAGTTACCTTCCTCTGAAAGGAATGCTGCTGCTGCTGAATTCCTGGTCAAATAAAAAATAATTTTATGACAGCAAGCAGATGTTATCGCCTCGTGAGAACTCTGGAACACAGTCTTTGCCATTTGGGCATTTGTTATTTTTTGATGATTGAAGTAGTATGATTTTTAAAAAATCATTATTTTAAAAAATATATTTATGATTCAAAAGAGTATGAATTTAAAAAAAAAACAACAACAAAACAAACAAAAAACCCCATCCAAACGAAAAAACAACCCAAACCCACCTCCCACCGTGATGTTCCTATCTGAGATTCCAGGAAAAGCACTAATGAAAGAAGAAAAAGGTCTAGAGGAAAATGACAACCATATTCAAAGTGGGGCTTTATAATAAATGGAAATCCAGTTTTTCAGTAATTTTGATACCTGTGTTGATTCTTAGTGAATATTTTTGCTTTATAAACTGTGGTTGTGATGATCACTGGATTACTATTGCCTTTTTTACAGAGGAATCCCAAATATGTTAGTTGAAGTTGATGAGGAAAAAGTGTTACATTAGAAAAACACATGATAGCTACCATAATGCAGAGATAAGAGACAAATGTTTACTGTATTTTTAAAGAAACCTAAATGGAATTGGAAGTTTCATATCTTCTTGTGCAAATTTCTAATCTCACTGGCATATTTAGATGTTCTAATTCAAGGTTTGTGTATATTTTCTGTGTTAACAAACTAGGAGTAAAGACAGAATTGACATGAAGTAGGGAGTAAATAAATTTAAACAAATAGGTGCTTTTCTCTGTGTTCTTACTAGAAGTAACTAAGTGTGAGAAATAAAGCAGATGTCTGAAGTTCTCAGAACTCTCTGCTTTTCTATAAAACAACGTTTATATTGATGGCTTTATTGAACCATTATTTCTTTTGCTGTTTTGTTACATTGTATGTATAGCATAACACACAATTGATTGGAGATTGTTCTATTTTGGGGAAGTTTTTTCCCCCCAAGTTAAATCTGTAGTAAATTTTATTTAACAACTTGATATATTTTTATTTTAAGGAACAAGAAATGCATTAAATTTCTTTTTAAAGTCTTTCTGTTAAGAACTTTAAAAAATAAACTGGATGTCTAACAATAATGAATACTCTGTATTCTTCGTAGAGGAGAAAAAATAAACAGGCAGCTGCAGGCAGATAGTTCTCTTCTGAAAATAACTTCCCAAGTCATCCAGTAGCATTGTAAAAGGTAAAATTTGTACTTCAGGTTTTTTTTGTTCTGTTTTTGTACTCTCCAGGTACTCTCTCAATTTTCTTCAGAATCAGTATTTTAAGAGAACTTGAAAGTAGTGAAAGAAACACAAAACATTGTTTTGCCCCACAGTTGAAGATACTTAGTTCCAAAGGTCCTAATTTGTGTTGTCTCCAAAAAAGATGTTTTTCTTGAATAAACTGTAGTTCCTCTGCATGTAACAATAACTTCACCTACTGAAATGTGTTTTAAACAATTACGCTACAGACAAATTTTAATTATTGATTTATTGACTAGCCTCATTTGTTCTTAGCTAGTCTAAGCGCTTTTTGACTGGCTAAAATAGTTATGTACCTAACAAAGCCATATTTGCTCTGAATATAAAAAAGATAATAGCAAATATGTACAAAATAATATTTTTTTCTAAACTTTTATTATCTTTTTCGTTTTTTTTTAATTCCAGAATAACAGTTTGTGTGTTAATGCAGTGTTCTGTAACATTATGATTTGTTTTCTTTGGTTTTTTTTTTTCAAGAGAGCAATGAAATTGTGTATCTTGCATCTTAAAACAATCTACTTTTACTTGCAGTTTGCTTTGAAAATGTCTGAAAATTCCAGTGACAGTGATTCATCTTGTGGCTGGACTGTCATCAATCATGAGGTACCCAATCTCAAATTAATAAAGGTCTATCAGATTAAGACTAGCCATATGCAGTAAAATATTATTTCAACTTTGTAGTTCTTGTTTTGTGTGGACATTGCATATCAACAGAGAATATAGAAGAGAGAGATTTATAAATAAGAAAGCATAAATCAACTGTTTTATGTAGATCCTTTATTATATGTGTATCCCTTACTATAGCTGATACAAATTTTCTTATTTAAAAGAATAATTTTTTTCTTCAAAGTTTTTATTTGAGGAATTGCTAGAATTTTAGTGAGATGTTCTCCTTTGTTCCATCTTTCCTGAAGACATTGACATGCTCTGTGACTTTTCTGTTGTTGCTAATGTAGTTCTTTTCCTTCCAAATCTCCTTCCACCACTGCCACGACCACCCCACCCCACCTTCCCCCCCCAAAAAAAAAAAATGTTGGGAATAATGGGCAGGAAAAATAGACAGAAGGAAATGATTGCATGAGTTCTCCAGGTGTTTTCTACCACTAAACTAGGTGATCCTAGCCTCAACAGTTGCTGTTTAGGAGCAGCCCTCTGTCTTTACATTCTGTCTGCCTTCCTGTGAAGCTACAGTGAGTAAAGGAGTGCCAACATTTTATTAGGTTTACTGGGAAATGAAGGTGATGGCAGGGCAGGGCAGCTCTCTATAGCATCTGTGCTATAAGGTCAGGAATGAGAAGAATAGCTTTCTTGGAGCTTAACGTGATGATTGGTGAGGGCTTGCTGTACTTACACTTGGACGATCTTGAAAAGTGTAACAGCCTGGAGGAACCTTGGGGGCGGTAAGAGATTCTTCGGTGGGAAGGACTGAGTTTTGAAGCGACTTCCTTTTGTGTTTTCCAGGGACTCGCAGCAGCTTTTAGTGCAAGTTCTTTGCAGTTCACACTGGAATTCTGGGTTTCCTTGGCTTCATTTTTCAGGAAGGAGAGCACAAGGCATAAAATACATAGAAATAATCTGGATGTTGGATGTTGTGGAGGAGGAATTCACATGGCAGTGCAGGACTGAGCCAGTGGCAGCAATTGAGAGAATGGGGTTTTGTCCATTAGGCAAACTGTCACTGAAGAAGTATCCTCCATAAGGAAGTGTACAAAAGCAATCTAATTATTGTGTAAGGAAGTTGGGATGGTAGATTGTGTGGCAGCAGAGGGAAAGAGCTAACAGGCAAAAGACTGTTGGTTCAAAATACTTGCATTTTAAAACTTACTCAATTGATGTGTGGAGCTCTATCAAATTTGTATGGTTTCAGTTGTGTTTCTGTCCATCTTCTGATCTCTGCTATAGCTTCATTTATTAGGCATACTTTGATTTGGGATGAAATGCTAGAATTCCCTCTTTATTTGGTCAAGTCTTGGGGTATAGCTCTTTGTAAAGTCACTGTTATGTCTGTGTAGCCCTCGTTTAATTTGTGTGTTTGTTTTCTATCTTCTGATGTTTGATTAGTTATATAAAGTGACCATGGCTTTACTAAAACAAAAGTAATTTTTAATTCCTAGTAGAATAAACCTTGAGACAAAAGGGAGGAAAAAAAAAGTGAAGCAATTGAAGGTCTGTTGGGATGGGATTTGTTGTTGCCTAGGTGTCTGCAGGTTAGGTGTCTGAATCTGATGTTGGTGTCTAAGTTTGCATTGTATAGATTAAATCAATACAATCAATGGAGTCTAGAGAGTGGTAATTCTTATGCTAAGGTCAGCACTTGTATTTGATCAAATGACTTGCTGTCTTGACTCTGGTCAATGGAGTTGTTCATAAAGGTGCCTTCAACAGTTTGCTCAGGTGTAGGCACTTGAAGTTAGATAAGATTAATGTTTTATCTTACTTTTCCCTGGTGGTGAACAAGGCAGGCCTGAGTGCTTACAAACTCTGAGGGGCCCTACCTATTAGTGTCAACCTCCAGTATACTTTTCTACTTTAGTCCTGGGGTTTTCTGTATCTCCTCAGATCTTGGCTGATGGGTGGGTCTAGTATAGGGGTTGGGGGTTTTTTTGTTTGTTTTGTTTTTTAAGTATTGAGCATTGACTTGGAAACCGAGCAGGTTCTTGAGCCGGAATTCTCAGATCAAATGGGTTCACTGTTTTCCTGGAATGACACTTACATATTGGCTGCCTGTGTCTTCTTGTTGCCTGCCCCAAAACATCTCAAGGAACAGTACTTGAGATATTTCATTCATAGGAGGAAAATAGGAAGTAATGGGAAGAGATCATGGGTAGTGATCAGCTGTTTCCCCTTCACTGCACACTCCCCTCTTCGCTGATTATAATGAAAATCTAGGTAATTCAAAAGGCAAGCCATTACAAGCTTGTGATGGTACTAAAGTTTTGAAAGCTCACTTCAGTTTCAAGTGGGATACAGAAGTGCACAGGCTGCCAGACTTTATAGATATCTAATAAACGTGAAAGGATTTAGGAGTTGGCTACAACAGTTGGGTTACTCTGCTGTGAATTGCAGGCTTTACTTTCATACTTGGGATGCTTATTTTACAGATTGTACGTATCTATAAAAGACAACCAAGTCAAAAACTCTTCACTCGAAAAATCTTCACTCAGATTTTAATAAGTTAGGTATAATTGAGTGGTGAATTTCTGCAAAACATTTGAGATTAAAATTGTGATACTTTTTTAATCAAAAGAAAAAAATACAAAGTATTTGTTAAATTACTAAAGCAGTTAATTTTTGAAGCATTTTAAAAAGGAACATAACTTTGTAATGTGATGTAGAATGTATCTCAAGCAACTCTTTGAGGTATCTAACCTTCCTGAAGTACAGCCTCCTCTTAAAAACAAAAACATACATGTTTGCTTAAGTTTTGAAATGAGACATCTAGGGAAAGTGATCTGGAAGTATTACTACTACTGTAATTTCACACCTGCTGTTGCAAAAATAGCTATGTCTGTTTACTAAAACAGCTCAAGTTATTTATAGAGCAGAGTGACTTCGTATTTTTCAGTTACCTTTTGCATGTTTACAGTTTTCTAATAACCTCACTTGCATTCTATCAGTTCTTTTAAACAAAAATTGCAATATGAAAATTAAATATTTAGAATTGTCAACCATATTGCTTGGCTTTAGTGCCTTGCAATCTCTGAGCATTTTTTATCTTCAGTTCTAGTTTCGCTCTGAAGTTGTTGCTGACTGGCAGCTGACTAATAATTAAGACTTCTTTCCGGATTAAAGACAGGAATTCAATTTAGAGACTGTATAAATATGTGTTTTCCGGGTGTCAGAGATGTACTATTAAAACAGCCATTCAAATTTGCTGAGAGGAATTGCAAAGGAATTGAGATGGAGTAAATGTTTAAATGCATTTTTTTCCTGGTACTTACTAGAGTTGATGGTGATACTCTTGAATTTCCATTTTTGGGAGTGGGTGGTGTATTTACATACAATGCATGGGCATACGTGCAAGAATTAGATCTCATATTCAAAACTCATTTGACAACCTCCTCTGTCTCTCTAAATTCTATTTAATAAATAGGTCTTATAAAGCTAATAGAAAATAATTATTTAAAATACTTAACATAGTTGTTAATTGATGCCCAAACTGCTTTGTTTTCTAGAATTGTCCTACTCTGCCCTTTTTTAATCATGGTCACAAGTATTGCACACTAACAATTGTTTCCCTCTAGTTAATTACTTGGTCTTCCTCTTGCTTTTTGCTTAAAGATCTTCAGTTTTAAAGGTTATTATTCTTCTGTTTTTTTGTTAATGTCCTGTTTTCTTTGTAACCCTTTCCTTCTGCTTTACTGATGGAAAACCCAGTAACTGTAATGTTCATTTAAAACTCTTCAACTCCAGGGTTCTGACATAGAAACAGTGACTTCAGAAAATGGAAGCACAAATGATAACCATGAGTTTGTTTCAGAAGAATACGTTTCTTTGCAAGAAGAGGAGCAGCCAGTTGATTTGCAAGGTAAGATATTAAAAGAGGAACAGTTCCATAAAATAGGTTAGTGTCTGTTGTAGCATTGGCACAAAATTAGTGTTTTTAATGGTTTGTATACTTTGTAGGCCTCTGTCAAAGTACCTGCTTCATCAGGGTTATGGAAAATACTCAGTCATCAACTTTATACAAGGATTTTTTCTTTAAGTAGATGAGATTAGTAGAATGCCTTTCATTTTGTCATATTTTATAGTATGCACTGATGTTGCTGGAAAACAGTTCACAGAAGTGCTATTGATAAAAGAAATCTGCTATATTAAACATTTCTTAATAATGTCCTAGATCAAATAAGAGTACTTTGGAAGGAACTATCAGTGCTTTTACACCTAAAAATAACATTGTGGCACTATGTTGGCATTTCTTGAGTTGGAAGTGTAAGTCTGGTGCATATTAATATAATGAAAATCCTTCCACTTGTTTTAATTACTAAATTTACTACTCAATTTGTGGTCATACCACTCAGTAGTGGTATGAGAACGCAGGCTTGACAGGTTCAGTGTGCAGTTGACTAAATTTGAGCTTGGCCATGTTTCCAAATTCATAACCTCTCCTTGTAGAGACAGGGCTAGACACTCAAACACCATGACTATCTGAAAAATATCTTAATTACAAATGTACTGTGGTATCAGCTTACAGTATAGTGTTGGTTTTTATCTAACTGTGCTTTTTCATTCATAGGTTACTTGCATTATGATCAGTATGAGCATTTGAATTTAAGTGTCCTTCAAAACATTGTGTTACATAATGACAAATTGGATTCTGATGTTTGTTAGAGGGATATTAAAAATGAGATATAGTGTATTGTAAGAAAACCTTACCTGATATGAGTAGATAACAGAAATCTGTCACAATTATACATGTTTTAATATTATATGGGAGTGGGCATAATATGTGGAGTTACTGGTTTTAATTCTATGTTTGTCTGTTTTTTCCTCTATTTATTTATATAGCTCAGTGCGACAATGATGGAGAGATACCAGAGATAGATAATACTCTCTCTGCTTTTGAGGAAACTCAGACAGTTCCAGAGGTAAATGATGTTATGTTATTCAGAAGCTTCTGTAAGCCCCCTCTGCCAATGTCAAGTAACGTTTTGAAGGCATTAAAATAAAGATACTGACTTTTCCTTCTTTTGAAGTATTAAGAATTATCGCTATTTTAATTTTTTTTATATTGTACGTATCTGAGTAATTTTTACATTGCTCATTTCCCTAGGGAAAGAAAGAAAAAGTCCCTGATGATGGCTCCTGTGTTGGAACTATTAGTGATGATTCTGACATTGTTACACTTGAAGCTCCAAAACCAGAAGAAACTCAAAGTCAGGAGGAAGCTCCCGCTGATGGTGAAGAAGCTCGAAGCTCAGAGGATTTTAACATGGGCTCCTCCTCCAGCAGTCAATATGCATTTTCCCATCTGGAAACTGGTAAGAGCAATAAATTACTAAGCAACTGTGTGCAAAAATGTCACTGGGGTTGGGAGGAAAATAATCTTTGCTTAGGGAACCCTCTTTGTGTGCAGAGGAAAAAAAAATGTTCTCGTTGAGTAGAGTTCCGAGTATTTGCAGTCTCTAGGACAACTCTAGTTGCCCTAACTCTAAAACTTTGTCTAAATATATGTTTGCCATCTTTTTATTTGAAAGCATTTCTCTCCTGTTAAGTGTTAAATATTTTAAATAGAAGTAAATTTCTAGCTTATTTTTGAGAATTACAATGACTTTTAATTTATAGAATAATTGTAGGTTTCCTCTTGGAAATTTTTTCAGCTTTTATGGAGTTGGCATAAATAACTAACAACTGGGAGAGGATTGATTTTTGGGCCCATGAGGACTAATAGCAGTATGAATACAAAAATTTTTTGCTTACCTTCATAGCTACATAGAAAAAAAAAAAGTATATTTAATTTTTTTTTGAAGATACTCCCAAAACTTGACAGAAATGCAATGGATGGTATTCAGGAGGAAGGATATGAATATTTGGCCTATTAAAAATAAACAAACAAAACCCCAACAAATGCAAACAGAAAATCTTACTGTTGTGTTACTCTTCTCTAGTTCTTCCTTTTTAATGGTTTGGCTGCTTATTTGTCATCTTTTCTGTACTCTCTGTTCTCAATAGTGCTTTTGTTTTACTGACTTTTACCTTTCAAATAAATCTATTACAAGAGCAGGATTTTTCTTAAAATACTGTTTTGTTGTAGAAGTAGAATACAGCATTGTTAAAGGTTCATGTATCTGTATAGTATCCATCAGAATCAGAAAGTGACAGCTTAGCATGTAATTGTGACAGGTGATGATTTGTAACAAAGCTGTTCCCTTCTTTAAGTCTTCCGGATGACTTGACTTAATTTTTAATTTAAAATTGAGTTGACTTTCTTTTTTCTTTTAGGTCTGAGTTCTAAAATTGTTTTTTTTCCCCCCATGTTTTTGTACACAAAAGTCAGTTGGCTGGAGAAGCTGAGGAAGATTCCTGATTGTGTAAGGGGATGGGGAAATGAGGTGAAAGAGCATGTGGCTCGCAGTCTTCCTTTCCAAGGTGGTGTGATTAAATTTGATCAGCTTGTGTAAAGCTGATTGCTTGTGGCTTGCATGGAGTGTTCTTAAAATTATCAGTAGCAATCTGACTTGATCTTAGAGTACTGATATCCCAAACAGACGCTGAAAGCCACTCCTCAGTGAAGAATTTGGCTAAGCTGTTGGTGTTTTATTTGCTTTTTTGAAAAATGTTAAACTTACATGTAAATTTGGAATGGGCATCGGTAAGCTTTGCAATACATTTTAATATGTATACTTGACCATTTAAGTGAATGGTTCTTGTTGGATTCTAAATCTATGTGTGACTGGCAAAAAGAATTTCTTCCTTCTAACTTAAGATGGTTTTAGCACAGTCTAAAGTGCTGTGTATTTGATTGACTGAGAGTTATAGAAATGTCTGGAGTACTTTTGCATTTATTTGAAATGCCAAAGTTACAGCAGTCAAAATTTTCATGCCTCTTTTTGGCAATGGAAATCTTTGCCATCCACTTCTTGTTGAGATTTCTAATATGTTGGAAAAGGATGAGCTTTAGATTTTCCTAATATAGATACTAAAACATTCTACAAAGATTTTCTACCACTTTAACTTGCAGTCCAATTCCTGTTTAGGCTGTCTTCACTGTGCAAACAGAAATGTTTTTATATTGCTTCATGAATGAAGTTATCTAGCAGAAGTGCTCATATACTGAAATAAACTGCATCTGGGCTTTGGACGTGTCTGTGCAGAAATGTCAAAGAAAATCACATTCTTAACTGACATTGTTACTTCATCTAGTTTCTAGTGTAGATCTGACACTTCAAAATCATAGCAGAAGCTAGGATTTTGGGCTGCTGCTGTGGTCACACTTTGTTTCATTCATTTCATCCTGTGAATTTTAGAGTACAGCTTTGTACTGAATTCTTAGAGCAGCTGAAAGGCAATGTCATTCTTGTCCAAAAGAGTAATGCTGTTGACAAATTGCCAGTGAGTGTGTATGAATGGCTCTAAGTGTCTTACAGCCTTTTCTCTTTACTTTCTGATTGTCTTTTTTTTTTTCTTTCCTTCTATACTTTGTTGTCCAGTGTGTATCAAAGAATTTCCCATTTGGCTAGAAGCAGCTTGTTGCTTAATGACTTTTGTATTCCATATGTGTAAGCTTCTTTGGTTGTTGCAAAAAACCTAAAAAACCAAATAAGCAATAATAACACTTGTCTTATTAAGTATGTCCTGTATAATCCTTTGTAATGTCTGACCTCTGCATTCTAGTAAAAATACCCCTCTCCTGACTAATTTCTGAATGCTTGTCTTTATTGTCCAGGATTGGAGAAGAATGCATCTGCTTAAATGACTAATTCTAAAATAGTGTCCTTTTCTGCCAAGCTATATAAATTAATTTAAGAATTTGCATGTCAAGTAGCTGTTTAAGTGATTCGTCTTTATTGCAATGTCTGCTTGTTCAGTCTGGTTTGACTAATTGACGAAAATGGATTTTTTTTTTTTTCTTAGTAAGAGGGGAAGTTATCTTTCACTGTCTGGCCTGTTGCTTGTCTTTGGAGTCAGAAATTAGACGTGTATTCCAGATACTAATTGGTAACTTTTTCTGGGGTTGATGCAATCACTTCTATGAAGTTGGAATTTATTTTCAGTGAAGGATTTTAACTGGTAATGCTTTTTATAGATAAAGGCTAGCACTGCTTGGCATTTTTATCTATTCGGTGATGTGTGCATGGCTCTGCTCAAACAAATGACTCTCAGTTGTGAATGTTCAAGGACAGTAACTCTGTATTTATATTTTTAAATTTGAGTGATGATTTGTTATATGAGAATGAACAACCATATTTCTAGAAGAGGCATTAGCGTTGTGTAATTGCAGGCATCAAATTTAGAACTGTCTGGGCAGGAGCACTTTGTCATGTGCTGGAGGCTTCATTCATCACATTGAATCTATTTCAGGCATGTCAGTTAGGTACATGAATATAAATTTTGAAAGCTTTTTTTTCACCCTGCTACTGCTTCTCCTTGATATTTGCCTTACACTTGAAAATTATGCTTTCAAAGGAGAGAGATTAAATAATCATTACTTCTATAATGGATTGTATGAATTTGTTTACAGTAGGTACAGCAAGCATTTGTACCACTAATAGCAACAAGCAATTACAGCTCTCTTGTTATTTTCCTAGTTAGAATATATGGCTTTTGGGCCCTAGAAACATCAATGTACAAATGGCATCATAAATACCATTTCACAAAAATGCTGTAAAAGATACTTTTTATGGTTAGAATTTGTTCTTATCTCAAATCCTGGCTGATTCAATCTTCCAAAATGTCAGTCAGGTAACAGAAGCGTCTTGGATTCGAAGTGTTAGGGAGGGACAAAACAGAAGCACCTGAGTGGTTCTTTTCCTGTGCAGTAATGGTTGAAAATGGCTTTTTTGAGAGGTGGGAAAAGATGTTAATAGGTAGGATATGGTAGATATTAAAAGTGAACAAAACTACATAGTTAAATAAATTGGCAATGCAAAGCTGTGTTTGGGTATTTATAATAACTACATTAATGGAACTTTAATGGAATTTTGTCTGCAGCTGTATGTAGATCACAGGATAAGTTCTTTTAGACAATATAATAAAACTGTCTGTCTTTCAGAAGGCTTTGTTTTAGCCAGCCTTTCTGTTGCTCTCGTTATTAAATAGATCAGTCTCAATATCTGTAAGAGAAGGAAAACTGAATTCTTAACCTTTCTACGTCACAAGAATTTGCAGAGGCAGTACATGTAGGTGCTTTAAAAGGCAGGATTATCTGGAAGAAACACTGTCTAATCAGTGGAAGATAAGGTATGGGGAAGTGCCATACGCTTTTTTTCTGAGTTCTTGATTCTCTATCTTTTCCTTTTAAAAAATGATTTTTTAACTTTGGAGATCAAGCATTCCTTGCATATTATCCAGCACAAACTATCACACTGAGATATTTTTTTTTATTTTGTCTTATTAATGTTCTTTAAGATAAATGCCAAATATATTTTGCATAAATATGGTGGATTTTGGTACTCAAGTTGAATTTTAAAGCAACAACTAGTGCATTTTAAAGACTGTTCTATGTTGGTTTTCAGTTTTTTCGTCTCAGGCTGGCAATGATGAATCAAGTAGTGATGAAACTAGCAATCAGTCCAGTCCCACAGTACGAAAACGTCGGGCTAAGAAGAGGCTGATCTCCAGCTCCGAGGGTGAGGGTGGGTCACCCGCTGAACCGGAGTCTGAACCTCCCAGAGAAGAGCAGCACAAACGCCAGTTCAGTAGTGGCCTTAACAGATGCATCATACTTGCTTTGGTGATTGCAATCAGCATGGGCTTTGGACACTTCTATGGTGAGTTTGTAGAAAACAAAGTACATAGAATCGACATCGTACATAACAAATATTATTTTATTGTGACTCTGATTTTTTAAATTTCTTGTTCTCTGCTAACAGTCTAAATTTCAAAATGAGAAAAAGCATCTGCTAATGTATGGATAATATAGGAAGGCCCTTCAGCGGTGCTAAAGTATTTAATTACTTTTAATTATAAAGTAAATAAAAATTAATTAATTTTTTGTTGCCCTTCCAGATAGAACCTTCTTCTTGTTCTCATAATGCAGTGCGTACCCTTCATTTTTCACATCTGTTCTTATGAAACAACTTTGTAGTAGTGCTTATCATTCCTAACAGCATTGACAGAACTATTTCAGGCTTTTGTCCCCTATGTACTTACCTGGTAAGTGTAAGAGCAAGGCATGTTTTTAACTGGAGTTCATAATATCAATATTTTTCTCTCTCCAGTGGAGAAAAATAGGCTGTATTTGTCCTTGCAATTCCAGAATGGTTTAGGGAATTCAGGATACCAGCATTTTTTCCATGTTCAATGTGGTGCCTTAAGCATTACACAGATTGTTACTACATTTAACAAATCAGAACTCATTACAGATCTAAATCTACATAGTGCAGTCCTGATCTTCTAAGATACATGTGTCACGATAAAAATGATAGAGAACATTTGTTTTTAATAGTAACTTTTCCTGAGTGGATTTAGTTTTATATCAAAATGTGCCATCTTGAATGAAGTGATTCAATTTGAGACTGGGAATATGATTCTGATTAGATTTTATTTTCACTGATTGTTAGGAGTCTAAATTTTAACATTTATTTTGAGTTTTATAGTAATTTTCACTTGACCCTGATTTTTTTTGTTCTTAGGTAAACCTGAAGGTAAGAATCATGAGTGATGTATTGTGGATGATGTGCTTGCATTCAGATTTCCTTTTTAAATTGGGCGGGTGTATGTGTACACACACATCCATATATGTCTAATAATACGTCATAATTTGCCTAACAAATTTGGTGGCCTTTTACGATACTGCCACAGACTTGGTAGACAAGGGCAGAGCAACTGACATCATCTACCTGGACTTATGCAAAGCAT
>JAOXNO010000070.1:28093804-28111231 GCA_028565335.1 Limnodromus scolopaceus
GTGGGAGGTGTCCCTGCCCATGGCAGGGGGGTTGGAACTTGATGATCTTTAAGGTCCCTTCCAACCCAAACGATTCTATGATTCTATGTATGCGTACTTACAGTAAAAAAATTAATAAAGTCTGAAGGATTACTAGTGTATGTGGGATTATAGGAGTGACTAATCCAGACGTGTAAAATACTTTTTATTTAGCAGCTGCAGCTAGTAGTAGCTGGTGTAAAAACTGATTGATATACGTTGGCATGCTAGAAGCAGAGACGAGCGCAGGGCTAGACTAATGCTTTGTGATGGTCACTTGAGGTTTCACTTCTGTTAGTTATTTTACTGTGTTTCAATGATAAATATTATCCTTTTAAAGAACTTTGATATCTGTGGATGAGAAATAGATTTTGGAATCTCACTCAGGGTCATATCTTTATTAAGGAATTCACTTTGCCTTGTTCATTCGTTGAATCTGTACTTCTAAATGAAAATTGTCATTGCTGCTGACAGTGCTGACAGCGTTCTCAACAGAAAGAAGGAAACTCTCTGTGGCTGTAGTTTTTGCTTCTACAAGTCAAAGTTCCTCTTGTTTATGTGATAACTAATCTTTCTACCACTAGAAAGGAAATTAAACCCTGCTTTCCTGAGGTGTGTTTTTGAGGTTTTTTTGAACACAAACTTTAAAAGAAAAATCCATCTCCCTAGAAGACTACTTTGCATTTTTTTGATTCAACTTGGAATGAATGTTTTCCACTACAGTCTTTTAGTGCTAGGCTAATTGCCATGTGAGAAGATTGGAAAGGGTTACTTTTTATGAAATTACTTTTTTTTGGGGGGTGGAGATGTTAGAATAGTGTTTTCTCTCTAGCTAGAGCTCCAGGACCCCTTTAAGACTCTTGAAGATGCAGAAAACAACTAGGATTAGCTTTTAATCAGTAACTGTATCCTAATCAGTATTAAACTGAGTTAGCTGGCTTTATGATACTCTAGGAATGAGACTCAAAGAGGACAAACTTTCCAGGAAAATAGGTAACTGGAAAAGCTAAAGTTAGGAAGCCCTTGGCAGAAGAGTGTCTCCTTATAGGCATTCAAATATTTAATATTTTTTCTTTAACCAGAATCTGCAAAAGAGAATATTGCTGTAATGTTAGGGATTTGGATAGACTGCTTAAAGAATCTGAAGGATACTGTGACATAGTACCAACTGGAAACACAAACCAATTGCAGAGAAATGGTACCTCACTACGAGCATTTTCAGTGTCTTTGGTACCTCTTCTGTGTTGCTAAATGTGATTTTTGCTTACTGAGTCTAAGTTATGATTCTTGATAAGCAGAGACACAGAATTTGAGTTCTCAAAATTACAGTTTTTCTGTAGTTCAGGTTCCTCTTAACATGAACCTTTTACACTAAATGATGATTTTTCAGAGGCAGTCTTCAGATTCTTAGGGTCAATGGACTTCTTCAAAGGTATCTGTAAAACAGATATGAAACACAAATTTACTGTCAGTATATTTAAATTCACTTATGCAAGGATCTGTGCTTCCAACAAGTGTTTATTATTACTCTACAAACTTAAAATCATTGCTGTAAAAAAGTTCCTTTTCTTTAGCTGAATTGAACTATTGAGGTTCAACTTGGTTTAGTAGAGCATTGTCTGTTTTGAAGTTCATACTTGACAATATATTAAATAGAAATTGAGAGCACAAAATATTATTTGGTGTAATACTGTTTCTTCTGATTAATAATATGCTTCCCCTCCCCCCCCCTTTAAATACAGGAATAGAAATCTGCCTATGCTGCATTGGTTTTGAAAGAAATACTTAAAACTTGTGGTTGATATCTGCTGTGGAGTCAATTCAAGATAATTTTAAAAGCAAAGAAATAAGAACTACATCAGTGTTAGGATTTACAGAACGTGTATAAGTAGGGAAGTACCCGTAAAGAAGTTTTGCTTGACGGGAAAAAAATAGTGGCTAGCATAATGAAGATATCTTTTTCAGAAAACTAGTGTCTCCCAGCCTTTATCTGACAATTGAAAGACTGGATATTTGCTTACTCTTCACTCATGGATAAGAGTGACAAGACAGGGCCTGCAGATACTTGCTGCCTTGTGAGCAGTGCATAATAATGGTGTTCCTGCATGAAAGTTTAAGTACTGCGTTAAGATCCTCTTATTCATGTAACTTGACTTAACAGTAAAAGCTGTAATTCTGAAATGGATAATGCATGGATTAATGGTCTCCCTTTTACCCTGATTGGCTTGCATGTTACTAAAAAAATGACAAAAATAAATCACACGTACTCTTTCCTGCATAACTTTAGTTGTTTTGTGATTTTTGTGATACTTCCATATAGTGTTCCAAAATTCCTTAGTTTGTTATCATCAAATAAAAGACAGCAAATTTTGGGGTCGTCTTGAGAAATTGCTTGTCATTGGAAGAAACAAAATCAGTATGTAACAATCTGGTTTTATAGTCTTTATTTTGTTACAGCTAAACAGTTACTAGTAAGTACTGGGCAGAAATTGCACAGTAAGAGTGCTTTTGAAGTTGCAGACAAAATGAAGATGATGTTTAGTTAGTCTGTTCCTCTGACTACTTAATCTAAGTCGGACTATCAAAAGAAAGTTTTTATCTTTGTAGGTACAATACAGGTCCAGAAACGTCAGCAGCTGGTGACAAAGACACGTGAATTAAAGGATATGAAAGATGACCTTTACCAGTGCCAACAAGAGCAAGGAGAAAGCATGAATCATAAAGTGGGGGTATGTATTAATTTAGCTGGAAGTCATTGGGTTATTCTGTCATTATGTGTGCAATTTACACAAAGTGAAATTAATTTATCTCACAAATCCATTACATTTTTTTCTTTAGGAAGTTCTTTCTGAGAATGTAATTTTTCTTTCCCTGAATTCTTGACAAAGATTTTGTATTTTCATCAAATTTGTTATTAGAATGTGTTTAAACATACTGGGGTTTATGTGTATAGTCTAGGAGTTATGTGGAAACAGAGACTGTTTCTTTCCCTGTGACATAATGCCAGGTTATCATTAATGAAGGCAGCTGAAGTAGAACATGCTGGTAACCTACAGGTTCTTTTTTTTTTTTTTATTTATTTTTCTTTTATGTTGCTGATAGCAGCATTTAAACATAATTCAATAGAGTTTGTCAGGGATAGTTACATGAACATGTATTTTCAGCAGCAAATTTGGTTCAGAATCAGTTCCTCACTTTCTGCCCCAGCTGTTGAATGCCCTTGCTTCTGGATTTGCAACCTCTAAACCCAGTTTGCTGAATGTAAATCAACAGCAAACACAGATGTTTTAACTTTCTTTTAAGATGGATCAATTCACATACCTGGTTTGCTATCCTTCAGCTACTGAAACCAATGTAAGCAAGGGGTGATGATCTGTGGTTGGAATGGAGAGCCTGTCACGTGGTCTTTGTTGCCAAGAAAGTGTGTGTTTGTATATCCAAGATAAACAAACAAGCTCTATTTTTGCATCTTGCTGCAACGTGTTTCACTGTATCCAAAATTATAAGTAAACTCTGTCTGGGCTACTGTGGCCTCTCATCTTTCTAGCTGAAATTGTAACAATTCTAATTGAAGTATTTTTGCTTGTTTTCTTTTTGTTTGTATTAGTCACTGAAGGGAGAGCTTTCCACATGTTTGACCTCTACTGAGGTGGAGAAGAAATCCTTTGAATCTCAAAAAAAAAGTCTTGCTGCAGAAAATCAGCACTTAAGAGAGTCTCTAGAGAAGGAAGAAAAAGCTTTGGCCTCGCTTCAGGAAGAATTAAGAAAGCTAAGACAACAAATCAGAAACTTAGAAGATAAAGGTACTAGCACTGAGTCTATTGTAATGGAAAATCAGAAACTACGGGAACATTTGGAAGAGGAAAAGCAAAGAAACCACAACTTTCTTAAGCAAAAGGAAACACTTTTTGCAGAGGCACAGATGTTAAGGAGAGAACTGGACAAAGAACGTCACGTTACAGAAGCTCTAAAAAAAGAACTGGAACAGTTAAGCTCTCGTCAAACACCTGACAATGCTGATGATGATACATTAAGAGAAAAAGAAGAAATAGAAACTCTGCGAGGAAGACTAGTAGAACTAGAAAAAAAGCTAAACTTTGAGCAACAGCGCTCTGATTTATGGGAGAAGCTGTATGTTGAAGCGAAAGACCAAACTGAAAAACAAGAAATGAGTGAAAAGGGACAAAAGAAAGGTCCTAAAGGGCAAAATAAGACTAAAAAGAAATCAAAGGAATCGTTTTTTGGTTCAGTTAAAGAAACATTTGATGCTATGAAAAATTCCACGAAAGAGTTTGTAAGACACCATAAAGAAAAGATTAAGCAGGCTAAAGAAGCAGTGAAAGAAAACCTGAAAAAATTCTCTGATTCTGTAAAGTCTACATTCAGACACTTCAGAGATACCACAAAAACCATCTTTGATGAAAAGAAGTCAAATGATAAAAGACACGAGGCAAACAAGAAAGCTCGAACTTTTTACCGAGAACATAACTCCTATGAGAATCTGAAGCACATGCATTACAGGGGACCTAACGTGCCAAAAGAATTCAGAGATGGAAGAAAACATCAGTTTACAACATTTGAAAAAGATACAGATTCACAGAAATGTCTCAATGATCCTTTGTGTAATAGAAAACATCAGTTTGTCCTAAAGGGCTGCTCTGGTATTTTTGAGTGTGCTCATCAAGAATTCATTAGTCTCTTTAACAGAGAATCAGATCCTATCAGGGTGGATGAATTTAATCGGCTAATGAAGAAGTATTTGCAACAAGTTGTACATAACTTTCATCACTGGAGAGAACTAGAAAGTTTCATCAATAAGTTTTTTTATAATGGGGTATTTATACATGACCAGATGCTGTTCACTGACTTTGTTAACGATGTCAAGGATTACCTGGAAGATATGAAGGAATACCAAAATAATAATGAAAAGGTTTTTGATGATTTGGACAAATACATCTACAGATACTACTTTCATTATGATAATTTACCCCAATATGGACCCAGGTTTGTTTCCATGTTTCCTGAACTTGTTAACAGAATGAAGTAATCTTTGTAAAGACAACTAGTATCCTTGTTCTAACAGGTGATCTAGCATGTATGTGTATATACGTATATCCATGCTAGAAGACCTTCTGAATGACTCAACAGAAATACTAGATTGTGTTATATAAAGAGGATCTGTAGTACCTATATATATAAATTTTGCATGTGATCTTAATTTAGGAGGCACTGCAGATCTACTGTACATAGCCCAATCTAATATTTCTACTGAGTTCTGTAGAAAACTGTGTAACTGCAAGTAGGATTACATTAGACTGAGCAGCTGTGATTGCCTAGCTGATGGAATGAGTAACTAGTTCAGGAGAAGCACTACCTAGGACTTCCTTGTTGTCCTTCCCTGAATGAGGTTTTTGGATATATTTGAGTAGTCTCAAAAGTCCTGTTCTGGCAGGTATATTCCGTGCTGGCTTTTCAGGGGTTTCACTATTCTTTTAGAGCTTAGTTAGCCTGTGTGCCCAGAGCAGAGCTACTCAAATGGTAGGCTTCAGTTCGCATCCTCACCCTGACTATGTTTTGTTCAGACTTGGTTACAAAGGTCCTTGGCATGCATTGTTTCCTACATTATTTTCCTGTATCTACTGGTATTCTCAGGGCTTCTACAGAGCGGCTGAGGTCTGCTGCCTGCCTGGCCCAATGGAGCTAGATATGGTGGACTGTTTCTACTGCATAGACTTGGGTGAAAGAAAATTAAGCAAAGAGCCTTAATATATTGTGTGGAACTTGCTCTTTCTGAAACACTTATGTATATATTTTATGTAGCTTTTATATCATTACTATTACAAAATCAACTATGTAGTCTCTTGTACTAATGTTTATTCTGATCAGGTAAGAAAAAATGTGATATATTAGCTAATTTATAGTACAGAAGAAGTTGTTCTTGTAGATGTAACAGCTTTTCCCTGTGCTGGTATTCAGTGCAAAGTGTAATATTTAGATCAAGGTGCAGTTCTTCATCAGGTTTCTGTTTTGGACTTCTGTTGTTTATTATTTCATGTGTTTTATTGCAGCAGGAAGTCTGAATACTTAACTGCTTTGGGGTTACTAAATATTATGTGAGGTAGTACTTTCTCTTATTAAAAGTCAAGCCATGAGGATGATGCTCCTATTATCAGCTACCAAATAGCCTTTTTAATGTGTAGTTTTGGCAAACACATAATTTTATGTTTTTATTTTATTAATTTAAATACTGAATTTTTGGGCTCTTTAGCTGTTTGCAGAAAAACAGAATATCAAATTAATTTACTGATAGCTTTATACAGAAGTTTGTATGATACCGAGGATGAAAATAGCCTTAGCTTAGCAAAAGGGTAGAGACGCTAGTCATATGGTAACAGCACGTAGTATAATGGGACTGTTTGCATCAAAAACTGCAACAGGTGAGCAACAGTGTTTTGTCAGTGCCCTCCCTCTGTGTAAATGAACTTACTGTACATGAAAATTGCTGAAGTGCCTATATTTACACAAAGCATGCTTTCCTAAGGGTCTGTAAACTTTTCACTATTTTTATAGTGCAGAATATAATAGAATAACTGAAAAATAGATTTGAGACCTTGCTCAAGCATCACAGTAGGGATAATCAAACAGCTGTTGACCTAGTTTTATTCTAAAAAGAACTTCGGGCAAGCAGCTGCAAAGTGTTTTTATTTTTAGAAAGGATTTATTTCAAATATACCAACTTACTGATGATTGACACAAACAAATAAGCCCTATGCCCATTTGGCTTACATGAGAAAGGGCTACTTTTTAATTCTGTTTCCTTTTCAGTCAGCCTCAGCATGTTAAAAACTGTTCTTGACAACGTGATTGTGTTTCAAAATGCTTTTAGAGATGCTTTCATAAGAATAGTAATCAGCTTTTGTTTACTCCTTGCAGTCGACCTAAAAGGCCTTCTTTTACACAAACTGAAAATTCCAGACATGAAAAACAAGCTCAGAAGTACCAGCACCGTAATAAAAGAGAAGGTAAATGGCATAAACATGGTCGCACTAATGGAAGACACATGGCAAATCTTGAAATAGAGTTGGGGCAATTACCCTTTGATCCAAAATATTGAGTAATATATGGTAAAAATAAGATTAGAATTAATAATTCAAATCATCTCTGGAAACTAATTTTTTTCAACCAAGCAGCAAGATGCAAATTTTTTCTCTAATTTGATTTTTACACATTTTTGTTAAAAGGCAGAAGTCAAGCTTTCTAATTTGCATATTCTGTACTGTTGCTTTAAGTGTTCTTTGGAAGTGATGGTAGTTTGGGTGCCAGCAGTATTGTTGCAGAAACTAGGCATGCAATGACTCGTGTATGAAAAATATGCTTAATTGCATTCCATTAGTGTAGTTCAAGCTTGAGTCATGCATAATGTACCAATAATTAACTCCGATGTTTGATATACTAACTTCATCTCATCCTTCAAAAAATAGGTCTACATTATGGTAATGTATTTGCTAGTGTTTTTGTAATTTTACACTTGCTTCTTGTCTTTGGGGGGGGGGGGGGAGGTTCAAGAGCCTGTTGAATTGTGAAGAATTTGCTGTGCTGCATTCTAATCAGCTTGCTGATTTAAGCACTTGAAATGTCTTGCATATCTGCATATTGTAGAAGAAAAATAAAGAGACATTGTGGGTAAAAGTCTTTATTTATGAAACAAACCTGGCATAGCTGTACAGTTCTATAAAAATGGTCCACTCTTGTCTAATTTCTTATTGTTTAAATAGTCATGTGGTAACTTTGGTCTTCCTGATGTTTTCTAGTGATGTAAGGTAGGTCAGCACCCCCCAACCTGCCATACTGCTACTGAAGTTGCCTTCAGGCAGAGGTTTAGATGTTTCCAGACAGCCAGTGGCTGCAAAAACAGCCTTCCCCATTTAACTTACCCGGTTTCAGACTCACTACTCTCTCCTGTCTGCAGTACAAGATCTTCTAAGCATAGTACTGCTAAGCAAAACTGATCTCATTAGGTCTTAAGTCTAGAAACTGATCTTCAGGTATGATTCACTTCAGTTTTTTTTCCTGTAGACGTAGATGTGGCTTCCAACTCGTCCTTGAGGTACATGAGTGTGAAAGACAGTGGCTGTTTTCTCATAGCCCCTTAAAGCTAGAAATGACGATATTTCCTGTAAATGAACATACATTAGTTTCCACAGTCAGAAAGTGTAGTTGGGAGTATCAGAACAGTGTTCCAAAGTCTGAAAACCATCAATCCAACCTTCCCCTGGAAGTTTTATCCTTTATTTTAGGAAAGACTGCTAGAAAAAGAGGTACCTATCCTGTTTGATCCTGTCTGGAGTGAATATTCACCAGAGACTGTTGTTTGAGTACATGGACTTCATAGAAGAATTGGGGGGAAAAGGTACTCTGGCTGCAGGCATTTTTGCTTGTCATTGTTGTTAACAGGTGTATGGTCCTGGGAACAGACCGCACATTTGTTTAACTATGGTGTGAGAATTCCATAAAACATTACTTTCTGGCATGTAGAATTTGCACAGAGGAGAGGGCATACATGAGAGTTAAGTGTGTATCAATGCACTGGTATCTATACTGTGTTATGGACTAGAGGGTTCAATTTTCATTTACGCTGCGTTTAAAAGAAGTTGTTGACAAAAATTTTCAAAAGTCTTAACTGTAACTCTCTCTTAATTTACTTTGTAACTTGACCTCAAAACCAGTTTGTTTCATCTTGCAGTTACCATACCTGTTCTAGCACACTGAAGAAGATCAAATGACTGGGTAATAACGTATCATTGTAAAACTCCTTATTAAGCCAGCCAAGTGGGTTAGAGTAAAATACGTCTGCTTCATCAATATAGCTCTGATTTCCGGTTAGGTCTGGGGGACACTGAAGGAATCTCATTTTTAGAGGACAGTGAACATGACTAGGGAGAAAAACAAAACAAACACTTCAGGATAAATTAACCAATACCTAAGATTTGAAATGACTCATCACTTAAAGATACCTCAGTTAAAACCAAGATCGAATAATTACTTTTTTCCCCGTTGTATTTTCTTCCCTTCTGTACTTCATATGAAAGCGAAAGAGGATTCGGCTCCAGGCTGTTGTGACTATGTTGTTAGCAGTTCACAGAAAGCAGATTTATCTTAATAAAAATACCATCTGCATAACATCAGTTTATTAAAAAGGTACTTTTCCATATCACTTTTCCATATCACATACTTTCACTGTTTATATCTTATTTAACGTTTTGTTTACTTACCAGGATCTATTGCAAACTTTTTGGAACAGTGAATTCAGGCATTGTATGTTGCAATTACATTTCTTTACTCTCTAGCGGCAGATGTAAAGCTAAAATTGAGACATTTTGACTGTAACAATTAGTCTTTAGTTTTGCCAGAAAAGTTACCACAACGAGGCAGCATGAACTATGACTTTCAGAAGTCATAAGACTTACTGCATATCCTCATACAAAGCTATTTTACAAAAACTGAATAAAGCTTAGATGCTGACTTTTATTCTGTGGTATAACCATTTGGCTTATTTCCCCTATTCATTCTGTATTAACTGTATGAAAAATCAAACTCTTCCTCTATCCATCTATCCATCTCGATTTATTAAGCTTAGGAAAAAAAATAATTTCTGCTTAAGTGTATGGATTTTAATGTAATACACTGTTAACTATTTTAATACCTGTAAAATGGAGTAGAGTGACATGGCATCATGAAGAAGACGTGTGCTTGTGACTGGTAAGAGTTACTACAGAGTTGCTGTACGTGACTCATAACATCAAGAGAGCCTCGCTGGTGAATCAAGCCTGTGTACAGGGCTGGGACTAAATTTGATAAAAGCAGGAAAGTTGCTGCAGATTTCTTCCATGCTTTCAGGTGTTTCAAAGAATATCCTAGAGAAACATTTCAGTAAGTTTTGGAGATAAACAAATACTAACTGTTCCACGTAGTATTTTTGAAAGTACCATAACTTAGTGGAAAACCACTACTTGGTTGATAACAATATTGCTTTTAGGTATTTTAATACAACGTTCTTTCAGTCTTTACTCTTTAAATGGAAATTCAAAGGTTAGACTTTGCCCTTAGTAACTCTTGGATTTAACAGTACATGTTAAGCCCATACCTGTCTTGAAGTACAGAAGTTTGATTTCAAAGCCAGTGCTTTGTCTCCTTAGAGCTTGATTTTAATTTCTTGTGAGAGAAAAATAGCCCATTCAGTAGTTTGGATGAATGATATGTGGCGACTTACTGATGTGTTCTGATTTACGCATGTCCAAGTAGAGCCAGAATAAATGGTAACTACATGTGCTGTGGTATGGCTGTGGTATTCTTTTTCTCCAACATGCTGAAAGCTACAGCATTCCCTTACTGTTAGTCATTTTTGAGCTGCTATCCTTGGAAAAGCTTACTCCTCCATCTTTTCCCATCCCTGCCCTTCCTGAAGGAGCTAAGAATAGAAAGAGGCATTTCTACTGGTGCAAATAGCTGTATAAACCCGCTTTTCACAACCACAACTTAGATGAAATTGGCACAGAAGACAGCTTCACATTGCAACCAGTCTGGAAACCCATATTAAGTCATGTGCTTCGCAGTATTAGGAGATAAAAATATTTCATGTAGCCTAGCTCTGTGACCACCTTTACTGACTGACAAGAAACATGTTAGAATAGTCCTGTTTCAGAAGTGAGTAACAAGTAAATTAAGTTAGTCTTCAGTTTGTCTGCTCTGACAAATTGCATATCTTTATCTTGGATGAAAATAAAGTCCACTAATTAGTCTGTGGTTTAAACATGAGTGGAAACATTCTATTATAGGCTTTTTTTTTACTGCTTTTGTGAGACACTCTTAGTTTACCTTTAAGTGTACTTGGAAATAACCTTGAAATTCATGTGGGTTTTTTTTCTTTTTTTATTTATGATATTCTGAGCAATTTAAAGACCACTTTGTAACCACTGAGTTCTCAGAAATAACGTTTGTAATTCTTTTTACTGAAGTATCCAAACATGATAATTAGCTCTTGATAAATTGAGATGGGCTCATTCTGTTACAGACATGAATGTTTAGAGGGATCATAACAAAAAATAGTGGTCTGTTTGGAATTTTTCTGCATGTCAGGTAGAACTGGTTCATCTTAAATGTGCTATTGAACTAAGCCAAGACATACTACGTATTTGATCTTAGCAGAGAGCAAAATTATTGAGATTCCTACTTTTCTTTAGATCAGCAAAATAGGTTAAAGAAAATCACAATTTCAATTGATTTGTCTGTTTTGAACTTGCATTTCAACTAAAGCTATACAGCTTCACGTTCCAGAAGTTTTAATCTTTTGTTTGTAACTTTTCAGCAGACTAGACTTTACGCCGTTTCACTTTTCCTGTAGATACACTAGTGTAGTTAATAACTAGTTTTGTAAAATACAAAGTTCTTCCTTATTGGGCTCTTTTCTGTGTTTAAAAGAAAAAAAAAAACCAACAAAAAACCAAAAACCCCACAAAACAAAACAGGGAAAAAAGATAAATGAATACTTTAAAAGTTTCTGCTTAAGATTTTTATGATACTTAAGTTATCAAAAGCAATATGCTGTCTGGTTTAAATTGTGGACAGATTCTCATTAATTTTTAAGCTAACCACGTTAGGTTAGGGACCTTATTCCTGTTTTAATAAATTCACCTTAGAAAAGGATAAAGTTATCACATCAACTGATCTAAAACTTCTGTGGGAAGTAGCCTCCAGCTGGTGGTTGGTCAAGAGCAGACAGAAAACTAGCAGCATCATATGCTAATAAACACACCTACAAAAGGATAATTTTGGCTTTGAAGGCTTTGAACACTTCAGGTTTTTTTGTTGCATACTCAAAGGCATTTGTCAGGCATGTTTGAGAGAAGCAGGTGGAAAAATACTACTAAGGCGCCAAGGACCAAAATTCACTGTAAGGGTGGCATTGCTAAAAATTTAGGAGTCACTGAGGCAATTTTCATATTGTTTTGCAGGAAGTACTTTTACCTACACTAAGGATTTTCCATATGCGCTTCTCTAATTTGCTGTTGTTTTTTTTTCTTCTTTCCCCTAGCTGTGAAAAAAGGTAGGTTAGTTTTAAGAATCCTTTGTCAAATACCTACATTGGCTATTAACAGTCTTCCTTTAGGTAAAAATTATATACAGGGAAAGTTGCAAGACATTTGAAACCAATGCTTACCACAAAAAAACATGCAAAATGGTAGTACTGGATAGATGAACCTGAATTCTTTATGGCTCAGCGTGCTGTAATAAAACAGATAGAACACTACAGCGAGAAAGTTAAATGCATCAGTTCTGTTGACAAAGTATGTTTGAGAGCATGGAGGGCTGGAAGAAAAGCATATGCATGTGCTAGAAAGCTTTTGGCATTTAAGCAGTTTAGAGTAAAAATGCAAATTCTCACTTTATAAATATAATGAGTACATTCAAATTAAGATTATTTGGTCAGTTTAAGCCAAGCACTAATAAAAGTACCTGGCTACTATACCAATTAAGTGGTCTGATTCTATGACTACTAAAAATCACTTGGGTAGTACTTCACCGATTTGCTTTCTGTTATAACAAACAATAAAAAGGATGTTAAGCTAAGATTCAAGTACATGTTTGTATCTAACAAAGTAACATTCACCTCTGCTAGTACAACTGTACACAATTTCCCATGCCAACTTTTGGGTCTTTTTTTGGGATTGCTGTGAGACTTGTTTAATGGGAATCAAGCAAGTTCTTACAAGACTAAAGGACGCAAAAAAAGGCCTAAAACCAGTAGAGCTACATCCAGTTTTGAGTTTGACTGAAAGAAGAGATGGCAGTTGTGGCCTCGCTACTGTTTTGCTGTATTTTATTACCACTGTAGTCCAATGCCATTTATTACTTCATACTTATTAATTTGCTGTATCTTTTCTTGCCTGAAAGCATCTTTTGTTTAATTTACAGTTAATTCTGATGCTTTAGAAACAGCTTGCCATCGCAACTTAAAATCAGACATACAGTCCTATGATAAATATTAAGACCTATGCGTAGACTTGAGAGTGGAGTAAGTCTTAGAGGCCTGAGAACCTCTCGTCTTACTGTGGATGTATTAAAGAACCAAATGAAATAGTATTTTCATTAACAGGCATCCAGTAAGTATGGTTTTCTAACTAGTTCTGTTCTTGCTTAAACACGTTAGGTGAGTGAGTGTTTGGGGTTTGTTCATTTTCCATTGAATTTGGAAACTCGATGATCTTTAAGGTCCCTTCCAACTCTAACGATTCTATGATTCTATGAATTTCATGCCGAATTATTTTATTCTTTAAGGGTCTAATCAATTCTAAAAATACATGTTTGGTAATGATACAAGTAGTAGTATTACATAAAATTCTAGAAACTATTGTGTAATTGACTGCATTTCTTGGGAATATTTGAATAGCTTAAAGTTTTCTATCACTTAACCTGAATACTATGCTTTTTTGTTCTAGAGAGGACATGACCTTTAAAAAGAACAGAACCAGTGAAAGATAGTAGTTACACTTAGGAGAAATTACCTGTATACCAACACTGTCCAAATCACTGTCACTAGAAAGATGCGATACCTTTTTGGTGCCACCACACAGCCATGAATAAAGAAAGGGAGATGGGTACCCAAGATGACTGGTAGTCCCTGAGTGAAGTACCAGTGCCAAGGATGAGATCCGTAAAATGTTCCCAAATTCTGCAGCACGTTGAATTTCAAGAAGTTCAGCTGAACCAGCACCCACTGGAAAATTTAGGGTAGGGAGGAAGAAAAAGTTAAAAACAAATCCAAAGTGAAAACCAACAGCTAGAGTGAATTACAGAGTCATGATTGGCCTTAAATGATACAGCATCTTCATTCGTATTTACTTTTTTCTACTGACTCATCACAGATTTCCTATATTGAGCAATTAAACAGAAGTTTTTAAGTTTTGTGGTTTGTTGATAACTACTGATTGAGAGCTAAGCATACTGATTTTAAGTAACAATCTGTCATTGAAAATAACCGCAAAGTCAGCGTTTAAGAATTTATAGCTGAGAATATAGTTAAGAGATCGTAGGTCAGACACAGTCACAGAACTAACAGAAGTTAGAAACATCTGTCCATGTTAAAATGCTAAAGATCAACCTTTTTAAGTTAAGTTTAAAGCAACTTACCTTTCCAAAAAACACACGGTCAATAATTAAAGAAGTTCCTACTGTGACCAATCTGCAAAAACGGAAAGTTGGTTGCGCTGATATTGCCTGAATTACTTTCGTATCAGATTCTACGCTTCTTCAAATAGCTGTCAAAACTCCCTGAATAGTTGTTCTTGATTTATTTTTTTATTGATATTATCCATACTCTTAGCCATTTTACAGTGGCCAGTTACCATCACCTGGTATCCTTGGCACAATCCCAGATTAAGCTGCAATGCTGTTCATGTCTTATGCTCTCCTAGAGTTTTTCTGCAGCATATACATTAATTTAAAGGAAGCACACCCCTTCTTTAAACTTTTGGAAAAGGACTTTATTTTTTGCTTGTTTTTTACATCAAGTCAGCTTTTCTGGGTTGTCTGCCATCTTAAGATAGAGCTACGCCCATTCGTAGTTAAATTCTGAAAGAACTTACCCAACTGGAATGCAGCTGTGTAGGATAAAGTCCGCTTTCCTCTGTTCTTGCAAAAAATTACTGAAGACCAAAGGTATCCATGGGATAACAGCAGTGGGACGAATAACAATTGCAAGTGCTACCAGAGCTAAATATTTGCAACTGAAATGAGGGAACATAAGAAAAACAGAAGTTTATCAAAAGGTTTGATCTATTCTTTTGCAGACAGTGACATTTCAATAACTTAAATACTGTCGTGTCTCTGACAAAAAGTTTTTTTCATACTGTGGATAGCTTTGATCCTCTCACTGGAAAGTTGCCAAATATGTAATTGCTTTCCTTAGCAATGGGGTTACTAACTAGAAGCACATATTTGCTTTAAAATAGATAGCCAGTAAAGAAAGTTGTGACTACAAGTTCACCCATATCTGAACCCAAACAAGCTTTTGTTATCTTTTCTCATTACCACAAACTCCAGTCCTTTAAAGTTTCCCATAAAGTGATACTTTGTGCAAGGGAACTGGAGATAACTAATTTTACATCAGCTATATCACAGCTTCAAATACATTTTAAAGGAAATACCACAGCGCTGTTCCTTCCAAGATCTGGAGCTCTTACTACATGAATGAAGAGTTTTGGTTCCCCGTATCTTAAGGTAAAAGTATTTTAAACAGTATCAGTAGATTGGTCTTATCCCAAGCCAAAAATTATCAGTACTGTTAGTACAAAGTTTCTCACCTGCTCCCCATCTTGGAACCTTTTATCGGATAGTAGGAAAGAGCAAAAATGGTAAGAAGAGTTTCCATGGTGTTTGTTAGAGTTCTGGTACAGGAATACCATGTAAACCAGGAACACAGCTGGCAGAAGTACTGGAAATAATTATGAACAACAGGATGCAAAAGGAGAAATGTTAAAACAAATTCCGTAGTTTTAAATGGTGATAATTCTTCAAGGTGTGACTTACTATTATTTTGCTGTTGGTTACACTGCAACAGTGTTCATTAATGCGCATAGAATTTTTTTAAAGGCTGACACTCACCACATACTTTGCTGTTTCCGCATTTTCAAGGTGTCGCACTAATGAGTAAAGCTTCACATCAGCAAAAGCTGCCAGCACGGCCTGTGCAAGTCTAGGGACCCATATCTGGATAAGCAGAGAAAATGTCACTTGCAACAAACCTGCTAAATTCCAAGTTCAATGAGAGAACTACTGATTTAGTGGATGACTGTTCAGATATGAAAACAGTAAGTGAATTAGTGAATATTCTTTAGATCCTTTAATGATTTTTTAAAATATAAATAATAAGGTCCTTTGCTAGGACTGATATTTCTGCAAAAATAAAGAAACTCTAAAGTTCAACTGAAATTATTCAGAAATTGAAAGTAGGATTCTTTGCCATTCATCTCTAATGGAAGTCAAAAGGGGCTGCTGTTACTGAGTTTACTACAAATATACATTATTAAACACTTTGGAAAACTGAACTACTGAGGGTTTATGATGTAGTGGCAAACAATATCAGTATGAAACTCAAGACTGATGGAGGCCAAGAATAATCCTTCGCAGTCACAGGCATCAGTACTGTAATGGGAGGAGATCCATCAACCAGTTCTGCACCCGTGTGAAACACTTCAGAGGTCCCTGAGCTCATACATCTCTAACTGCCGCGTTCAAGCCTTTGTATTTTACCCAGACAATGATAAAGATGCACTGAATTTAAATACCATGCTTTTAAATTGAATTTCAGAAGCAGATGCGTTCTTTTGATTATACTCACCAGCAGCTGGACGTCATCCTTAGCCAGCAGCTGTAGAGCTTTGTAGATGCTTGCAAAGATGAGCGGGTATGAGTAGCCCCTTAAGCCGCTTGCCCATTCCCAAGTCAGGTAGCCATAATTACTAATATTAAGGATCGATCATGAACAACCGAAACGGGAGGTTTCATTCGAGCCCTGTTATTCTCAGACATTTACCCTTGCGGCCAAAAGCCGGGGGGGTATTTCTGTGACCGGCCAGGCCAGCGCCGTACCGCCGCGAAACGCTCCCCCCGAGCCTGGCCGGGACCCCCGGTGGCGCCGGTAGGAAGCGGTGCCGTGTTCCCTCCCCCCGGCCCGCCGCGAGCCTCGGCTGTGAGGGCCGAGGGAAGGATATTTGAAGGCCATGCGATGCGCCACCTCTAGCGACTGCCAGTACTCGTCCGGCACGAAGCTGGTCTGGACGAGGAAGCAATTGAGCGTCCGCAGCCCTACCGTCAGTGCCAGCAGCGCCGCCGGCCCGCCGGCGCCCCCTGCGGAAGGCAAAGGAAGGCTGTCCGACCAGGGCCCCTCCGAGGGTCGCCGCCGTCCTGTCTTGTCTTGACCTGACCTGCCCCGCCCCGCCCCGCTTACCGGCGCCCCGCTGCCCGGGGTCGCTGTACAGCACCGACCGCCGCTTGCGGAGCCGCACCGCCGCCGGCCTCCGCGCCCGGACCCGCGCCAACAGCCCGCCGGCCGCCTCCATCCGCGGGGGCGGTGACACCGCCGCCACTTCCTTCCGGTCGCTCTAGCGAACGGGAGGCTTCCGCTCGGTGGTCTTCCGTCCTTCAGGTGAGGGGTGCCGGGGACGTGGGGAGAAGCGCTCCCGGTGCTGAGGGCTCCGGACTTTCTGTCCCCCTGTCCCTTCACCTCTCTCCCCGCCGGGGAGGGAAGGCGCCGCTGAGGAGCGGCCGCGGGGCCTCACGCTCGTGCCCGCGGCGCTTCACGCTCGTGCCCGCGGGTGCAGCAGCGCCGCCTGCCGCCATGTTGGGGCGTCT
>JAOXNO010000070.1:28121422-28166681 GCA_028565335.1 Limnodromus scolopaceus
TTGAGGTATTGGCATGTTACTGCATTTATGGGCTGCTGCGGCGTTAAGTAACAAGCTCATTCACCTGACAGCTGGTCAATTTTCATTTGCAGCACATCTCATCGGTCCCTCTAATTTTTTCCAGAATGTCTTTTTGTGAGAAGCTGACTTTATCCCAAGGAAACAACTATAATTCTGTTCTCGAGTCCGCCTATACCAATTAATGTGTTCATACTTTGCCTATTTAGTTTTTTCTCACTTCTTTTTGTGTTTTGTAGGGTATTTCTGTCACTATGAAATAGTTGCTGTATAGCGCATCCTCTGACTCTTCCTGAAGTTTGCCAGCATATATGCAAATCAGTTCATAGGCAGTGTGTCCCAGGGGCTGCTTTTCCCCATCTTGCATTTTTTTAAGTTTCCTCTTTGATTCCCAGTAGAGGTTTTGTGGCACAGGTAGGATTTATGGACACTAAGAAATAACATGACCCTTGGCAGTCTGCTGGTTGGTTTTCATTCTGTAGACTTGCAGGTCATCTGTTGAATGCACATGTAAAATCTACAGCTGTTGGTAAGGGCATGGTGAGCTTTTCGTGTGTGTTGGAAAAAGCCGTTAACTGGTCAGAGTGCTAAAGAAGAGATCTCGAACAGAATTGGGTAATTGGGGCGTGGGAAGAGTGGAGTCAGTTAACAGTGGTGTCAGGCACAGCTTTTGGCTTTGAAAATACAGATGAGTTGTTCAGTAGCATTATCTGAAATGGACTGGTGCTAGATCCTCCTCTTTCCTGATTTCTTTCCAGTGCCAGATGTCTTAATTCCCACAAGAACTGTAACAATCCAGCATTTTTTTCTGGGCAAAACACCTGCTACAGGGCAGGTTGGACACTTGCAGCTTTTCTCAAGAGCATGGAATGTACGAAGGCAAATATTCTGATGGTTGTGATGAAGAATGTTCCACACTGTGCATTGTGTTTGACTCTGCTCAAATTTCCTCCTAAATTCTTAGGCCTGTATAGGATAGATCAGTTTTATAAGAGGGCCATAAATTCCATGCATTCAGGTCATGTTCATAAACTTGCTCATAAAAACAGTGAGAAGATTTAATAAATAAATAGGTGGCCATTCTTTTGTAGAGCTGTAGTTTCAAAACTACATTTCACAGTTTCAGAACTTTACTGGTGTTATTTTGATCCCCTATATAAACTTAGGAAATGTCCAAGCTCTTATAACCCCCTAGGATTCGGGTAGCAGGGAGAGGAAGGCATACCTTGGGCTGGCTGCAGGGGTTCCTGTTCCAGCTGCTGCCGTACCGTTTGCGTGCACTTCCTGCCACCGCAGTAGGGTTGGCTCAGCTGTTTCTGCAGCCTTTGCTGAGGTGCTGCAAATGTGTTTGTTTAAAAATAGAGACTTTAACTAACCAAACATTGATGTCCTCCCAGTTTGTAAACTGAGGCCCTCTGTTTTGGTACTAACTCTGCAGTTTGAAATCAACATAACTTCACCCTGAGAAAATAAGCTTTATTTCAGCTGTACCTTTCTAGCAAAGTCTTATTGTTTCGAATAAAACCCTTTCCTGGAAGGGGGAAGGGAAAATTAGTTGGCATTCCTCACACCAACTTGATAAGAGGAAAGTTAAGCAGCCTTGTTTCATCCTGAAATGAAAAGCTGAAGTCTGGGAATTATTTATGAATTGTTTTCCCCTTAAAGATGGCAAAAATCTTACCATGTATAAGAATTTGAACTCCATTTACATTGCTGGTTGAGACTTCCAGACAGGCAGTTTGTGTTAAGTGTGTGTAGCCATCGCTCAGGGCGGTTTGCAACATGGCAGAAGGGTTGTTGCTTTGTCTGTCAACACTTCTTATCCTGTTCCTCCTTCTGCACTCTGGAGCAGTTACCAGAAATTCTCGGGTGTTTGTGGTCTGAGTATTTCTTCACAGTAAGTAATTGTGCTGGTATCGATCAGGGAAGCAGTTAAAGATTAAAAATGTTCACGTTGCTGAAAATTGAACCAAAGCTTTTTTATTGCACATGGGAGCAAAAAAGGGACTTCTATATTCTTCTGAAACTGTGGTGGAATTTATAGAAGATTGGGATGAGCCAAGAATGGGTAGAGTTTTAAAAATTATAACCTGTAACAAAATGTCAAAGAAATGGAGTTTAGTGAAACCTGGGAAATAGCTAAGGCAGGGCATGAAAAATTGTTCCACCGCAGACAGTCGTTTGCCAGCTCTGTATAATAGAACATAGATGTTCACTGGGGAAAGGGGAGTAAAAATTGCCTTTATTTGCAGAAGAGAAGGCGAGACAGTGGAGCACTGAAATGAGTGAATTAAGGAGCTTGTAGAGTTGTCATCATTAGTAGTAGACAAATGCATTAAGGACACGTTAAATCTTGTAGCAGGCTGTCTGTGTCTGCAGCACTTAAATGATAAGACAGTCGAGTAGTCTTAGAAACCTTCTTAATTTCCTTTCTTACTTCTCTGCTCTTGAAATACTGTGAGGAAAGAAACTGAGACAAGAAAGGGTTATGCAAGGCAACCTGTCTTCTGTAAAAGCTCACATCTGCAAAATCTTGGATGGCGAGTGCAAAACTCACGCTGTCCACCCCTTTCAGTCCTCTACTGTTAGCATCTGTAATGTCAGGGGCGCTTGCGAGAGGGGACAAGGCCTCGTGGTGACTGCAGATGGCTGTGCAGTTCCTCTGTCATCCCCTGGACCCAGCGCAGGGATCTCCGTCCAGGGAGTGCCTTGGTGCAGGCACCGTTGCTGGAACCTGGCTGGGCACGGGGAGCTTGCCTGTTGGGTGCCTGTGTTAACAGGCCCGGATGAACAGACTCGCTGTTGAGGAAGAGTTGGTTTACATTAAATTCGTGAAATGTTTAAAATGTCTGCATGTATCTCTTAGGATTGGGCAGGGGCTTGCAGATATAGTTGCAGCGGTTCAGAAAGTTTCTGGCTACAGCTTAACTCTGGTCTTTTGTTGGAGCTTGTTGCCATCAGAAGTGGTTCAGCAAAAGGGGCTGCATGTGGAGGCCACAAAGCCCTGTAGTACTGCTGCCACTGACCTCCCAAATCCTTCAGCTCCTCACATGGTCTCACTCTGATGTCTGTGCCAATTTTGTGATCGGTAACTTTTTCTGCCATCCGTAAAGGTATAAAATAAAACCAGGCTCAAAACTGAAGTTCTCCATTAGGTTTTAGGAGCTTTGGTGCTCACTGTGTTTCATTATAGTAGATTATTGTGTTTGCTGTGTTTATTTTTTTTTTAATGAAACAGACTGCAACTTCCTCTCCCTGTAACAAGGAGGAGGGTCAGTAGTTTATGCAAAGGCTCGATGTTTATTACCTGGTTAGGGAGATCTGGTTAACTACATTGCTTAGTTTTAAAAGGAGGAAAAGAGATCGGTTGATCGCTCAGTGAGACCACATGACAAGCAGCTGAATGTAATTAGGTGGGTAGCGTGGTTATGTGGGGCTGGCAGCTTTGCATGTCAGTGCGAATTTTAGAGCTATTATTCTGAACTACACTATATTTGTTTTTATTTTCTTTCTCTGCTGATACTACCTGTAGATGAGAAACGGCTCTTTTTGCATGACTATGGTATTCAGGAGATCTGAACTGTGTCAGGAAACTTGTCACTGAAGTACCCTTGGAAAACCACAGATCCATTTGCAGCTGTTAAGTATAGGTATGTAAACACTTTCTCTATTTTAATATATTTTTATAAGATTTATTACATTGTTTTCCTTGAGCTGAGAGTTGTTGTGTGCCAAGTGTTCCTCTGTTAAGAGCTTTGAAACAATGTTGTTGTACTTTTGACAAACTGCCTGAAATATTTTGATTTTGAGAGACAGGTCAGCATTGCTGCATCCTCATGTTCTAGAGGAGAAAGTAAACTTAGAACTGGGAAGTATACTGGCTTATGTAAAACATAGGCTTTGGGTTTAAATGACAAAACTGCAGCTTTTTGGTATGTATTTGGTCAATGCTTTTCGCAAAGACAATGGTCAGATTTAAAGACAGACCTGTGTAAGTTTATCAATAAGATTAAACCAAATTAGTGCAGTGTCCAGTGTCTGGATTCAATAACCATAAGATGCCCTTTCTAGTCCCAAGTCATCAGACTACATTTCTTTCTGTGTAAAGTTAAACTTATCCTACAGTTAGAAGGTGGAATTAGACCTTTAATAGTAACAATAACGTTTCATAACACAGAACAAAGTAACTCAGTATTTTTAAATGTTTTACTGCTTGAAATTTCCCCCCCTCTCTTTATTCCTGTGTTCTCATTAACATACAAAGATAAATTTTACTTAACAAAACGTTCCTTTAGAATGGTGGTGTTTTTAACTGAGTTGCGCACCAACGTGTTTGTTCTCATGTATACTAAATGTATTGATGATAAAAGGAATAAAAATGGTGCATTACACAGTCTGTTATTTTTAATTAGCAGAAGAAATTGGACTGCAAGGAACCCTGAGAGCTCATCTAGTTCACATTCCTTTTTTAATCATATAGTAATGGTTTCAGTCTTAAAATGAATTATGGTAAAGGCAATATGAGGATGGGATGTGAATTACTATGTTTTGTAACTCCTCTGGAAGAAACTAAAAATGTATATTCCCATCTGACTAGGTCATTCCTTGCCACCCCAAGCGTGAATTTGTAATCAGACATCCTTTCTAGCCCATGTTTTTGCCAGCGGTTTTCTAATCATGGACCAAACCTCCAGTTTTTGTAGACTGTAAACAACCAAGTAGGAATTCAGAGAACAGAAAAAAGTATTCTCCTCCAGTTCTGCGGGAAGGTCACAAGGCTTTCCCAGGGTTTTAATTGATGTCTAGCATAGAGTATGTTAAGATTATTTTTCTAGTCCTGATCATCACCCATTGACTTGTGTTTATGAGAAGGAAGTTACAAATTCATAAATGTATTTAAATAAATAAGTTTTCTTGCTGTTTCCTATAGACATGCTCAGTGTATGAAAAAACTTACATAAAGTAACTGGGAGGAAGAATTTTTGTAAACATTGATCCTTGACTTAGTAATTATTTTTTTTTTTTCTGTGCTACACTGGATGGATAGTCATATCCATCATGTCATAGTTGCTTCACTGTAATTTACTATTATATAATGCTTCTCAATTACTACATTACATGTGCATTTTGGGTATGTGTTACAGAAACAATTTCTAGAACATTTTAGGGTAGTGATTTCTAATAGCCTAAGTTATTTGAGGATTAAATTTTGATAATGTTGAGATTCTGTTGTATAGAGCAAAACATAAAAGAAAATATTCTAGTATACTGTGCTGCCCTGCCCGCCTTACCTTCACCATATTCCTAGTGGGTTTTGGTATATTTGCTTTTTTCCAGCATGTCTTTTGTTTACAACACTATATTAAACAAAACACCCTTCATAATTAAGCCTGGTAAAGACAACCTAGTAATCTAAGCCAGTTGGAATTCTTTAAATATGTCACTAAGAATGGCACCAAAGATAAATTGTTTTGGTATTTTTTTTGCCTTAAAAAAATATTGAAGAAAGTCCAAGAAACATTCTGAAACTATACAAAATTTAAAGAATGAACTAAAAAGAATCTTAAAAGCAGTTAATGGAAAGACCTGGACCATATCCTAGTGGAATGAGGGAAATAAGCTCTGGTCAAAGGGAAGTAGAAATCACTTTTCAAGGAAAAAAAGTTAAGAGTAACTTTTATTTGGTCTAAAATGCTTGACTTCATAACCAAGAAATAATGTAACTCCTGCTTTGAATTTTCTTTACAAAAATACAGTTTGATGCTTTATGGTGTAACTGTTGGTATAAACAGAAGCAGAACTAGGATCTTGGTGAGGTGGGAATTCTCTGGGAATGAGTGGGCTGATGTATGTTAGTGTAGCACCACTATAGGCACTGCAGCTGTACTGATTAGTGCTGAGATTTACCTTTGTTCACATATTGAATTTGTTTTTACTGGAATCTCATTACTCAATTTTTATTTCCTCCTGTGGGAAATCACATGCACTGGTTTAAAATCAAACCAAACACTGCAAGCCAAAGCCAGCCCTTTAATAAAAAGTGATACAGCAACGCCTACTTTTAATGAGTCTTTTCAAATAGAAATTCTTGTTGGACAGTACCATTGCATACTCCCAGTTTCTTGTGACTTGTGCACAGAAGCATAGCTGAATAGATTCTTTCATATCTATTTACCCTTTATATCCTGTTTTTCATTTAGAGGTTTGATGCTTTTCTCAATCGAAATATAAAATGTAAAAACCTGCAAGTCGTTATATGAAGTTGGTTTGTCAGTTTGCATGAGATTTTTTTGGATTCTTGATATGTATGCAGAGTTTTATACCTAGTGTGAAGTCAAGAAAGCAATCTGAATCCACTGTGGTATGAAAACTACATATGCTCTTTCTTGATGCAGTTTTCTACAGGGAACTTGCACTGCTTTCATTAATTAGAGCAGTCTGACTGGCAATTTATTGTCTTAGAATAACTGTGTATATTTTTTCTTGGGTTATAGGGGTGGTTGTTCTGTAAGCTCACTGCTGCTATGCCATTTATTAGCTACAGCAGAAACATTCTCAATTATGATTTTAATTGAAGATTTCTGGGGAGAGAGGTAGGAAATTGCCTGTTACTTTAGGTCAACATGAAAATTGAGGGTGCTGTATATCTGTGTGAAATGTTAAGAAAGAGTTCTACAGGAAGGCATCTACAGCATGGAAAGCTGGCAACGGCTGCCAGGTTTCAGCCAGGGTTGTTACTCCAGAGCCATCTTGGGGCCCTCCCTCAGTCCGGGAACAACTCAAATGGGTAATACGGGCAAGCTGTGGTGTTAGACTTGTGATTTTTCTTGTCTTCCTTGCAGGGCTCATGCATACCTTCATGACAAGAATTAGTATAAGACATTCTAGTTTGCTGTGCTGTTTATTGAGTGGTCTTTGCTGTATGTCAAGATTTAAATATAATTCATGCTGTAATATGGGATTCTGATCAGAGCAGTAAGAGAAATGGTGTTGGCAACTCAGGTTGAAAAACAGCAGGCTTTTTGAATGGAAGCTTTGTGTTGTGCAGTTCAGCCTGCTTAATCGGTGCTTTTTTTGAATTATCCCTTCCCTGAGACTCTAGAAAAGAAGCAGTGCTAGGATACAAATTGAAGCAAACATTTTGCCAAAGCCCTGTCTGACTATTTTGGCAGACTGCAGAGCCTCAATAGAAATTTTGGACAGTGTTAGTGCAGGCTGCTTTTCTGGAGCTGTTCAAGTAGAAGATTTGGTGACTTGTTGAAAATATGGGCTTATTTCTCAATTCTTGTGAAAAAAGCCCCCAACCTGTAGTTTTAGCTTTGATTCATTAGAAGAGTTTGGGTAATATTTTTGAGCTGCAAGGGTGCTCCAAAATGTCTGTGTCTTTCTGTTGCAGATCAAGACTTCTCCTTTGCTGTCGCATGTTAGTAACTTCCTGAAGAGAACAGGTCATGGCCTGAGTACAGCGTGGCTCTGTTTCAGGCAGAAGTGGTGTTTTATTGTGTAATGGACAAGTTACATTCTGCCCGAAGTATTCTCAGCAAGTTATTTCTAACCTTTTCATTTCATTTATGATATATGGAAGCATCACATATGCATACTATTTCCAGACATGTTTACTAGAAAGTCCTGCCAGGTACTGGCTAAAAATCTCTCTCTTATACTGTAGTTATGACAGACTCTGAAATCAAAGTCTTAGCTCCTTTTTGCGACCTCTTAAGAGCGGATTATTTGTGACTGACCCATCTCTCAGTTTCCTGTCCCCAAATTGCAGTGGTTGCCAGCGTAATCTGGAGTAGGCCCAGTGAGCTCGGTACCTGCAAGGATGCTTCTGACAAGATTTTATGATTTTTAAAAGTTTAGAAGTGAATTCTAGCTGTGAGCCTCAGTTTTATCAGTCCAGATCTGTCCTTCCACCTCTGTCCATGTGCACCACTTCCCTGCTTAGCGTCTCTGACTGTCCCTTGTATTTGAAGACCAGGCACATTGGATTTGAAAGTAAGAAGTAGAAGGAATAACTGTTTCTTATGACTGGACAAATTTTTTTCTCAAGCTTCTGACAGTTTCCCTTGCTTTCCTACAGAAACTATAAATTTATTTTTGTCCTTTGTGCTAGATCCATTTAAGAAACTCTTCTGATGAAATATTTCCACAAATAACATGTAAATCCTAGTGTCCTACCTGATATTCATAGATAATAGAAATTTTACAGCTCATTAGAAATGGATATTGATTAGTTGTTCAGTTAATAACTTTGATAATCAGCAAGTTTTCTGAGGAACAGTGTGTTTTCACTGGTGGCTGGAATTGTGATCTGACTCAAGTCCTGCTCCAAAAGGCCATGATGCCTTGTAGTTAGCTGCTTTCATTTGGCGGGTGGACACAAACTAACTTCTGATGGACTTACAAAATCTTTGGATATTTCAATGTCATCTAAGTAATGAGAAAACTTTTAACTTCCCGAGGCATAAATAGCCAGAACAAAATGCAATAAATGCTGTATATACTGTGTCCCCGTGGTATTTCTTGTTGAACTAAATCAAGTAACTTGCACCAAAGATAAGGACGAATTACAATATTCTAGAAAAACAATAATGCTAAAGAATGGGAGCAGCTGTTAAAAAGTAAAAGGAACTTTTGTTGCATCTTCCAATCAAAATCTAGAGTAAGCAAGGAACATTGTTTACCTCCTATGAAGAACAAGAGAAGCAGATATTTCCCAATCCAAAGGATGAAAAGGTGGATTAAATTCTGCACTGAAATTCTTTCTTGCCTCACCCCTTTGTGCACTTGCCCACATCAATAGATGAACGACGAAGTTTTATAGTCCCATTTGTATCATATTCAGGTTGTCTGTTGCCTGACATTCTTCATAGACTTTTAATTGACCTAATCATGATAATTTATTTTTGCTAGATTATTTCCCTGTAATGCAGCATGTAACTTGTACCCTTCACAAGCTTGGCAGCGTGACCTTTTGAAGAATCATTATTGGATTCCAGGTATCTGTCCTACAAAACAGGGTGGAAGGCAGCTGAGAACTTTCCGGCCCTGGAGGAGGAAAAAAAAAAAAAAAAAAATTAAAGAAGCTGCAGATATTTTCCTCTGGCTGTTTACAGTGTGTGCGTTAATGGGCTTAAAAAAAGAACTTGGCCTGACTAATGTGCATAAAGCATAATACTTTCTTTAGCATGAGTACCTGCACATGTTTTCCCTGAAATATTGCTTCATTTATATTCTAACTGCACATATGAAATTGCTTCCTTTTTCAATTTTTAGATTTTTAACCTTTTCTTATTCCTTTTATTCTGCTTTTTCATGTATCTGTTATTCTCACTGTCTGCTGAAGATTTGTATCTCCAGGAAAACTAAACCATTCCTTAAAGAAATGCTCAATTCTTATGATCCTGTGTGATTCTTACTATCTTCTCCTTTATCTTTCAGTGGCTATTTCTGAACGCAGAAATAGAAGTGTACTCTTTTTCCTTGCCCTTCTGAAGTTGGAAGTGTTGCTGAATGAGTGGGTGGGCAAACTTCTGGATATTTCCCTCCTTCTGTGAATATGACCAGCTTTGTGGGTGAAATCCTGGTGGCTCCTGTATTGACTGAAAGAGTTGGAAACTGTGTCAATCTATGTAAGACTGTCATTCATAATTCCTTGTTATTGTCAAGAAGAGGTACAGTGAAGTGATGTGTTACAATTGTTAAGGTTAGGCTGTGGGTAAGCTATGAGCTTGGTCCCAAAGCTGTCAGAATTCTCACATCACGAAAGGATGCTGGGCATAGCTCTGAATTTCCTGTTTATAAGTTAGTGAAAAAGCATGGCACGTTAACTTGTAAGGCATTGTGGCTTTAATGTATTTATTAGATGAACATTTGAATGGTTGAGAAAGGAGTAAGTAGTATGGAGCTGTTTTAAAAAAATAAGTAAATAAAAAAAATTTTTGCTTTATTTTTCCTAGCCTATCTGGAGTTTATTCACATGGTACAGATGTTTGCTTCACTGCTACAACTTGAAAGCAACTTCTGATGAGAGCTTGAGAGGTAACTTGGGAGGCAAAAGCTCTCATTCCGAGGAGGACAGGTCCTCTGAGAGAGTTCAACTGTTTTCATCAGATACCATTTCAGATCTTTATTTGTCTACAGTATTTTCTTACTGTGAAGGATGAAAGTCTTAGAAACTGATGAGGGAATAGAGATGGTGCTGTTCTTTTTGCAGAAAAGTTGAAACCTCACAGAGATCCTTTTGCATGGGTGACATTGGAGTATCACCTGCAACATTCCTGGTTTTATTTTCCATTTTTTTTCCCATTTCCATGCTGCCTTTCATTCCTTTATGTAACTGACCCATTCTTTGAAATTCATTCTCCTTTTTGTTGGTTTGGTTATGCTGAAATGCAGATGTAGTTGCAAAACTAACTGTTGTTTCCTTTCCTGGCTTCTCCATTCCCAGTTTACCCTGGTTTTCTAGAAATGAAATCCAGAATCTGCTGTTTCCATGCCTGGCCTGTTGTGCAAGGTTCTCACCACACTTGCAGACCTGTTGCTTCACTTACCCTTTTTGTGCTCCCTTTCTGGGTAGGATCATGATTTTTATGCCTGGCATCTCCTATAATGACTCATTCTCGGAGTGCTTTGTGTGCCTGTCAATTCTTCTTGCTTTACAAAATTCTGTGGTTCTAACAATGCTGACAGCTGACAAAGTGTCCTAGAGCACCTTCAGCTGAGATAGAAGCAACATCAGCATTTGGAAGCTAAAGCTTCACAGACTATTTTTTTTGCATGTGTTTTTGCAGACTCCTATGTGTATCCTGAGCACCCTTAAAATTACTTACATCCTTCCGAGAAAAAGACATTCCTTAGAATTCCTCTATAGGTGCAACTAAAAGGGTCATAACGGTAAAATGTCAAGTAAAGCAATTGAGCACAAACGACAAATGCTTGGAGCAACTGAATCTCTTCCTTTTTGTGAGAGGAAGGGATGTTTTTCTTCTTGTTTTTTATATTATACAAAAGTCCCAGAAGTTGGAGAAAGTGTCATTTTGGCCAAAATTAAAGCAAGCCAAGTCGTATATTTTCCTAAGAAAAAAATAGCGCAGCTCAGAATATTTCAGTAAAGTGCTTATTTATTAACTCTCTTCCCCCAGCATAGCAGTTACTTGAGGTATGAAAAATCTTGCCATATTTTGTTTATATTACATTTGTATATATCTGGCAGCTTTTAGCCAAAGGCACTTCTAATAGCGTTGACTAAGCAGGAACATTGTTTAACTCTCTGTCCCTTGTTTCGACAGAGCTGGCAAGTGCCTGATGGTGACCAGTTCTGCAAGCATTAAGGTGCTACTGAAGCCTTAGAGCAGGGTGAGGCCGTTCTCTACGCTGCACCCATGCTAAGCAAGAATGTCGTTATTGCTTTGCTGTAGTGTGATGGGAGTGCTGGTACGGCAGGATTAGCCAATTTATTCCTCTGAGGTCCAGATCACTTTCTCAGTGCTTCTGCTGTACCAGATCAAACCCAGATCATGTCATGTATAAAACAGCTCTTGAAGTTGTTCAAGTTTGTGTAGTGCCCATATGAGAAGCTTTTTTAGTATGAGTTTACTTGCACTTGAAAAATGATCAAACCTGTACAAATGTATTATTACCACATACTTGGATTTACACGTGATTCATCAAGAGACCTGTAGTATCTTCCTTTTCTGTCTGTGTGGGATTTGGACTCCTCTTTCCCCAATGGCCACGTCAACTCTTTAATAATAAGCGCGTAGCCTCAACTGCTTTTTATGAATAAAGCCATATTTGGGGAAACGTTCATTTGCAAAGCATTTTTGAACTCTAAATAGCATTGCATTTTTCAGAGTGTATTTACAAATATGACTCAATTACATATGAATACAGTGGAACCTTGTTAAGCAGACTCCAGCTTTTTTGCTATTGCACACTGCTCTTGCTGTGATAGATGCCAAGGGATGCAACCCCTTCACTGCGCTCCCTCCATCCATTTAGGGGCTGGATCTCCATTGCAAGGGGACTTCACTGCAGTTTGGCTCCTACCTCTAGGACACAGCCTAGTGAATGTCCCACTGTTCCAGTGGGGTCTGGTTTTCTCGAGCAAAGAGGGCAAGGCCAAGACACAGCTCCTCTGTCTTTGTCTGTAAGGTCTCCCTGAGAGCTGAGTGATACTTGCAGAAGGTGGACACTGTTAAAAGTTAACTGTAACCCTTGAGTCAGGGAGTTGCCCTCCATCCCCAAAGGTCAATGTGATAAAATCCCATGATATCTTAAAATATGAATTAGTTATTGGTCTAATACCTATGTTTTGGCAAATTTGAATTGTTGTGTCTCTTTATAGTTGAGTGGTGTATCCTACCATGTTAGTCACTGGCATCATGGCTGGCTACATTGCAGATCTGGGATGCTGGGGTGATGTCAAGTTTTACAGAGAGTTATTTCACTTGGTATGAGGGGGAAGAGTGGGTTGAGTCAAACCATTTTATTTGAGGAGTTCCATACAGAATAGTGGCTCTTTTGCTCTCAGGAGGGCTGGCTAGGTGGTGTAGTATGGGGAGCATCCCCTCTACCCCTATAAAGCTTCCTCTGCTAAATATGTATTGCTTCTCTGGAAAACAGGGTGGTGTTGCAGGTGTGGTTTGAAGTCATGTCAGACGTAATACTTTCTGTTCCAGTATTTGCCAAAGAATAATTTTTCTCTTCTTTGAAAATCTGTGGTAAAGGCGGCTTTCACCGTGGTACCCATGGGGCAGTGCAGTGTCCTTGCATCTGTACAAGAGAGAAAGAAAGAAAACAGCAGTTTGCTGTATCCTCCTGGCACCTGAGAGAGAAGGATGTACAACTATGAACAGAACTGAACAGCTGTGATCCATATACTCTATCACGAACATGTTTTTGTATGAAAACACTTGTTAGGAACGATGTCATTGTATTAAGGTGTGTGGGTGATGTAGCAGATACTTTAGATCTGCTCCTAGGTGGGTCATGCACAACCCTCTTCTGAAATGCTGTTTGCCTCTAGGAATAAATGGCACACATGAACTGCGTAATTGCTTCCCAGCCATGCTGTCAGGCAGCACCCTCCGTAGACATGAGGCACACCTCTTTATTTCTGAGCACCCATCAACATGAATGCAAACAGGTGACACGTAAGCCTCTTGGCTGTGTGCTAAAGAGGTGGTGCTAGAAAAATACTCCTAGTGGAAGTACTATCTCCAGTGCCCTAACTGTTCCTTTAGCAGAGGTTGGGGTAAGTGGTATACTTTACTTTAAATTGATGTGCTTGAGGACTGACTGATTTAGAGCATGTTCAGATTTACTGAATTTTACACTGTGTGTGTGTACACGTTTTTATTTGCAGCTCAGAGGTTTGGCTTTTTTTTTTTCCCTTGTGTTTTCATTTATTCATCTCTTTGTGCCTTCTTCCTTTCTCCTTCTGCCCTCCATCAGCCTTGTAGCAGCACAGGAGTTGCATGTTTTGTGCAAGACCCCATCCTGCACAGGGGAAATCCTGCAGGCCAACCCAATTTCCTTAATTTATACAGGAGCAACACTGCCATAGTCTTGGATGTTTTATCAATAGGGTTCTGATATTTCTGTCCTGGAGGCAAAAACACAGGCCTGTTAATACTGACACCTCTTAACGTGAAAGTAACTTGTGCTAGGAAATCCACTGAACAAGAGCTGCACTTGCTTTGCAGAGCATCCCTTCTTGGCAAGCCATGATCTGGACGTGTAAGTATGTGGAGGCTCCAGAGAGGCAGCTGTACAGGCACAGCTTAAGTGATGGCTGTGGGGGTCCTGATGGCGATGGGAAAGGCCAGTGGAGTTTTCCCAGCACTTGTTCATCTGCATGCCAGGCGAAGTGCAAAGCCAGAGCTGAATGGGATTTAGGGAGGGGTTTACAAAAGGCAAAACCCTGGAGAGCTTATTGTAGAGCCTAAAGCTGTGTCCATCAGTGAATTTTTTCAGCTGAGATCTTACTTGCAGAAGCAAGATTTGAGAATAATCATTCTAAAATTTATTCAGTTTTATTTTTTTTTCTTTTGGTGACCAGATGAATCCTAATTGTATCATCAGTTTTCTCTGATTCTTCCTTTTCTACCTTCCGCTCTCCTGATATACGTGGTATAGAAATGTGGAAGGGAAGTCTGGAAGGTGTGAAGCTATAAAGCCTAATTTAAAAAAAAAAAGCAAAATTGGAAGGAAAAAATGAGATGGGTTTTTAGTAACAGGACCATGACTTGGACTAGATGATCTCTATGGTCCCTTCCAACTCTAAAAATTCAGTGAAATTCAGTGAAAAAACTGTGCTGTGAATATATTCTTATTTCTGTTGTGTGGAGCTGGATGTGTCAGGGTGCTAGGACTGCAGGTCTCGGAAGTAGAGGGTGGAGATCTCTTTTTAAATATTTGTACAGGGAGGAGGACAAGGCATGAAACTGCTATGAAAATAGCTCTTTGCATGTGTCCAAGGATAGGTTAACTGTGCAGGGTTTCACAAGAACCACTCCCTGGAGATATTTGAATAATAGATTGACATTATAGGGTGCAGTGAGAGGTGTGTGCATTTCAAAAGCCTAATAAGAAAACTTCCTTCTCAAGGAAAGCCTTTAGAAGTCATTTTTATGCCCTTGCTGAGAAGGGCTTCTACCAGCCATATGGAGAATTGAGGTTTAAGTGGTCTGAATGATACGGTGTGTTTGTCCAAACAGATACTCTATGAATTAGATATGACAATAGGAATACCTTTAGTTTTTACTTCCCCAAGGTCTAACCTTGACCCTTCTGTTTTAACCACAGCTTTCACCCAGCTCTGTCCAGTGGAAGGGTGCAGCTGAACCCTAACAGTTTCTTACAGCTCCAAGTAAGAGCTATAGTGCCCTTTCTTCCTCCATCAGGTCTTGCACAAGGGCGCATGATAAATTAGCTTTCTTACAACGTAAATTAGCAGTGATTAGGTGGCACTATCATTTGTATCTGTTATTAAAAGTATATTCTATATACCTATAGCTAGCTAACAAAATCCCAACAAGACAAAGCAAATACAAGTGGGATAGCTTAGGAAAAGACATGAAGCTAGCTTGTCTTTATATAATACAGTGGCCCTACAATTTGCATGTAAGCCTTTCTAAGCAACAATTAATTTTAGGGGATTGAAGCTGAAAGAACATGTACTTGGGTAGAGGGGAGCTTATACAGTCCTTTGCCCTTGGAGATCATCTAAGGGCAAAAGAAATACCATGTACGAGATGGAAGTCAAAATCAAATCCAGTCTTTAGCAAAAACCTCCTTGTTTGGTTTTTAAAATGTTTTTCCCTTTCTTCTAGTGCATTTCAATGAAAAGACTTTGTAGAGCTACAAGGTAGGCAATCTGATTTTACTTTTTCTTTTTCCTTCCCCAACAAGGGGAATGATTTTAAAAAACAAAACCTAAACCCCCCTTTTTGCTGATATGTGTGTATCTAATGGATCAGGGCTCTTAATTTCTTCTAAAAACGTTCTTATGTCTGCATGTGACTGCCTGTTCAACTTTCTCACTTGAATATGCTGCTCCTTCAGACCTGTGTGGTGTATGCAGGCCTGCAATTGTGGTATATTTATGTAAAAAGCTCACTGATAACTATTACTTGGGTTTTTTTTGTTTCAATCTTTTACTCTATTGCAAAACTTTGTATTAAAACACAACAGTGGAAAGTGAATTAGCTGACTGTGGCATGGTAGTGTGTGTGAGTCACCTAAACCCCCTTTTCCTGCAAGGTTTTGCTGTCATTGAGGGCATAATGTAAAATATGCCTTGGCTGGGGAAAAGGAGACTTCAAAACTGGAAATGGCAAAAAAATGTCAGATGCTTTCCAGTGACTCTTCAGTTGAAGAGTATCTGAATATAAATCTGACCGTTGTCTGCATTTGATCGTGGTAGGTTCACTCATGGCTAAGTTGACTAATCACAGTTCTGCCTTGTAACCAAAAGCAGTGCTAACATAAAGTTGAAACTTTAAAGAAAGTTATGGTTTTAGCTTAATGGTGATGATTGATGCCCACATACTTCAGATATGGAGTTTGTTCTAAACCTCAAGTTGAGTTGATATTCAAGAAATGAATTGGTGTTTTGCCATTGATGCAAGCTACTGCAGTGGTTGACTTGAAACGAATAATTTTATGTAGTTAAAACTACAGATAGTTCCAAAAATGCTTATTTACAGTTGAAACAGCGGATTTTACTCTTTTTTTTTGTATTTTATTTCATCATCTATTTTATGTTTTATATTTAGGCGTCTTATTTCCCTCCTTTATAAGAGGCAATTCAATGCCAGTTTTATGTTGCTTTTAGAATGGTTATTTTAGGCTTATCTTTTCATGTTCTTGTCTTTGAACATGACACAAGGCAGCTTTTTACTGTTTGTTTTGGGGGAAGAGAGGCTCAGTAGCTACTCAACAGGAAAGTACTAGTGTGCTTACATCAGTCTTTTCTAGTATATGTGAAATTTGCCGGTGATTTTAGTTATACATTCTAGCTGTTACTGCACTTTACTTAAGTAAAGTAATAAGTACTATAAGTACTTATACTTAAGTATAAGACTATTCTTAATATTGTTATTCAAAGGAATAAAAAGGGGCCATGTGTACGTGTGTGTTGTTTAATGACAATTCAGGACCAAGATTTTGTTCAAATTATTAACTAGCATCGTGATGAAAACTTGAAAAACTTTGAAAATCGGTCCTCTAAACAAAACAAACTCCAACAAAAAGAACAATATATTGCTTGAATTTTTCCTCCTTGTTTGAAAAAACTTTTTCAAGACTGAGATATAGTATTAATAGAAAATTATTGTCATTTTTATTTAAATTCAGTGGGCATCTGGAAAAAAATACTTTTTTTGCATACATTTATAGTGTCACAGTGAATGTGAGGTCAGAATTGCATTCCTGGGATGTTTAAGTAGCTTTTGCCAACTTCCATGCAGATTAAAGACAGTTTTGGAGTTCATGTTTCAGATGTCTTGAATACTTTGACCTTGATTTTCAGTCTTTCCTGAAGAAGTTAAAGTTGTGTTGCCTTCTCTTTCTAGAGAGGAATATAATAAATTAACTATGTACTTTCCGTCACAGCTGAATTTGATACTGATAATTGGCATAATTGAGAGTTTAAGGTGAAACCACTGTAAAAAAGTACAGAACTGGTCCTATTGCTGGATGCTTTGTAGTTCAAGTAGTGATTTGTATTTTAAACATTTGTCAAAAGAAGCTTTGGCAGAATTGTTGACTGACTAATCCTTTTTGCTTTGCTTTTGAAGGTGTCTCCTGAATTCTCACTATGTCTGATGGGGACTATGATTACCTCATAAAATTTCTAGCACTTGGTGATTCTGGAGTAGGAAAGACCAGCCTTCTTTACCAATATACGGATGGCAAATTTAATTCCAAATTTATCACAACGGTGGGCATTGATTTTCGGGAAAAGAGAGTGGTGAGTTTTCACAGTGTGCTACTTTAAAAGGGTATCTGTCTTGGTGATGGTTAGAACCTGTTTTTTAAAAATCTGACCTGCCAATCCTTACGTGTAGGCATGCAATCAATAGTTACTGTGTATTTAATCTTGTGACAAGGAAATGGTCTCATTTTACTTGGTTATTTTTGTTGTTCTTGTGTGTCGTCCCTATGCATTTCCCCCAAAGTTAGAGCTGGTTCTAAACAAACACCTCTCACTGCTCAGCAAGCGTTGATGCGTGTCTCTACTCCTTGAGTTCTGCATATAGTACCTGGAGTAGCACTTTTATTGTTTAACATCTTTGCACAAGGAAAAGATTGGGCTGTAGTAAAAGTGGTTTTGCTGTTTGTGAACAAGAATGACTAGTGAACAAAGCCTGTAATGTTGATTTAAAAATCTTTTAAAAACATGTGAATGAAGTAGGATAGCATGATGCATAGACCTGATCTGGCTTCCTAAGCAGTTACCACTACTGGACAAGAATTGTGAAAAATGAGGTTTATTTATTTAGCGTTTTTAACCTCTGAATTGTTACTAACTAGGCAAACACACTTTTGATGTGAAGCTGAGCACTGCATTAATGTAACCAGTTGGATGCTGGTCCTTACTGCATTGAGAAATTGAGTGGGCACAAGTTTTTCTCATTCTTGTGCAGAAGTATTAAATGTCTGTCATTGTAGTCTGATGATTTCCCAAGTGTCCAGAAATCTGGATGGTGTCATGGGCATTGTGCAGACTGGCTTTGGATGGATGACATGCACCACAGTAGTGCAAGGAGTACATACCTTAGTGAAACACGAAACTGGTCTCTTGAGTAAGTTAGTATTCCTTTTGTGGTGTAGTGAACATGGTGGGTTTACTTGATCAGCACATCTGGTAACTCAGGATAAGATTTAGGTTTCATAACCTGAATCATATAATCCACAAATTCAGCAAGTTTATGTGTCTCTTAAGGTATGTTTGTAACTGGTAATCTTAGGTACAATGACAGCTGAAGGTAAAGCAGATGACCTAACATGAAGTGTTCTGAACAAGAAATGAATCTTTTTATCTGATCCTTCCAAAGCTAATAGATGCCCTTATTTCTGTTTTCATGCTGAGTAAACTTTTCAGCTTTTGTTATTATCATCCAATTTCTGCTTTTTAAGCTATGATATGATAAGGTCTCTCTCAGTAATCTTTTGGCAGGTAAGAAGAGATGTCATTATCTTTATGAGTATGCTGTTTGCTAATGAGGTTGTTAGTAGTACAAATACGTTGCCAGGTTGTATGATCCAATTGTTGCTTTCTTATATTTTAATTTGAACATGTTACAAGATAATAGCAAAAAAAAAAAGAAAATCAAAATACTAAAATTAAGCTTGTCTAATGAAACTTAATGGCCACTTTAAGTATCTGTTTGGAGTCCATAGTCTATTGGATATGTCTTTTTCAGTTTCACTTTTACCCTGATTTTTAAATATTCATTTGGATGTCTTATAAAGCAGAGAGATTGACTTGTAGTTGGAATCTTTGCAGATTTGCTGCATTTGATGACTTTAAATGTTAATTATTTTTGTGTTCTGTAGAGGCTGGACTGCTGACACTCAGTCTTGCAAATTTACCTTTTACAGGTGTATAGACCCAATGGGCCAGATGGCATTGGTGGCAGAGGACAGAGGATACATCTTCAGCTCTGGGATACTGCAGGGCAGGAAAGGTATGTTCCACCCCCCAACTGGCAAGTAAGGCAGTTGTCATCAAGCTAGATGCCAGTGGAACTGAGCACATGAATTCTCTTTATTGATTATTACATTTTGATTGTATGACTCAAGATGGGAAAGAACACTTACTTTAATTTTAACAGTGATGGAAAGTTTCCTATGAATACCCATTAAATTGCAACTGTAACCTACAACTGTAGAACATTAAAACTGTAATTGTTGCTTTTTGTCTTTTGGAAACTTTTGGTTTATTTTTTCATGGCCAATGCATATAGATGCTTTTAAAGCTTTTCTTTTTTCAGTTTTCCTTAAATTTCTGTAAATATGTCGAGGCCTTGGGAAAGTCAGACAGGTGAAATCACCTCAAAGGATCCTTTTCTATTTGTCTGTCAAAAGACTAGCATCCTAGTGGTTGATAGTTTAAAATCAAGATCTGATGTGTATAGGGCTCAAAGTCTGAATTTCATTCTTATTTTAATTTCTGAATCTTGATCAAGTCATGCTTTATGGTAGAAGACTTAGTCTAAAGCTCTCACACTTGAGTGAAATGTCTCCTTAACTTCCTTAGGCCTTGATTAGACCATAGTAATGTTATGCAGTCCCTACATCAGCAAACCAAGGATGGTGAACATTTCATTCTAGTTAATTCAGTCCTAAGTTACCTCAGTTTCATGACTCTGTGCAATTATATTTTCAAAGTCACTTGTCAGATGAGCCAACTAATTTAACTTTGCTGGTCTAGGTTCCGTAGCTTGACAACAGCTTTCTTCAGAGATGCCATGGGGTTTCTACTGCTCTTTGATCTGACAAATGAGCAAAGCTTTCTGAATGTCAGGAACTGGATAAGTATGGCATTTCTTTATTTTTTTCTTTCTTTCTTTCTTTGGATGGGCAGGGAGGGGACTATGTTTGTAAATATGGAGTCTCACTGAGAAATAGAACTGAAAATACTCTTTTTTTTTAATAGCTTTTTCAGTAAAAGAAAATAAATTTTTTATTCATAATTGTAATAGCTGCTAGTGGTGGCTTCTAATACTTACCTGAAATTCAGCTTTGCCTACTGAACTTGAATCTTGACCTATATAAAAGCAAGCTGAGAGAACATCATAAACCTGGCTCTGGACATATTCAGTAATTTCAGTGTGTGAAAGGCCTATGCAAAACTCTATTTTGACTCACCTGAAGCTTTGTCAGCAAAACTTAATGGAAGTCAAATGTTACTAGACTGGTGTATCTAGGCAAAGGAGTTCCCAAACTGCATCATCCATCAGGAGAGGGAAGTATATCCTTTCCTGGCAGCTCACTGAAGGTGCTTGGTGAGCATTACTCCTTACACTACAAATACACAGCTTCCATGCTAACTTTGTAAGGCTTCTGCTCCCGTCACTTGTTCCCTGCCTTTTTCACTGGATATGTGATAGTGGATGTCCACCTGTTCTCTGGCTCCTCAGTGCAATAGCAGAAGTCCTGTGAGATATCAGAGAACATGGTTGTTTTCTGTTTTTCAGAGTCATTTTTCTGAAGGACTTTGTGTCCCCTGAAATGTGATGGTGTTCTTTGTGAGCTTTATGTGTGACAGTAAGTTGTGACCCCTGTTCATACCCCTGTTCATGTTGTTGCTGTTAGGTCAGCTACAAATGCATGCATATTGTGAAAACCCTGACATTGTATTATGTGGAAACAAGAGTGACCTGGAAGATCAAAGAGTGGTGAAAGAAGAAGAGGCCAAGGAACTTGCAGAAAAATATGGGTAAGTAACTTCCTTCCAGTTATTGCTGTGTTTAAAGCCGAATGAAATGTTTTCTGTAATGCCTTTTCTGTATACTGAAAGGTTACTGTGAGAATAAGCATTTTAGAATGCTTAACTGGCTGGTATGCTATCTTTTTTTTCTGTCAGAGATTTATGTTTTCTGCATTGCCTAAAAATTCATACTTAGTATTGCAATAATCTTGTGCTGGAGAACGGTTAATCTTCTTTCCTTCTTCCAGTAAACAAAGTAAACATTCTGGAAAAGAGATAGAATTTAGCTGGAGAGGGAGGTGAATGATTGGGGTCTAATTCTTTGCTCTTGCCTGCAATGAGGCTTTCAATGGCGCACAGGAAAGCCAGGTCTCTTACAAAGTGAAATCCAAAAGAGCATTTGGTGAGGTGACAAGTGTCACCTCAGATTTTAGGGAAAACAAAAATAGTACCAAGCAATGATATCCTAATTTATAAGCTGAGTTGTTTCACCAAAGTTTGTTGTAGGGTAGCTGTTGTCTCTGGCGTGGCCATGGAAACATGTGGCCTCAGTTTCTTTGAGAGCTTCAGAACACATTCGCCAGCATTGGGAGAGTCTGCTTACAGAGTGCTGGGTTCCCACAAAAGAGCAGTTCTGGTCTAGACTACAGTTCCCCAGTTCTCTGCCCCCTCCCCATTGAATCTTCCCTCAGCTGTTCAAGCAGTTTTGTTGGTACTTCACCCTAGGTGAATTCACCTAATTCATAACGATTTAGCCTCAAAGGGGTCAGCCGTGTTTTCTTGCAGGCATCTGCACTCTCACAGACTCCTGGGGAGTCTGAAAATCAAGTCAGACCTTCTCCTTCCCTACAGGCACAGGTCATGTTCCTAAAGGAACTGTGTGAAATCTTTGCTCCTATCAGATACTAATTTATCCTGTAGTACTCTTATACCCCCTTAACTCTTCCATGGGTCTCATCTCTGGACTACATTCGCATTTCAGTGTGGATCGGAAGTGCGCTTTTGAAGCAAATAATCGGATCTATTTATTGTGGGTTGATTCTTATAGTGGAGCAGCTTTCTAGCATGTGAACAGGATCCCTTCTCAATTGAAAACTAAATTAGGTGATGTGCTTCAACCAGTAATCTGCATTCAGTACAGAGAAATAGATTAGAGCTGGTCCAAAGTAAAGCCCACAAAACCTGCATAGTGTGAGCACCAGGTCCCCAGTGCTAATTGCCTTGTTCTGCAGGTCTGGTCCTGTTGTACCGTGCTATTTCCAATCACATAGTCACAAATTAGCTTTCCTTGACCTTGAAGAACCATTGGAGGCAAGTCAGAAGCAATTTGTCTATTGGAGACAAGCGGGTTTAGTGCAATATTACTTTCTTACTTTTTTCTTCTGTGAAAATGCTTGTTTGAAGTCCATACCACACAGACAACAGCAAGTGTTTATGGTACTTTAACCAGATCCTTGTGAAGAAGCAAAAACTTTTAAACAGCAGCACATGGCATGTGACCATTTCTTAGAGATTTGAAATAGATGTCTTTGCATGTGACTTCTGGAAATAATTTATAAAATGTTTATCTTTGTGGCTGAAAATGCCAACTTAATTTAGGAATAGGGAGGTAAAAGTCAGAGTTATAGATCATGTCCAATCTGTAGGTGGTTACAAAGTTCTCTGCCCCGTAGAGATGAGACAGGACACCTGCTAGCAGTCACTTACTCCTGAGGGGAGCAAGATAAATCCTGCTGCAGCCAACAGTCTTCTGATAACAGAAGTGTGAGATTGTGAATATCCTCTTTCTGTGGAAAGGCCTTACACTAGTAAGTGATGTATTCTGAAAATGATCGCAGAAGACCTACACACTGAGACAGTAAGATATTTTTTGACCACTCATTGAATCCTGCAACTTAAGTAATAAATACTTAACATTATTAAGTGATTATATCAGTCCCTTGGGGAGTTACACTAATGTAGCCACTCCAGCACCACCCTGTGGGGAGCACTGAGCACAGGTCAAATCCTGCAGACATACCACTGAAACATCCCGACCCACAAACATAATGAAAACTTGCTTTGTGTTTTCAATACCAAGGTGCCCAGAAATTTTTGTTAACAAAGACATACGTGGTCTGAGCGCTGAGTTGTTTTTTTTTTTATATTTTATTTTATGTAACAGAGTTTATAGTTGAGGTGTCAACAGAAGAAACAGTCACCTTTTGTAATGATAAGACACATTAGGAGGCTTTACTGCCTTGCTTGCAGGGGAAGGTCCATGTTAGCATTCTCTCCTTTGCAGTGAGTCCCTAGCTGATGTGGATAGAAATCAGCAAGGAGAAACTATGCCATATTCTTCTGGCCACTAAGGCCATATAAAGCAGTCGCATCTCTTGTGGGGAATGGAGCTGAAAAAAACAGACTTCAGGAGCATAACTTTGGGAAGTCATGCTGGCCAGTGCCTCTATAAATTGTGGACTCCACGATGTAAATTAAAGCTTATTCTTCTGCCCGACCTTCAGTCAGCCATTTCATTAATTTCATTTGCATTTCAGACCACTGACCACTTAGGGTCTTTCTGCTATGGAGTAGCAGTAACAGCGTTTGTGTGATTGCTAAGTATGTGGCAGTAGTCACATATTGTTTTTTCTCCTATGAATCCTATCAATATAAACTGTGTGATGTAAGTTTATTGCTTTTGTGTTCTGCAGAATACCGTATTTTGAAACCAGTGCAGCTAATGGGAATAATGTAAGCAAAGCCATTGAAACCCTGCTTGACCTCATTATGAAGCGCATGGAACGGTGTGTGGATAAATCCTGGATCCCAGAAGGGGTAGTGCGCTCCAATGGGCACAGCTCTACAGAACAACTGAATGAGGAGCAAGAAAAAGGCAAATGCGGCTGTTAACTCAGTAGCAATTTATTTTAATGTATATGCTAAAGTATAGTACAGTTGCAGCTTAACTGTTTAACTTATGGACAGATCACATTGTGTAGTTATTTAATGAGCTACGTTAATTCTTGATACTAATTTTTGATTTTTTTCCTCTCAACATTGACCTTTGCTTGCAAGGTGTGCAGTTTATTAGTGATAGGACAAAGGTTTAATTTGGTGTAGCACTGGATGTTCCTCTAATTCTCTGCTTTGGAGGGAAGGAGAAGAATTTTCATTACCAAATTTAGAAATATCTCTCTGTATGGGCAATGAGAAATTGTAGTCTTCTGTAGTGAAGGATTTTCAATTGCCCTTTGAAGGCTCCATTAACTACACAGACTAGGCATTTAGATTAGATATTGTGACAGCTCTTACACTCTACTAACAGCAAGCTTATCAACATGGTTCTTGGTTTTGAACAGAAATATTTGATCATTTCATCAATCAATAACAATCTTAAAGAGCAAATCCCTTGTTTTCCACAAAAGCCTGCAAATAGCTTTTCCTTGCTCTCTCAAACCATCAGTTTTTACTGATGAAAACCGAAAGCAAGGTATTCTATATTGAATAAAATCTAGAGAGAAGAGTGCATATGTAGAGTGCTTTGGGTATGTCGTAAAATTGAACATGTAAACTACAACTGTACTATATAAAATATATCCAACACAGCCTGTGAGACCTCCTGACATCACTGGAATTTCTAGAACATGCATATACATATATTTATATGTAAATGGCATAACAGTACATCTGTTGTTATGTTCCTTTTATGTTACCACTCATGTTTTAACAAGAATGTAGAGCAACCTAGATGTCAGCAAAATTTAATCAGATCTAGTGCTTTGCACTGAATTTGTTTTACCAAAACAGATTTGGAAGGTTTCTTCAAATTTGGATTGAAAAGTGAATGATGATTGTTTTCTGGTGAGATGCAGCTAAGATACCAGTTCTATTTTGATCAGTATTTCTATAAATTTATAATGCTAATTTTATTCTGCCAGCCTTTGTGTCCTGTACATCTTGGTTGTCATATATTCATTTATGGCTTGTTCATTTCCTTTAGGTTGTATTTTAAAAAGAATATTGAGTTGCTTTTCTTTTTGTCCCCCCACAGATCGCATAAATGTCAGTTTTGGTTTCAGTGGATCATGTTACTCTTTGATCATTTTTATTTATTCATAGAACCTAAGGAACAATCAGTATTTTTGGGGCCTTTTTTCCAGACTGATTTACGAGATGTGCCTACCAAACTGTTTTCTAGCCTGGCAGAGGTTGTATAACTGTAAAGTATTGCCAATTAAAGTCATAACATGACAAACTGAGTCTTGTTACAGACTTTCCACAGCAGTTTGTTTACAAAACTCCAAAGCTATTACTTCTTTAGAAATGTATTTATTTATTTAAATATTCTAACTACTGCAGTTTCAGGCAAACATTGATATCATGAATGAACATGAATTGCAGCATAAGACCTTTTTTGAAGGACCAAAAATGTTTCTAGAATAGGGGCTAGTAAAAAAAAATAATTGATGTAGCCTCTGGCTATATTAATAATACAAGAATAAGTGTTAAAACTTGGTTCTTAAAATATTTTACAAAGTAATGCATAGTTCTTTCACAAACACAACATGTAAATATTAGATTTTTATCACAGCCTACACAGAATATTTTAAAAGTGCAATATAATTTGACTGCTCTGGGGCTAGGACAGAGATTAAATCAATTTATATTGAATGAATATAGGGGTTTTTTTTTCTACTATACAACCACCAAGATTCTAAAACGCTTGTGGACCAGAGTTACTGTGGTTTAAGTCAGAGTGCCTTTTGAAGTTACCATCATGTTTCTGACCAGCAGAGTATCACACTCTACTGTAGGACACAATAAATTTCAATGTACTTCAGTGTCTGAATTTCTTTTAATGTAACTCTTTGCTTTTCAGAGGGTTGCAGTGGAACTTTGTCATGCATTAACTTTCAAGTGAGTTTTTGTGCTTGTAGCTCCCTCCATCCAGTTCTTGAAAACAGTAAGGATTATTGCGACCAACTACTGAGCTAAGTGACTACTGAAATGGTGTAAAAATACTTCCTTATGAATACTTATGTTTAGATTGGATATTAAATACTGAAACTGTCATATTTTTGTCATGCATATTATATGTAACTATTTACTGTATAGAGTCTACATAAAATTGCTTTGGTGTCAGCCTTTGAAATGTGCCATAAGATTTATCTGTTTGAATTATTCTGTGACAAAACTTTAGTCCCTTTTTAGCTCTCATGAGAAATCATGGTAAATGTTTCAACAGTGAATTACACTATTCTTGCTAGCCTAGCACTGGTTTTGAAAACCAACCAAAGAAGAATTCTCATGTGATGAGAACTGTTATTTCAAGAAAAGTTTTTTTCATTCAGTGTTATTTGAAGATGTTGATCTGTAATGGAACAAAGTTTTGGAAAGGATTTCCATTATGATGCTTTGTCCCAGGATTTCTTATTATAAAATAGTTAAACATTCCTGATCTGAACCTTGTCAGCATTTGTTGAACTGAATTGCAACATTTCCTGTTGTTTCATTTCAGTATCGTCTGTGTCCGTCTGTGCTGTCCCTATCTGTTACGGTTTTTTTAGTTCAAATGCATATAAGTTCTCTTCTGTGGCCTAGGTACTTCTTGATGTTACCCTCTGGCACTGACCAAACCAGTTGGATGCAGGGCTGATGTGTCCTGGGTAATGCCAGAAGGAGCTCAGACCCACAGAAGAAAATAGAGGCAAGACTCCTGTATTCATGAGACATTCAGAAAGCTGCTAATGTGAGCATGTAGCATGTTCAGAGCAAAGGGAATAAAGCAATACATTTTGTAAAATCTACTGCTTCTACAAAGGTAAGGAGCCTGATTTTTCAGAGTAGCCGCTTCCATCAAGAGTGCTGTAGATTACCAGGTAGGTTATGATATGCTGGAAGGCACAGCTGCTTTTCAGACATTCCTTTATAGGCAAGATAAATGAGCTGAACTAAACTTCATGAAGTTTAACAAGGTTAAGTGTGACTGAGTATTCCATCTGGGTTGGAATAACCCCATGCACTAGTACTGGCTGAAAAAACGTTTTGCAGAAGAGGGGGTTGGCATTCTGTTCAAAAGTAGGTTGACCAGGAGCCAGAAGTGTGCTCCTGTGGCAAAGACGGCCAACTGCATCTGGGGCTGCATTAGTAAAATGAAGCAAGCAGGTTGAGAAAGTAAGTCATATTCAGTAATTATAAGACCACCTCTGGAGTTCTGTGTCCTGTCTACTGACACCACAGTAGAAGAAAGACATGGACACACTGGCGTGAGTCCAGCAGATGCCACCAAGATCAGGGGGCTGGAGCACAAGGGGTAGGAGGAGAGAACTGGGTTTGCTTAGCTTTACGAAGAGAAAAAGAAGAGAAAGCTAAAAGAGACCTTTCTGCTTTCTTGAACTATTTCATGGGAGAGTATACAGAACATGGAGCTTCTGAGAGTGCACAGGGATAGGGAAAAGGCAACAGAGAAAAGCTGGTGTATAGAAAATTCTGACTAAACATTACAAAAAAAATGTCACCATACAAGTAGTCAGAAATTGGAATAGGGGCCAAGGGAGGTTAGGGAGTCTCCATCCTTGAAGACACTAAAAATTCAACTGGATATGGCCCTGAGCCATCTCGTGTAATTTGTCCTGCTTTGAGCAGGACATTGGTCTGGCTGACCTTCAAAAGTGTCTTCCAGCTGACATGATTATACACTCCATGAACCTGATCCTACAAGTGCATATGCCTGACGGTTGTCAGTTCTTTGATATGACTGTATATGACAGCTTATATGAACTATATATGACAGTTCTTCTACTGGGAAACTTGGGCAAGTGCATAAATATTTGCAGAGATTTGTTAGGAGTTTTAGGTATTGAGATGTTTGGTGAAACAATTCTTGCTGTGGTAATCTGTGTCAAAAATCAAACAAATGAGCCACTCGGTTTGCTGCAAAACCTCTTCTTTCAACCAGGCTGTTTATCAGCTGGATACCTAATTCTGTCTATGAATAACTTTTAATGGAGTAGAAGTACATATTCTTTTTTGATTATTAATCTGGATTTTGGGTCTAGCCACCTCCAATCTATTTTGCCTTATAGATCAGGAATAAGCACTTCAAATCCACAACATAATGGCTTGTATTTGAAGAGGAGATTAGCGCCTTGATATGAAAAAAGGAGGGGGAAAAAATCCAGTTGCAAATGCTTGTTTTATCACTGTACTCTTACATCCCATCTGTCTGTTGGAGGCATTGGTGATAGTCTGTAATCCACAGTGTTTAAATTGTAGAAACCACCAAAGACTACACAATACAGTACTCTGCCAGGAGAAAGCAGTGAAATAAATACAGCCCATGAGGGAAATAAAGTCACGTGAGCAGGGAACTCAAAGTGATCAAACTGGAAAAGAAGGATTGCAATTGCATATGCCAAAGCACAGCAGCCCTAGACCTAAGCAAACTTGTTTACTATTTGGTTTTGCCCCTAGCTGTAAACTTGGTGTCTTCATAGCTTCCCTCATAAAATTGCTTTGTGTGTGTATCTACTGTTTCCTCTTATCAGCTGGGTTGCCGTCTTCTGTCACAGCCACAGAGCCTTCCCTCCGGTGTGCGGCACGAGGCTCACTAATATCTTGTGCAGTCCTATCTTGTTCTCCGTCTCTCAGCCAGTTTGGAGCTCTTCTTCCTTGGGGCTAGGGGTGAGTACTAGTCACCAGTCACATGCTCTAGCCTGTGTCTCCTGCGATAGGATGTGGCTGTGGTCTGGTTTTGAAAAAGATTGGAGACAAGTTCTGTGCTGATAAGGTTACTGACTCTACTGTACTAAAGAATTTTTTTTCTTCCTTCCATCTTCCTTAAGATAGCCACAAGCTGACTGCCTTTTTTGTTCTAGAAATCTGAAAGCAAAAACTGCCCTAAAGGCACATGCAATTCAACACACAGATTTTTCACCATTCTCAGATAGCTAACTTCTTTTAAATGGAGAAGGAATTGTGGTGGTGAAGTCTTACATGGCGAGGAAGATTTCAGACTCTGAGGTGGAAAGACATCCTAAGATTGAAGAACAGAGGTAAAACCCTCTCCAATTCCAAACAATTTAGGAAGGTACAGGACCTACTGTTTAGGTCCTTTCACAATTGACAGGTAACTGTAGGAGGGGGAACAGCAGGAGTAATAGGTTCCTTAGAATATTGTGGCAGAGACCTCATCAGAAAGAGAGGCTGTGTCTGGTCTCAACCACGCTCAGGAAAAGCTCTTTGTTTTTCATGTAGGCTTTATGTGATCCTACTTACAGGACTCCTGGGGGTATTGCTTTATCTGGGGCTGCTGGTTTCTTTGCAGGGCAGGTTGCTCAGATGCCTATAGTCTGCAGCAGAGGAGCATTACTGCTCTCACGTTGCAAGGCTGTTCATTGTGGGTGTGAGTAGAGGCTTCCATGGCCTCTGATACAATTGGAAATCCCATTTTCCAGTGAGCAGCTTGTGAAGAGGTATTATGCTGGCATGTTGCACCTCTTGGTGCAACACCAGCTGCTTGGGGACCTGGGGCTGGGCTGGCCGCTGGCTCTCCTGCCATGTTGCCAAACACCCGTTGCCAGAGTTAAGTTTTAGAATCATAGCATAGTTTGGGTGGGAAGGGACCCTTAGAGGTCATCTAGTCCAAGCCCCCTGCAATGAGCAGGGACATCTTCAGCTAGATCAGGTTGCTCAGAGCCCCATGCAACCTGACCTTGAATACTTCCAGGGATGGGGCATCGACCACCTCTCTGGGAAACCCGCACCAGTGTTTCATCACCCTCATTGTAAAGAATTTATCCCTTGTATCTAGTCTAAATCTCCCCCTTTTAGTCTAAAGCCATTACCCCTTGTCCTATCACAACAGGCGCCGCTAAAAAGTCCCTCCCCATCTTTCCTGTAGCCCCCTTTAGGTACTGGAAGGGACTATAAGGTCTCCCTGGAGCCTTCTCTTCTCCAGGCTGAACAACCCCAGCTCCCTCAGCCTGTCCTCACTGCAGAGGTGCTCCAGCCCTCTGAGCATCTTCATGGCCTCCTCTGGAACTGCTCCAACAGGTCCACATCCTTCTTATGCTGGGGGCTCCAGAGCACTGCAGGGGGGGCTTGCCAGCTTCTCTGCTCTACCAGAGCAGAGCGGGGAACCCCCGCCCTCACCCTGCTGGCCACACTGCTGGGGATGCAGCCCAGGTTGTCCAACACCCGGTATGCTGCTGGCTTGACAGGGCTATGATGGGAATGGCCTGGCGGCTCTGGGCGGGGGGGCTGTGCCAAGGCCTGCTGAGGAAGCGGCCTGCAGTTGTCCTGACCGGGGTTACAGCTGTCACCCTGTCACCCCCAGTAACTCCTGTCAGGCGGGATGGGAACCCGGAGCCGGCACGTGCTTGTTTCCAGCCCGGTGCCTTGTCAGTTGCCTGGCAGTTGCAGCCTGTCAGGCAACCCTGCAGCCGCCGGGGTCCGTAATGGCGGCGGTGACACCGCAAACCAAGCCGCCTTCCCCCCTCACCACCACCCCCCCGCTGCGGGCCCGGGGCTGCCGGCTAACCTCTGCGCATGCGCTTGCGCCCGTTCCCGCGGCGCCTTAGCGCCTGGCGGCCGGCAGGGGGCGCCGCTCCCCCTCTACCGGGAGGCATCGCGCCGCTTCCGGTCAGGTGATCGCGTCCTTCCGGCGGCGCGGCGGGGCCCGGCCATGCGGATTGAGAAGTGCTACTTCTGCTCGGGGCCCATCTACCCGGGCCACGGCGTCATGTTCGTGCGCAACGACTGCAAGGTACCGACCGACCGCTGCCGTGAGGGCCCAGCAGGGTCACTGTCGCCGCCGGGGCCCGCTCCCCATCGCGGCCGGGCCCAGCGAGGGTGTGCTGGCAGCGGGGCGCTCTTGGCCTCGCCGGGCCTGCGCCGGAGGGGGCTCAGAGGTGCCCGCCCTGCGCTCGCCCCCCGCCGGCGGTGTCCGCCGACAGGCGCCGCCGAGGCCCGAGGTCTCCCCCGGGGCTGGTGCCGCTGTCCCGGGCGGGGTGCTGCCGCCTGCGCTCCTGCCAAGCTCCCCCCTCGGCATGTGGGGGAGTCTCGGGGTGATGTACTTCAAATTCGGACAAGAGGGCGGCGGCAGGCAGCGTTTCCCTCGCCCTGCCGGAGCCCACGGCCGTTTGGTGGGGCCATGCTGTAACTGGGCAACTGCTGTGGCTGTCGGGAAGAGCGTGGGCTGAATGACTTGTTTTTCCTGGGAAATTACATGCTTCTCAGGACAATTCAAAACTTATATCCTTTAATTTTCTGTTTTTAAAGAAGTAGAGGCTTCAGAATAATGTCAGGTGATTCTAAAGCTTTGAACAATCCAGATCACAGACACTAAAAGCTGTGTACTAAAGCTAATGTGTTATGTCTGTCTCATGGTACTCCACTAAAAGTTGTAACTCACTCAGATATCTGATGTGACTTGCCCAATTGAGGCTGTCATAACAGGATATGCATAGCGCTTTGGGCTTTACATTATGGTGACAGTTTTGTACATAAAATGTTGTGTATAGTTTCCCAGCCTCTGCTGTACTCCTTAGTAGTGCTATAGGGCCTTGGAGACCCCAGTGTGAAACGAAGCTTACGCTAATAGTTTCCTTCCTCTGCTCAGACATCAAAATAAGTACTGGCTCAACTGTATTGCTCATCCGAGTCACATCTTTTGGGAATGTAGAGGTAGATGTAGATTGACACAGTTCCATTTACTAGAAAATGGCACAAGGTGTCTTACGTTTAAAAAAAAATAAATTAAAAGTTGCACAACAGCAGGTTAGTTGAGGACAGAGATTTGTCTGAGTTAGGGTGAAAACATGTGACAGAAGAATCTTAAAAAAAAAATTGTTTGAAGATAATTACCTTTACTAGAAGTTTCATATTTTCTGCTCATTTTCTTTAGAAGTGACTACTAGATGAGAAGGAGAGTACGGTTGAAGAAAAATAGGGTTTTCAAAAACTCATGAATAACAAGTGTAATTTTGAGTTTTCTCAAGGAAAGTTCCAGCTCTGCTCTGGATACTAGACAGCCAGGATAGTTCAAAGTGATGCACAAATTTAGGGTGGATTAAGAACTGTAAACAGGGATACGATTACGTGTTGTCCTTCATCCCCCCGTCTTACTGCCATCTTGCGGCATACTCTTTGACTGGAAAACGTCTGTTGGATTTGGGGCAGTTTGGGATAGGGGTTGTTCTTTAGCTTGGCTGTGTTATGTGATTTCAATACTAATAAAAGGGAAATTTCAAACATGGATAGTGATGTTTCTTTCATGTGTCTTTAATGGGCCTGAAAGCATCACCTGAATGAATATAAGGTGCTTCCATGGCTAGCAGTGGCAGGTGCCTAAAATGGGTCTAGTGTTCTGTAGAATATGTAGAAAAATGGAATGATAGGGGGAAGAAGATCAGTTAGGATGTTTTGGCATATGCTTTAACAGCTTTCAGTAAATTCAGTCTAGGACTGAACTAATGTGCTTAGGACTCCTGTTGCAGGGTAATCTTTAATGCTTAAAGCTACATTCCAGAAGATAGACTTCTTGTGTGTGTGTGTATTGCATTGAAAAATGTTATGAGAGGTGTGAGGATTTTTTGTTTTCACGATGGCACTGTATCTAAAAAGTGCTGACAAGTATAGAGAATTGTTTATTCACAGTACAGGTTTGGTTTTATAGTTATTTTGCAGATGATAATTCTCACAACTTTGATATATTTTATTTATAATCAGCTTAATTATAAGCATTTGTGCATGTTCCCAACAGCTGCGAAAGTTATTTTATAATGAAAAATCAAGAATAGTACTTGAAATTCTGTGTGTTAATAGCTATGTTTGAGCTAAAAATATTGAAATTTGAAAGATCAATGTAATTTTCCATGTATTATTAGAGAAACTTCAGTGTTTGATATCATACTTGCAATAGGGCAGGAATAATAAGATTTGACTGTAAGTTTATTTCCCTCTCCTCCCTTCTTCTTTAAGATATTTAGATTCTGCAAATCAAAATGCCACAGAAACTTCAAAAAGAAGCGAAATCCCAGAAAGATGAGGTGGACCAAAGCATTCCGGAAAGCAGCTGGCAAAGAATTGACAGTGGTAAGAAGTTGAACTGGTTCACACTTTACATTAGCTCACTAAAATGGCAAAAATCTACTCTTCTAGTTGCAAACAGGTTAGGTTAGCTAGCTTAATGCGTTATCATTTAATGAAATGATCATGAGGGATGGAGTGCATAAGCGGAGAAAAGAGGGAATGTGAAAGAGGATGTGAGAGTTTTCTTGAGAGTGGGCTATTCGTTTAGCTTGATTGTAACTTGGAACTTCCTATTTCAGCTTCAATGTGGAAGCCAGTGTATCAGGTTGGACTTAGCGGTTCCCAAGTCCAAGGCATTTTTTTCCCATCTATAAATCTCCTACTCTCTGTACATTTGGTAATCGTATTTCTGCACAGTCAGATGATCTGGGTTACTGGGTACCCCAAGAAGTCTCTATGTAGACACATAAGATAGTTACCCTTTGAAGTCTCCTTAAAGCATACAATCTATAGGAAAATTCCTTGCATAGATAGGAATGTTTCAAAAACAGCATGTGAGATCTTAAAATAGTTCGAAACAATCTCAAGACAAAGTTACTTCAGTGTTAAAAATACCGAATGCTTACGTTTGGTGGGACAGTCCTTAAATAATTCAAGAATTACTGTGACTTAACTACATGCTTTTTGACAGAATACTAACAATTTAGTAGGTATTTAGACATGGTGATTTGGTGCTTTCTGTGGATCTTGCAAGGAGAAGAATGTGATTTTAATTTTTAGTGTGACTGAGAAGCCACGAGTCATTGCCATCTTCTATAATTGTATTTCTTGCTTTCAAGTTCTTTCTGGCTAAGCTGAATTACTTTTTTGAAAGTAGCTAAGGTCTTAATTTAAAATTCCTTTATACATGTCTAAATAGGTGACAGTATGCTCCAATTTTGAGATACACTGTGTATGCTAAAAATTAAAACAATATATAACCATAATGCTTTGTTGTAGTTTGGTTGATATCTATTCTTACATAAGCCAGCTTTGGGGAGAGTGTCTAAGTAGGCTTGTAACAATGGGAAATACTGTAGTTTGTAAGAAGGTGACAGTTTTTTCTGCTTTAAACAGCTACATTGGATAGAGGTTAAATATATTTACTTGTTTTCCTGGATTTCAGTTATTTTCTGAAGGACTTTCTTATTCTCTCACTCAGAATGACTGACAAGTTGGTCATTCTGTCCCCTCATGTTTGGAATTGAAAAGTTCTGTTGGCCAGTATGAGGCAGCTCTAGTTTATCTCCATGTGTGTAGGTTAGAAGAGCCTGGCACTTTGAACATCTGTACTCTTATGAGACTTCTTTTTGCTGTTTGTGGTGTGTTCTCGTGATACAAACCAATGCTGTATATTTTAAATAGGTAAAAGGTGACTCAGTTTAGGATAAACTGTAGTGAATTTATATGGTGCTGTGTCACGTTTGGGTAAAAAAGAATTTTAGGTAATTTTTTGTTTTTAGGAATAAGAATGACATGTAAATGTTAGCATATGATGTGCTCTACGGCTTATATTTTGGATATTTTGCTTGATGCTATCCCAGTGTGAAAACTAACATTTGTGTGCCAATGGAGTGTGGCTTGTGAGTGTGGATGTGCCTTTTCTTGCTATTCTGTGCAGTTGCTGTCATTGAAGCTGTCTTTAGCTCGTGTGAAAATTAGCAGCTGGTCCAATAACTTGGCTTTGCCACTACAAAAAAGAATCTGTGGGCAGGGAAAAGTCCTCAGATAAAAGTTGATATAAAGTTACATATGTGTAGCAAAAAAAAATAAAAAAAAAAAAAATCAGGGAACTGTTTTTCTTGGGGGGGAAAAAAAAAAACCACAAAAAGAAAAACCTCCCACTGCCCCAAACACCCCATGACATCAATTGAAGTATTTCACAATTTCAAATGGTTTTATATTGTTTCAATATTCTTAAAATGAAATAGTGTTTCTTTTTTGAACCTTTTCAAAATTACAGGCTGTTGAGTAGAACTTATTTGACCTGCATTAAATGCTTTTGACTCTACATGTTTTCAATTTTGCCTTCCACCTGTCTACTCTACTCTGTATTTCCTACTCCACATTGGTCTTCTTTGTTCCTTTTGTCTTGCTAAAAAGAAAATAGCCAAGGGAGATGTTTCAGTAAATAATTCTCTTCAGACAAATCACCGTGGTTTCTGACACTTTGAGGTCAAACACTCCACTCTATTTCCTTCTAGCTTAGTAATCTCTAAACGTTGTTAAAGTATAGGAACTGAGATTCTGCAAGGGGAAAAAATTGTGTAAAATATTAAGATAGATGAGTGCTGTAGTAAGAACGTATTGATCTAAATATGCTTCTGTATATAATCTATATTTACTTTTTCTGAATATAGGATAATTCGTTTGAGTTTGAAAAGCGTAGAAATGAACCAGTGAAATACCAGAGAGAGTTGTGGAACAAGACTGGTGAGTCATTTTAGAAAAACAAAAGATGAACTGTGGCGTGTGACCTACTTGAATGTTTTCAGAAGATTTCTTATATTTCTGACACTTTGTAGCGATTGTGTTTGAAATAACTGGAATCATGACCAGATTTTCATGTGTGAAGGAGGTTTGAGTTGTGAACAGGTGTGGAGTTTCACTTGATTTTATTTTTTTTCAGAAACTGGTTAGGAAATGAAGTGCAACCTTCCTCTATTTTTGAATTATTATCTTCAAAAAACCTTAGTGGTTATCCAGCTTTTTAAGAGGCTCTTAGTGTAAGCCTTTTATACTCATGAAGTTGCTTCTTTGTTCCTGCTCATTCCACTTCAGTTTAATAGATCAATTGCTATAAAATGGAAGAGTTACTTATGTCATGAAATCAGATGCAAGTTATCGCCTTCTCCTTTGTGGGATTCATTCAATAGAGTGAGAGTCTTTTGTTGTGATGCCTCATTGTAGAAAATATGTATAGGCATGAAAGCAGAAGCATAAACAAGTTTTAAAATACAGTTCATCATAGTTGGTACACAGAATGTTCCTCTACTCTGCTCTTTGAAGAAGGAATAACTTCGTCTATATAGTATAAGAGTGGCCTCTGATACAGAGCTATTATGGGATACTGGTAGTGTTGGTCTGCAAAATCATGTGTATTTTCAACTGTAGGTATGTAAGCACATTTAAAACAACTTCTGCTTTATTTCAGTTGATGCAATGAAGAGAGTGGAAGAAATAAAGCAAAAACGCCAAGCCAGATTTATTATGAACAGGTGAGGAGAAGTATTTGTGTTATGGGAGCTCTCACAAGTCTGTATTAGACAGTTGATTTTTCCAGAGAAATGATGATCAAAATTTTAAATGGTTATTTGCTTTGTACACACACATTCATCCAAGCAATAGGGTAAAATACTTTCAGTGGGCTCTACTGTGCTACCAAAGTACTATGCTTTATTGGCTGTCTAGTGAAATGTAGCTTTTGGGCGCTCAATGATAATAGTTATATTTCCTTGTTTGTAATATGGAGTCTTAGACTTAAAAAAATTCTGGTAAGAGCTGATATAATGCTGGCTTTTTTTTCTGGTGTTGTACCCAGTATATGCTTGAATTGGTTTTCAAATACTTTTAACCTTTATTTCCTTATAATCATAGTTACTTACTGCTTACGTACCTTTAGCTAAAGATGTGTCATGCATTAAAATGAAAACATACATCTCCTCTTTGAGGTTAATTAAATTTAATTCCCCTCCCCCAGATTAAAGAAGAGCAAAGAGTTGCAGAAGGCAGAAGACATCAAAGAAGTCAAACAGAACATCCACCTTCTTCGTGCCCCACATGCAGGTAAGAACTTGCTTTACCTGGTTTGCTTACGTTAACTTGTGTATACAATTTTATGATTAATATTGATTTTTTGGGGGTATGATTAATTCAACAGATAAATAATCCTGTGCATGTCTCTTAAAATAATTTGTTTATCGCATGTTGAGAATAGTTCTTGCAACCAAATGGAAGCAGTGTCTTTGTTCTGAATCAAACATACCTTTTATTTGCCTAGTCTTGCATTCATCCTTCCATTTCCTTGAGTATTTTAAACTGCACTCAATACCTGGTACTCTCTGAACTGCACATTTATTAACCAATAAGTTTATTTAAATCTTCCCTTTGAATTGATTATTTGAACTCAACAGACTGCCACCAACCGAAATAAAATACAGTAGTTAAACTCTACTTTTTGAATTTGTTAGCTAATTGTTAGTTGGGGTCTTTTTTGTAGTTCACTGTGTATAATGAAACGTGCATGAAAATGCTGTTTCTTCAGTGTAAGCCTAACATTTAAAAAATATGGTAATTTAACAAATTTTCACTCAAATCTGTGCTTAGTTCAGATATAATAATGTATATCATTTGTTAGTGAACTGAGTTTTTCAGTTGGAGAAATCTGTTTCTCCTAAATAATTTTCTGGTTTCTAAACTCTTTATTGCAAGTATTAGCTTATGTTAGATGATGTTGATAGAGATGGATTGTAAAGATGATTTGTTTTTTAAAATACAGTTAATGGAATAGAGTAATGCCGAGAAGTTACAAACATTTCCATTACTTACTGTTTTATAAAAATTACCATTGATTTTGTCTCTACAAATGTAGGTGTGACTTATTATTAGACACTAACTATAATTCTGCTCTATGGGGGTTTTTTCCAGCTTGCGTTAACTACAGTCTATGATTGTATGTATGTGAAACAAGGTTTTGTCAATATATATTTAAACTTTGGTTTAATCTGTCCCTTGTTTTTTGAGGGAAGAAAACAAAAAAGGATCTGAATTCAAAAGATTAAATCTCAGTGTTCATTTCTTTTGTCTGGCTTTGCTTATGTTAAATGAATGATGCACAATAGCATGTCCTACATCTGTTAGTCAAACAACAGCTACCTCTTCAGTGTTTTACAATTCCTGCCTGGCCTTAAAGAGAGCAGAATCCAATGTCAGTTCCAGTTTTTTTTTGGTTGGTTGGTTTTGATAGCATTGTTAACACTATTAATAATAGTGTTAACATTGTTAACATAAGTTAACACTATTGCCATCCAACACAGCATTTAGGAGGGCTTAAATCTTTCTATAAGGCCATTCATCTGTTAAAAGTAATGCATTTTTGCAGTCCTTTTGCAGGGTTCTGCCAGGTATTGCCAGATATATCAAAGTTCATCATACTCAATCAAAGCATACGTTGACTTCATTCAAGATTTTGCATAAAGACAGCATCAGCTTTTCTGTTAAAACAATTCTTCAGTAGTTTTAGGTGGTGATGGAAGTTAGCAATAAATACTTGTAAGCTTGATGGGTTTACTCCCAAAAAACTCTATAAGCAATATATTTAGGCTGTTTCACCTAGAATAGACACATATATTGTTTGAAGAAAAACAGTTATTTAGGTTGAGAGAGACATCTTTAATTTTTTTTTCCTTTGCTTTGAAGGCAAACCAAAACAGCTGGAGGACAAAATGGTGCAGAAGTTACAAGAGGATGTGGCTATGGAAGAAGACTCTTAAAATGCTTTTATTTTCTATTTATATTTCTTCAGCCGTTATAGTTCGTTACTGCCTCACCTGACATCATTCAGAACTGTGCTTACAGTTGAAGAAAAATATATTTTAATGAATAGTGGTCATTTACAGTTTGAATGACTTTTGGTTTTATAAAAAGTAAGATGGATACTGGCTTGGGCAGTACTTACAATAATGCAATTTGAGCAAACCTTGTCAGCAGGAAGGAGGATAAGGCATATTGTTTGAGATATTATGTGCTCCTTGGAAATTTGCACTTTCTTTCTGGATAACTTTTCCCTGATAATTCAAGGAATAAAAGATGTTGGTCCTGAGCTTTTTCTACTTTGTCTGTTGTTCTTTGTAGTGGTAACAGCAGATAAAAATCTATCTTAATGGTTACAAGGTGGAGCAGGATGTATTCTTTTTTGTCAGTCCAGTGCAGTCCAGACTTATTTTCACTCTTGCTATTGGGAAAGTTTTTCAGTTTGTTATGAATGCATGTAGTGTTTGTTTTATCTCCTTTTTAAGTCAGCTTCCCCAGGATTACGTTGCAGTTGACACCTAAGCCTGGCAAAGCTAACATTGGACATTCTTCTGTTTGGAAAATGGCAGAGGTGCTAGCATGCAGTCTGAAGATGGACCTGCCACCCCCCCGACCTACCGAAACTCAAATCTGATATGTAATCATGCTGACTGAGATGCTCAATAAATCACACTTTTCACTGTTTTTACCTAACACTCAAGATTATTTCGATAGAAAAGATGATCATGTTAAAGCATAGACATTTTGCATACCGTGGTGGGACTTATCTTTATTCAGTGTGTCATCAGTACTGAGATAAATACTCTGCTTTTTTGAGCTGTCAGCAGTTTATCTACAACAGTGTGATCAGAGAAGCAAAGGTATTTAAAATAGTATTTACTTTCTTGTCAGTGCTAGTTATCCTGAAAAATCATAAATTCTAGTTCTTTTCCAAACTTCAATATGTGCTGTATCAAGCACTGGAAAACTTCCTCCTGCCTACTACCTACATGTGTATTGTGTAGTCAGAAAAGTCACATTTGAACATACGAAACAGGGCAATGGGGAATGTGTGAAATAAACAGGTGTTGTACTCAGGTTTTCATCTCGTGATTTATGAATTATGTTTGATATTTAGAAAACTTTGAGTGAGGTAAAAATAATTCAATTCTAGTAATAAAAATATGTAATTCCTTCATATTTTAATGACATTAAAATTTTGCTATAGTTTAAAATTTGCTTATAAGATGATAGATGGTAAGTATTTTAGGTGTACAGTATTAGTATTTCCCTTCTAAACTGTAATATAAATAAGCACCTGAAAAGCCTACAGTAAGTTGACCAGAAAACATGTCAGTGGGGTAAAATCACTAAGCTGCTGCAGTATAATCCTTGGACATAGGGAAAGGAGACCTTCACAGAATGTTAATTAGTATGTTTATGTGTAGCTGTACAAGTTGACTCAGTATTTCAGCTCGGGAAATGTATTTCTTGCATGGCTCATTTTACCATAGTATTTGATGTCCTTAATCCTTGAAATAGGATGCTTTATCTAAAAATCTTATTACAGATTTTTCTTTTACTGAGTTTTAAAGATACGGTGTTCAGTGAGTGCCAAGTTTTAATTTTCTCCAAAAATAGTAAAGTAAATTTGTGCAAAGCAGAGAAAGGTGATGAATAATCCCATTGGATGTTATGCAGTATTTATATACAATCTTTTACTTCATATGAGGTTTTCTTAGTATTAAATAATTTATATTACATAGTATCTGTAGTTTTTCTGTCTGCATCTTTAAATGAACTGCAGTCCTTAACTTCTTTGTGTGTTCTATAAAAGCGTCTCTATGGGATTTTTAACCCTTTCCTATGAAGGTCTGTAAGTGAAACACTCATTTTGCACCAGCAGAGAAGAGCCATTTGAGGAATACACTACAACCATAAATGCTGAACATCCTGCCAGTTCTATGAGTTGCTTAGTCTGTGTACCTCGTTACAGCCTGTGCAATAGTATAATTGCAAGTAAGGGCTATTTGGAAGATGTTACTGAGGTTGTCCGTCATTGTGCAGGTGTACCATTTTCCTGAGAAGCAGAGACTTGTTGCCTGCCTGCTGTTGTGTACCTTGTGAATAAATAGGAGGTAGTTGAGTTCAAATATTTGTCATAAGCACCCGTTCTGAAGGTGCCCTTGTGATTTTCTTATTTTCTTTTTTTTTTATTATTTGTATTTAATTGCTGTGGTGTCCTGTTCTCTTGTCTGTGTCAGCTAGAGCAGGATGCTGCTGAGACAGCACATGGTGAGGGGTGAACAACTGCAGCTGAAGAACACCACTGGGCTGGTGATCCTCTGTCCTGCCCGTCTCCACGTGCAGAGACCTTCCTGAGGAGCTGCTGAGCTGCGGAGGAATGGGGGGGGGTTTCTTTGAGGGGGCTGTCTGTCAAACCACATCTCTAATAGGAATTGTTCTTATTCAAACACATTTTGGTGAAGAGAGATTCTCTTTGCTTGCTTGGGATGAAAATTTTCAGTAAGACAAAGCTGACTGGAAATTCCTTTAAATTTTGGATTTTGTTTACAAGACTTGGAGAGAAAATGTCCAGCTGAGCAGATGGGGAGCCCTTGTCTGCCTCCTGCCTCTGGCGCTGAGCAGTGCCCAGCCTTTTGGAGAGGCAGGACCTGCCATCAGTTCCCCCTTCAATAGCAAGTTGGAGAGACGGTATTTAATGAGCAGCACGTTGTTACTCATTAGAGATCTGTTTTCGTGTCGTATGTGCAAATCACTGATCCTGTCTGTGGTGACATCTATTAGGAGCAGAGCACAAGGTACCGTGAGTACAGTCTGTTACAAGACTGATGATGATGTGTCCGTTTGATTTGATATTTAATCAGAAAAATTATTTATGAATAACTGATCGAGCTTACTTCCAGTATATAGCCCGTCTTCCTTGACATTTACTAGATCCAACAAACTCTTGCTGTTTTGTGTTTGTACTTGATGTGATTGGGGGCCTTTCTTCTACACAAATTATGATGGGATTGATCAGAATAAAGGTGATACTCCAAGAAATATCTTTTAGTTGCTGTCATCTTTTCTTACAAAACAAAGCCAGATGTATGTTTCTGTTTTTTTACAGACTAACTGTGCATAAGGTAGAAATGTGGATTTTTAATAGTGATTTATGAAATGACTTTTTCTTATATTTCCCCTTTTCCTTTTTAATCAATCACTTTAATGACTTCAAGTTAAGCACCGGCTTTGTTTTCAGGAGAGGGTTAACCTCCTGCTAACACATTGTAGCTGCTGCCTCACTGGCCCTGTAGCTTACAGCACTCCCAGGAGGCCCCAGAGACGCCTGCTAGATCTTTTATCAAATTTCATCCTTTTTTGGTATGTGATTGTCAACTATCCCAAACCCCACTGCTCAGGGTGCTGTGTGGGGAACTGTTCCTGTCAGGCCTTGGAAGCCTGCGGCCCGCCCATGATGGCGCCATCTTAGAAACAGGGGCACCTTTCTGAGGTAAAACAGGCCCTGGAGAGCTCAGATCTTTTTGCTGAGGCCATTTCCACTTTTTCATACAAAGTAAGACCTGGAGATAACTTCTTTTTGCCTTTGGTCATGGGTTGGTTTTACAATCTATTGTTTGTTGCTTCAGTTATCTGTGGAGTCTCTCATTACCTTGTGAAAATTTGATCCTGAGAGAATGACTGAAAAAAATGAAATGGTGGGTGATGGTGGGGGTTTTTTGTTTTGCTTGTTTGTTTTGTTTTTAAGAGAAAAAAAAAAAAAACCAAAAACCTTCTCAGGCTTCCCTTTCAGTCTTTTCTTTGCAAGTGCTGACAAACATGGTGTGGAAAAAGTGAAAATTACTGCTTTCTCCAGAATTGAGTTATGCTGAACTGGTATGGATTTTCTTCAAAGGAAATTGGGCCCTCCCATATTTTTTTGAAAGATCTGTCTTTTTAATACTTGGCAGGGGAAAAATCTTTGAGATTCAGTGGATAACGGTAACTTCGCAAACTAGCCGAGAAACAAAAGGTGTTCAATACAGTAAAAACATTTTGGAGATAACATTTTTTCCTGTAACTATACTGTAAAAGCTTACAGCTTAAAAACTTTGTCCAACCTTTGTTCCTAACCTCCTAAATATTACATTTGGTTGGATGTCTTTTAAATATTGAAAACCAGTTCCTGAGAGAAACTTGATGGTGACTGGAAGCTGTCAGTTTGCAGGAAAATGTTGGCTGTGCTGTAATTTATGTAGCTGACTTGGTGTGTTCTTACTCTTAGAGTAACAGCGTGAAGGAGCCCAGAACACGTATGATCTTTTGTGACACAAAGAAACAAATCAGTTCAATATGTTGACATGGTCATATGTGTCAATGGCTGGAAAAGCAGCTGGACAGCTGCTAATAGGTCCAAAGGCTTATGTCCCAGGAGAAGATATTTCAACCTCCAGGCTGTTCAATTCCTCAATTACTGTTCTGGCCTCAAAAATTCAATCTCCTTCGCCAGCGTAACTTATTTATGGGCTGCACTGAACTGCGACCAGGGAGAGCAGAAAGCTGAAATAAATCAACCACTGATAAAATTGTTTAAGTCTGCTTGTTGTCTGTCTGTCTATTTTTAGATCTCAATTTAAAAAGGCTTTATGCAGAGAAATGGCTAGTGTGTTTGTTTTTTTTTTTATCAGTATCAGTAATAATTAGTCTTTGATGTTTTTTCCTAAATACAAGGAATTTTTTTTCCTAGTTGTGACCTAATTGACCTGATTATAGCCCTAGTGTTCTGAACAAGCAACGTTACTTGAGATTGGGTAGGAATACTGGGAGAAATATGGACTTGTGGAGGTAGCTGAGGTGGAACATGGTCTTTGCTGGTTTTGGTTGTTTGGTGTTCCCCACACCCCACCTTAGGTTTTTCATATTATGTTTAGTTTGGTAAAGTCACTCTTGTTTCTTAAATTGCTGTTTCTTCATCTTTAAAGTACTCAGAATATTTTATCTTACACATATATATACATATGGCAGTAACAGCATGTTCTGGGTAAAGGGATGTCAGCTCTAGCTCTACAAGCAGTGTCATTTATTAGTGGCATTGTTTCACTACAGAGAACTGACTCCTGAATGGAAATAAATATGTTATTTATAAAGCAATAATTTTGGGCATCACCTGGAATCAAGGCAGGGGTGTCTGCATAATTGAAAAGAAATTCTTGTTTACAGTTATATAAGCTGTTTTCTGTAAAGTGCCACTGTGCACTAAACTTGCTGATTAAGAGAATTACTTTGGTAATCCACTTTGACTGAAGTGATTTCTGAGTGGAGAATTTGATAGATTTCTTAGTACTTGACAAAATAAAAAGCTGTTAGAAATTCTCTCTTGTGTTGAAGGTAGCATTGGTTGCAGTACCTCTGTTTAGGCAAGATGTTGCCAAAAGTAATGCTTTCATTTTTTTAGCTTCATTGTAGAAACTGCCTCTAAAAAGCAGTGCTGGGCGAGGTGAGTGGTGGAAAGACCAAAGGTTTTTCTCTCGTACAAGGACCGTTGCCTGCCATTCCCAGCACTGAGCAAGTTCAGATACACTTCAAATCCCTATGTATTCACATTTTACATATTCCCTGACACAAAACTTGGGGACAGAGGAGTACAGACCATACAGGTTTAGCTTGATTTAGAAGGGTGGCAGACCTAAGCCCAGCAGTCTTCAGATGCAAGCTTCTAATGGTGGGTTTGGAAGTCAGAAAAAACCAGCCAGGCTGGCCCCTGGGCTGCTCCTGCCTTCTCTGTTTGGTGCATTGTGCCTGGGTACAGATGGAAAGTTACTCAAGGTTAATTTGATTAACTACCCAGTTTGTGACTAATCTCTGGGGAAAATATTTCTTTTGAAAGAGAAGATACAGATACCATAATGTGATACTGATTCATGTGTGGTATTTAGAAAGAAATAGTATTTATCCTTGAGCTAGGAATAAATTTAGAATGATCTGTGCACAAAGCACTCTCTAATCCAGCTTTCTTTAGGGCATGGCCTTGGTACTGCTTGGGATGCCTCTTACAGAGGATCCCCAGGATATCTGGGGAATACTATGATGCTGCTTTGAAATAACTTGTGCTTTTTCTCCATAGATGTCTATCTCCATGTCTGGTGTTGACTTGAGAGGAGACTGCGTGCCAGATTTTGTCCCTGATGCTGCCAGAAAGCGGTGATACAAAGGTGACAGAAAGCATTCTTCACTTTTCACAGCTGATGTAAATTCATTTGTTTTGAAATGGAAGGAGATGGCTCTCCAAAAAATTGCTTTTACTGGCTGTTGAAAGCTTTCTACACAGATATATAGACTTCGGGGTCTGCTTAACATACAGCTGTGAACGCGGAAAGCATTCTTAGGTCAAACTAAAGGTGCTTGAGCAGGGTAAAAACTTGTAGGCCTCTAATAACAAATTTATCCGCTTCCTCTAGTGATAGGAGAATAGTGTCTGCACGCAGCAATACTGCAAGCTTTTCCAGTGATCATCATGGTCTGCACTTCACTCAGTTCAATTTATTTTCTTATTGTATCATATGTAATGATCTACGTTCTAAACCAAAGGGCCCTAATCTGTTATCCTCTTCTGTAGGAAGGCATACTTCTCTGAGCATCTTTGTTGCTCTTTCACTGAATTTCACTGAATTTTTTAGAGTTGGAAGGGACCATAGAGATCACCTAGTCCAACTCCCCTGCTGAAGC
>JAOXNO010000070.1:28167088-28206181 GCA_028565335.1 Limnodromus scolopaceus
TTTTTTTTGCACGTAGTCTTCTTGTCTGGTTTGTGGGATGAAATTCTTGAAATATTCAAGATATGGATGTGCCCTGGATGTCTGCACTGTTTCCTTTCTGTTCTTTGTTTCTTTCATAACCAATACCCATAGCTTTTTCCTGCATGTTTTTCAGAAAGAAAATAACTTTCGCTATTCACAATTAAGAATTTGCCAGGTCATTCACTATGTTTTCTTCTTTTAAATCTTTAGTGAACAGACAAGTCCATGCCATACCTGCATGCATCAGACATCATGGTTAGGATTTTGCTTTTTAGAGAAGTGAGATAGACAATATTATAAAAAAATAAACAGACACACACAAAAGAACTGCAAAGGGACTAAATTCTGTCAAAACAGATCTCAACACATGGGCATCTGCTGCTCTTAACAAGCCAAGAATATCACCTCAAATGCTCTTCTTTCATGAGAACTGTGACTTGGAAGTGAGTGGTGCTGTTGTCTTAAATGCTTGAGCATAGCTCATCATAGATGCAGGGAAGCGTTCACTGCTATGGAGTTTTATGAATTATTTACCTTTTTAGAAGTAAATTCTGACATCCTAAATACAGTATTCCATTTCCCTTCCCACACATTAAATGTGATAGTGGAGCGGTGAGCAGACAGCTACAAGTCATGAGGCCTGAATTTTATTCCTGGCTCTGCATTCCTCAGTAATTTTATTTAAGTTTCTTAGCTTTTCTGAGTCCTGTCTAAGATGATCTACCTGATCTCAAGCAATACATTCCCTCTCTTTCAACTTTTTCCAAGCATGGAAAGGGACTGAAGTGGGACTTACATCAGTGATTCATCTTAATTTTATCTTAGAAGCCTACAGGACATTTTTTATGCCACCTCAATCTTACTTTCCCAGCTCTGAAACAAACACAGTTCTTTTCACTCATCCTTTCCATCTTTTTTTTTGATAGGTTTGTGTCACTGACTGGGGCCTCTAAGACCAGGTTCAGTCATAAGACAGTTTTACTTGTTGGTGTGGGACTCAGATGGGACTGCTAATTTGTGTGCCTGATATAAATCAATATAATACAAATCAGTCCTGGTGCTGTTTAGTAATGAACATTTGTCTGAACCTGAACACCTGACTGCAATAAAGAAACTCCCATGAAAACAAGAAGTTGACTGTTGTTTTGCTAGGTGAATGCCTAGGGCATGGGATATCTTACTGATTTCTGCTTCTTCTGCTGAAGTTGAGTATTTGGAAATTCTAGTAGTTCTTATATCTAGTAACACTTTGTATTCAATATGATTTTTTCCTTAAGCCATGTTTCAGAAACTCTCTCTGCTTATGTAATTTGAAAATCCTAATAGACCAGTGTAAGTCTAGTAAGCAACCAAATTTAGCACTGAAATCTCTATTATCACTAGGGAGACAGGACAAAAGAGCTGAAATATTCCTAAACTATTCACTGAGGATGTAGTTACATGTATTTTGTGGCTCCAAGTTTGCAAATTTTATGTTTTATAGCAGAAAATGTAATCCAGTATTTTAAAATGAAATTTAAACTTTTTTCTTTGGCCCTTCAAGCTTATGAATAATGTATCATCTCAGCCAAGTAAGAATGCCTTAAAGAAGTGATGTCTTATTCAGTCTGCAGACAAGCAAAACAGATAGATAAAAGACAGATTTCCACTATTTTAAATGATGTTTTAATTCTGAAACTTGGGTTAATCAAAATCAAAACCAAATCTGGGAACTCTTCAGCTTCCTGATCACAGCAGCATTTGATTTCATCTCACTGTCCAAAAATCATTCTAGCCACCTGACAGCTCTGAAGGTTTTTAAGCTGAAGCTGTGGATGTTCAAATCTTTCTAGTGTATTGAAAATTCAGAGTTAAGAAAATTCAGCATTCAAATAAAGAATATATGGGTTGCTATACTAACAATATCATGTATTTTCATATATAATTCTTAAAGTTCCACATTTTATCTTTAAAACAAAACAAAGAAGGCCCAGTTAATTGGTGTCAGAAAACAATGGAAAATTATGAGCGAGAATCAGGCCCTTGGCTGAAATCAGATTTGTATGGCCTGTGTTTTAGAAACTTGATTGGTTTGAGTCATTGCAGCCTGAAGGAAACAAGTATTTTTCTTGAAAACTTGATGATGGGATTCCAGATAATCCATAACCTAGGGCATGCTCCTAAGGATGACTGCAAAATGCAGTCAGAAAAGCTTTCCTTTCTGGGATAATAGAAACTTGAAATGAGTCTTAACATCCAGTCATTAGCATTCAAAGCCCTATCCAGTCATGAACATGTCTTTTTGCTCTTCTCTCCTCAGCGTTGTATTTATTAGTTGGTAAGAATTTGATACATAAACCAGAACCTGAAGAAGGTGTTCATTGTATAGTGGTTTGGCTGCCTGGCAAAAGATCTTGCTTCGGCAGTTCCCAGGCAGATCTTGTGAAGTATTCCTGGGGGAAGATTTCTTTCCAGAACTGTCCTCTTTTGGTGTGACCATCTGTCTCTAAACAGTCATTTGGGCAAAAATATAAAATACAAACAGGAAATTGCTCCGTTGCCCAGATTAGCTGCAGAATATGCACTAACGCTCTACTTACTCATGAGGATTTAGTGCCAGGGCTCTTTGCTAGGGATAAAACACGGTATCATATTTTCCCTTCCTGTCAGTGTTGGATTATAAACTAAATCCTGCTCGTTTTACTTTCAGAAGTAGTCCCAAAGGATTTTGGTGGGATTAATTGCATATGAAAAGCAAGCAGGATTTGGCATTCTGTGTACTTTGAAAATTAAATAGAAGTAAACATTATCAAAAGCTTGAGCTTACTGATGCTATTTCAGCTTGTTTTGTGATCTGAATCTTTTCTGCTGAATGCTTATTTAAAGATACTCATGTAATTTGAGAAAAATCACTTAAAGTTCTGAAAGGGAAAAGGAAGAAAACTCTGTGTGTAGGACTTCAGTTCAACAAAGACTTGAAATAACTGCTCAAATCCCTCTTCCTCCCTGAAGTTAGGCACGTAATTTAGGTGCTTTGTTGAATTTAGGAGTCAACAAAGAACTCCACTCCTCCTTTTCATAAGATGCACATTTGGGTTTTTGGTGTAGTTTTTCTTCTAATATTCTAAAGCATCTGCTGGGGAGGGGATGCAAAACACCATTATGATACATTGGGGACAATGCCCTGAAGCAGCTTTTGTCCTATTGATTTAGAGTTTGCAGAACAAATTTTACTACTGGATAGTGTGGGTGGATGTAAGGATGAAGAGCTCCAAAAAGTAAGTCAATACCTGATGATCTTGAGACAGTTATAGCATCAACTGTCCTAGGTTTTACGTGATGGGGGAGTAGAAGAAGTTATGTCAAAACAGACCTAAACAATTTTTTTTTTTACTCCTCTAATATTTTGTAATCCATTTTTATGGCTTTTTGGTGAGGCTATTTCACCTACCTCAGTCTTTGACCTTTTTGAAGTTGCCAGTTTGTAATTAAGGATTGATTTTTTTGAATGCTATGTGGAATCTGTTTCAATTACTTTTCTCCTGCAGTTTAACTAAGTTTACAGTAATCTAAAAGGAACCTTTGGGGGAAGGTTGGCTTTCCTGGGGAGGGAATGGAGGGAAACCGGGTGTCCAAGTGCCCTGGAAGCACAGAGCTCCCATTTGGGCAGGGAGATCAGGGAACATGTATTGTAATTTACCCAAATCCTTCAGAGTGCATGGACCCAAGGTGAGAGCCAGAGTGGCCTGGTTAATCCCAGTACCTAAGGGGCACCATCAGTTTTCAGAAACTAATTTCAGGATCCTGAAGCTCAGTTGTAATTTTGTGTGGAATGAGCCATGGAGAGAGGAGGAAGCACGGTTTGATACCTTGAGCGCTACAGCCACAGGGTTTCCATGCAACAGGGGTTCCTTGCTGCTGTTACTGTTCTATCTGTAAAATTAAAGCTAAATATTTTGCAAGGATAAATCCAGTCTGTCTTGGATGTTTTGTGTCTTAGGCTAGAAAGAAGCAAACTGGATCTGATCTTATTCAAGGGACACTGACCCTACAGCAGCCATTGTGCAGGCTGTGTAACAGCTAGAGCAACAGCTTTCAATAAGTAAGTTTCTCTTATACTTTCTTGCTGGCCTGCAGCTGTTTGCTCCAGCCATCACCATCATCTTCACAGCTTCCCCCCACAGCTCCTTCTGTCCTCCGTCTCCTTGCATGATGGTGGTTTGATTCTTTCCCAGTCCATAGATGCTGTTACGATAAACATTCTAGGGAAATATCAAAAATGATCGATGCATTAGCTACATTTTGAAAGTTTCACAGAAAAGTTTTCAAGTGAAACCCAAGCCCATGATCCCTGACCTGAATTGTTTGTTCCAAGGAAGCACATTAACTTCCTGAATGAACTAAAATGACCTAAAATGGCATGATGTGGCTTTCCCCTGCGGCAAGGACACAGTGCTCTACTTCTGTGTATCTCTACATTTGCCATCTTAGTCAGTTACCTCACATATTGGCAGCCCAGCAGTCTTTATGGGCCATAGGTAATAAATCCTACATGATAACTTTCTTACTGTTATTGCATGATCTGGGTGATTTAATACTACTCTCAGATGGTGACAGACAGCAGTATAAAACACTAGGCCCCAAGAGCTAGATGTGAAATAATTGTTGTGGTGCTCTTTGCTTCTAATTCCAGACAGAGGGGAGACCTGATACATGGTTTAAGTACTGAAATATGTAATGCATGTTTAGTGTTTTTATGGGAATCTTTCACATTGTGTTTAGGTACTCATCCATCATGCGGTATACTAGTTGTTTATCGAAAAGTTCCAGAACCAAAGGCATAATTTCCTGTAGGTTGATATGAAAGAGCACAGTGTTTGTGAGATGCTGGTATTTTAAACATTTTTGACTAAAATTTAACAAACTCATAAATGAGAGAAAAAATTCTTGACATTTTTTTTCACATCCATTTTTGAGCATTTCTTTTGAGTTATCCTCATTTGATCTCAGATGTTCCCTAGTGTCTTTGTTTCAGCCTGTCTTCTCTGACTATTGATAGTGATAGATGAAAACAGAAGATCCAATTACTTAATCATTTTACACATGCTTTCACTTTCAGCAAAGCAGCAAGGTGCAAAATCAAAGCACATTTAAGGTAGTTTCAGTCCTCATTTTCAGTCGTGGTACATTACCTGTCTAAGAAACAGCTGATGGTATGTACAGCGTAACTACTGGAATTAAATATATGTACTACATCTTTTAATTCTCAGTGCCTGGATGTTGAGTATGAAGAGCTATTTTATTGGTTAATATTGCTTTGCAGCATCATTAGTAGGGAAATGGGAAACATATAAAAAGGTTCTACAGGTACTGCAACGTACCAGAGAAGCAAGCTTGTTATTTTTATCCTTCAACAAATTACACTCCTCCCTACCATATGAGAGATGCATTTATTTTTTCACCTATGTGTTATTGATCCCACAGTTGTCATGCTTTTCATTTTGTTACCAAATCTGCATAAGTTTGATCTTGTGGCATCATGTTTAAATTTTGAACTGCGTCATTATCTTGCCATCTGTTAAACCCCTATGTCTGCTGAGCACTATTGTGAGAGATCCACCAATTGCTCGCCAAGTCCAAGAAGGTAACAGATTTTTAATTATGCAGACAGGATGGGAGTGGTGGGGGACTGAACAGTGAGTGATTATTGCTCAGATAGTGCTTGTGTCTCGCAAACAGCCTGCTAACAGCATGTAGTCTAACAACAGAAGTGGCTAATGTTGTGCATGCGTAACTGCTCCTTGGAGATAAGCTGGAGGAAGTGGACTTCCTTCACTACAGGGGAGTGTAGGGGGAGTTTTGGGGAGTGGGGGCTGTGATTGATTGATGCCTGGCTGTGTGAGAAAAGTGGGCACAGAATTAATTTAATCGCAAGTTTGGTAGCTGGAAGAAGCTGAAAGCTCCCTGTAGTCTGTCTTCTGACCTAATGTGTGCCAAACCTATAGCTGCTTGCTTTGATAAATGAGAAGCCCCATATAAATAATTGCTTCTTCTATTTTCCATTGATTAGTATTCAGGATAGGCTACTTTGGAACTGAAAATGAAGAGATAAGGTGCACATAACCTCTGCATGTTGGATGCACATAAGCTTCAGACCATTTTGCACCAACAGGTTGCTCAGTGCTCACACAGCCAGCCTCCACCTGTGGATCTCCATTTCATCAAAGGAGACTGGAGGGAAGAGGCCCCAGCAGCTTAAAGCAGGTCTACTATTTGGTTGGGACAAAAATCCCCTAAGCTTTAACAAGAATTTGTGCTGCTTTATTCTACTTTCCATGCCTTTACAAGTTTACTTGGAAAGAAAAAGGGATTAAGAACATCTATGGCAGCACTAAACTGAAGATCAAAGAGCAGAGCCTGTTTGCAGAGGTTGTGACTGCATAATTAAAGACTAGTCTGGAGGTGGACTGTGGGGGACTTATTGTTCCCTTAGAATTACTGTAGGAAAACTGGGCGTAAAATGAATTTATTTAGGTTATGAGACACAGGGGATGCCACATCCAGGAAACAAGGCTGCCTGCAAGCATTCAAGCTGGGTCTGGGTCCTCTAGAGTGCTGCTAATGCTGCCTGTTGTCAGGACCCTAGGACTGGGATAGGACAGGGGGATCTTAAATTGCAGGAAGGTGATTCATCCCCACCACCAAACACTGGGCTTGGGAAAGAGGAATTGCTCTGCTTCTGGCTTTTGAAGCATGACTTTGTCAGCCCCAAGTTGGTACTGACATTACAGCAAGAGATTAGATTTATGGGCTGAAGCCTTTCACAAATCCTAAACTGTCCTGGCTAGTGTTTTTCATTTCAGCCCTGGCTCCCCTAACTGGAGTTTTTAATCAGGGGTTTCTTTTGCTAAATAACTTGCGCTTATACCCTGACATCATGGAAGAAACTTAAAAAATTGAAAGGAAGTCCGAGTTTGTGCTTCCCTTTCATCTCAGTTCTGCCTTTCTGCCACCTCTGGTACTGAATGAAGCTGTAAATTAATTTTCTCCACTGCCTGGGCTGCAGGATGGCTGGAGATCCTCTCTGCATGCCTGGTGGGTGCTGCCTGCCCTGGGTTGCCCCCAAAGAGGAGGGAGAAGATTGTTTTCTCACACGTTGAGAGAGCTGCTGGAGGTGTGGGGATGGGGCCCGGTCCCAAACCATGATCAGTGCCTTTTATTTGTCAGAGCAACCCGTAAAGGGCTTGTATGCTGCCCACATGTTGGCTTCTGCATTGTTGGGCGTGCACCCAATGCAAAATATTTCATCCTGGAGTTTTTTACCAAGAATGATGTTGACTTGCTGATTAATCAAATGACTGGTTAAAATAAGGGAAATAGAAAGTACACTATTGACATGATTTCTCCACTGCTGTGCTCTTCATTAGATTATACTAAGTCTCATTATGACTTCTGAGATTTTTCTCTTCTGTTGATGTAAACTTAGTCAATGGAATCAAAACCTCATGGAAATTAAATTTGCTGTGTCATCACATCTCTAATCTTGCTTGATTACAGCCCTGTTGTCAGAGCCAGGCTTCACATGCTTTAAATTCCCAGATCATTACTGAATTGTTTAGTGTGTAGCTGAGCGTATCTTTGCAGTGTTACAAAGACAGGAGTTTACTTGCTAATTCTCAGTGAACGCACTGTTCTTGGCTGATCCAAGGGTATTGTTGGAGAAATGTCAATAAAATTGTGTGTGTGTGTGATTGTTTTGGGGCTTTTTTTGGTTTTCAGTGCAGGACAGAGGTATTTTCAGCATGGTACCAGTTGGAAAGGCATTGCTAATGTGAGCTTCTGAGTCAGCAAACAGCCATCCAGGTTAGGAATTAGAATGAATGGTACAGAATGTTTTGACAAAAACAAATGACTCTATAAATGTACCCATTTCAGCTAATAAATCTTTTCATAAGTATTCATGCTGTGTTCTGGTGTGATGCTAGCAAATACCTTTGCTGTTGAAGAAAAAATAGAGGAGAATTTGTGTAGTTTAGCTGCTGGTGATGCACAGTATAAACAATTTAGGTTAAAAGGGTCGGGGGGGGGGAGAAGAAAATTTAAGGATGTCTTGAAATAATTTCATGGGATAATATGCCAGGTATCATTGACAGTCTTGTCTGTACTTTCATCTGTGTTGCTAATGTGAATAAGTTTCAAACAATAGATTTCACTGTCTTGTACAGTAGCCTGTACAAAATTATAGTAGTGCTTAGACATTTGTGTCTTGCTAACTAATTAGAACCTACTCAGTGTGGCTTCTGGTGGACAATAAATTCAATTATCTCTTAAGTTTCCCAGGCCAATACTGAGGAAAGGCTGTCTGAAAAGCAGAAAATGGTGCTTGTTAATATTTGCTGACCAAGACCTGTAACAAATGTAACTTGGTTATTTTAATGTATTACAGTTATGTTCCCCTGTATGTGAAAGGCCAGCATATGGTGAATGTTTGGGGTTTTTTTGCCAGGAACATCTGTTTTAAAAATTGAGGAAAAATATTCAATACCCACCCTAGATATATCCAGTATTAATATTACTGGCACAGTATACTCATGCAAGCTATGAACATATTAATGACATGCTTTTACACATCACTAAAACTTGCCTATGTTTGTGAGTATACTCCTTGTGAACATCACTAATTCTTGCTATGTAATCTTGAGCTTTGTATCCCAGCTTCAAGAATGCACACAGAATTATAGCTTTCAACTCGTGTTGGCACACTGATAAATTGCAACTGGTAGTGAGTTGCTACAAAAGCAGATCATCCACTTACATAAAGTGTTTTTTCCCTGGAAGATCAGATGTCTCTGTTCATCAGGTATATACCTATATATATATACCAGTATATACCAGTACCTATAGCTACTGGGCTGGCCTCTCAGGGCCATCTCAGTACAGGGGCCAGCCTCAGCAGTGTGCCCTGGGGGCTTGCTTTTACCTGCCCTGCGGCCATGGTGCCAGGTAGCTTTGCTCACTACCATGCTCTTCAGAGCTGCCTTTGGATGTTAAAATGCTGAAGTGCAAAGTTTACCAAAGGGATAGGCAAACAAAGCAAGCGTGGCAGAAAGGGCATTGATGGATGGTACTGGTGGATGGGGAGAAATGATGCATTTCTTTTGGCTGACATAGCAGGGACAACTTGGATGGAAGTCATGGACACTGAAAGTAATGAGGTCATGTTTTTTGTTTGGGATCTGCTACATCCCCATGACAGTGACAGAAAGAAGATCAGGAAATCTTTATAATTAAGAGGAGGTTGTAGGAGAAGAAAAATACGGTTTGTATAGAATTTTAATTATAATTAGTCAAGGAGAATAACAACCTTTAAAAAAAAAGCCTAAGATGTGAACGCATTTCTAGAGCTAATCCAGGATTCATTCCTTTTTTTTTTTTTAACAACATCTTTTTCATTTGTCGAACAGCCAAAAGCTATTTTGGAGCAAATCCAAGGAAATAAACCATGTACAATAAATAAGGTAGAAGTTATAAAACATCAGCATTCTAGTGACTGCAAAAATATTATTAATATTGAATCATTTGACAGTGTAATAAAGGAGGTCTTTTAAAGAAAAATTTCTGAATATATGTTCTCTCACTGGTTACAATCTGAATTTTAAAGTTGAAATATTTAATACACAATTGTAAAGATAATGACTATGCTTGTCCTCATTAAGGTCCTTATTTGGAAAAATAAAAGTGGATAATAAGTGTAAGTAGGTATCTAGACGGCAGGGTCAGTAATAAGAGTAACAATAGCCATCTGGTAATGACTGGGAGCTATACTTACAGAAGGTGAAATTAAACAGAGAAGCAATGGCTTCTAATTACAAGCTAAAAAAAGCCCTGGCTGGTTGTTTACAGTACACTGCTGAAAGTATATTGCAGTTAGGGCATGAGAAGAAATATCCAGTCCTCTGATAAATGGGAATTGGGAATATGCAGTAAAGAAATACTACTCATTTTGATATTTTGTCTTTAGTGATGCCTGGTTTCATACATTCTGTAAAGTCTTCCACTGACCCTGGGAATTCTGCCCACGTAAAGAGTGATCTTGCCTGCCAAGGAGGCAAATACCTAGAGAAAAAAGTAATTTCTCCTGTGTCTTGAGAGAAAATATTGATGTAACTTGATGGTAAGTATGGAAAATGTGACTAATCTTTGGGGGCTTGATCCTGCTGGCCAAAAACTATGCAGTGTTACCCCCTCATGACTATATTGGTGGGTGATTTGCCTACCTAAAGATGAGGCTTAGCAACGCTCCTTTAGTTTTAATATTGCTGCAGCTGCAAATCAGGCCTAAAAATCTTGGCACCTTGTCTTTGAGTTTTGAGAGGGGGGAAAAATAATATTTTTAGCTTTTAGCATTACATTTCTAAGGACTAGGGAGTAGACCATACGATTAATATTCAGAAAAGGTACTGACTTGTGTCAAGTTGTCAATTACAAGCATATCAGCCAAAATCAGCTGCAAGGAAAAACTCAATAAAAATAATAGAAAGAGGTTTGTCAAAGAAAAGTGCAATTTCATTAGAAACACACACCGGTTGACGTGATTTTGATTTTGATTAAAAAGATAGTGTGATAGCTGGTGGACCTTCTCTAGGACAGAGCAATCCTTCTCATTTATCTTGCCTTAGAAAAAGATGCCAATAATCTTGTTGAAGGAAGAGTAAAATTAAAAGCACAACCAGAAGAATATAAAGGGAGAGGAATGAACATTTTCATGGAGAGAGGTTTGAAAGTGATGGAAGCTGCAGTTCTGGGCAGTTTCAAGTACAAACTCTATTATTCTCATGTATAGCTGAAATAGAGTTTTAAAGTGAGTTTGCAGAGTGGAATTTAGTATTGTGATATATTTAGGAAGATGTTTGCATCTTTTGTGCAGTGATGCACCTCTCTCGAAGCAAATGTATACTTTATCATATGCTTTTGCTTTGCTTTTCCCTGGGTTAAAGTTAAGATGCTTTATAGTAGGATTCTTTTACTCTTTTGCAAATCTCATTAGAGCAAGAGGATAAATGCCAGCAGTAGGGAAAATGGAAAGACTGGCCTTGATGCCAAGAGACAGCCTCCCATCTGCACTCAACTTGTTTGTGACAGAAAAAGTCAGGCAGGTGAAACCTCCAGTGAAGCACCTACATCTCACTTCACAAATCAGTTCCTGGATATGCCCCCAAGGATCTGCACTCTAACCCTGCACAGATACCCCAACAGAAGTGGAAAAAATGCACTAGACTTAATTCCACTGTCTCCAGAATATGCCAGTAGACTTGTACCATTCCACATTTCTCATGTAGACTTCTACAAGATTAATGTTCCCCACGTCTCCCTGTTATTTAGGTTCTCAGAAGTTATTAGAACAAGTGGCTCTCCTTGATTAGCGTGCCTGTCATCAGCCCTTTGGTGGATCACATGGCTAGTGTTATTGCTAGCACAACGTGTTTGGTGGTGTCACTTGCAAGAGTTAACTGATGTAAACCGGATTTGAAACAAAGGGAACTGTACTAATTGACACCAGAAAGGGTATGTCCCATTATCTCTAGACTTGTAATGATTTTGTTGTAGTTCCCCAGCTGATGTAAACTGAATTTTACAGAATGCTTTATTTTTTTTAATTCATAATATACGTTATTAACAGCTGGTGATTTGGAGAAAAAATTGCTTGTTTTTCTTGTGGGTGAAAATAGCAGTCTCTTTTGAAAATTACTTCTAGTGTTTCCCATGTTATCCACCACGCTGGCAACCATTCTATGGCTGCACCTTGTTATTGTATCTTAATCCAACTTTATGTTTCACCTGCATGTTTGCTATCTCAGCTGACAGTAGCAAATTCTTCTCAGCCAGTACTGCAATGGGAGTGCTGAGGGTCCTGATCTGGACAAACTTGCTCCCAGACATGTGCACTGCTTTTGCAGGGCACGTAGCTCTTATTCCTCTGTAGGGTGGCCCCTGCCATGGCTGGGCACTCAGCACTTCTGATGTGCTCAGTCTTCTTTTTGCTCTTTCCTCCCTTTCCTCATCACAGTCTTGGTTTCCTGCTCCAATGAAGTGAAAAACCTCCCTGGTCTGTGTGCTTGGCAGTTGGATTTTTTCATTCCTAGATTTTTTCCCTCTTCTGTTTGAAAGCTTGGCTGTCATGATTTAGAGTGCGAATGTCTCAAACAATCTTGAATGGGTTCTTGCAAAGCTTGTCATGTGCTGATGATGAACTGAGGCACAGAGGAGAGTGACAAGGTCACAGAGGATTCATTTGCAGAACTAGTAACCAAGTTATGTTTTAGCCATGAGGCTTACTGCATCAAGGAATAAATTGTTAATTTTCATAGGAATATTTTTTTGAAATGTTCTTAAATTATTTTGGGGTTTGATCTGAATTCAGAGTTATGTGTCCATTTCTTTTGACAGCAGTGATGATTTTGAGGGCAGATTTGTTCTCTGGGGCCGTTTCACAACAGGGCTCCCACTGACCGCTGTCCCAAAGGACCAAGAGAGGGAGCCTGGGACAGGGATGAGAAGCTGCCAGAATGGAAATGGTGGCAGGAGCTGCAGGAGCAACCACTGAAAGAAATATAATCACAATCAGCACCTACACAGTAACAGAACCTTCACTTTTGTTCCTTTTAAAATGATAACCAGTCTCTTAAAGCCTTTGCAAAAGAAACTTTTTTTTCTGAATTTTGAGACCTCTTAAAGTACAACTTTCTTGCTGAAAAAAATTTGCCTTGTTCTCCAATTATTGCAAAAGATCTCTTCCCTACTACACACAGGAATAAGGGAAATTAGAGTGCATGTAACTGTGTGGAATGAAGGAGTGTCAGCTCTCCTTTTGCAGTTCTCCCTCAGCTTGTTTCAATAGCGTACAAAGTTCCCTTTGCCACCTGTGAGGCCTGCAATCTCAAGCTACACAGCTGCCAAAATCAGTTTAGCTTTGTAAGTAATTATTCTGCAAACGAACTGGCTGTAAATGAAATCAGGAATCTTTTCTGACTCGTACTCTTTGTGTATAAAGTCACTTTTCTTTCTTTTCAAGTCCCTGTCCTTGTATTCCGTGTTCTTTTCTTTGCTACTCTTCTATTGCTTTCCTCACCCTAATTTTTTCCCCTATTGTTATTTGTGCTAGTCTCAGTTCTTCTGTTTCCTTTCTGAATTCTTCCCCTATTTATTCTATTCTCTCCTCCATCACTGGAGTGCTATCTTTATCCAGGGTACCTTCTACTGATCTGTACCTACAGAGTGGCAGACTCTATTTGTGGCTTGCTTTAAGGCCAGGAACTACGTGTGGCATGTAGCTAGTTTCAGCTTCTTCCTTTCTGTCTCTCCTTTTGCTTCTGCTGGTTTAGTTCCTGCAGCATAGCTTTTTACTGAACACAATGTGACTGAGAGGATGGCTTTTCTCCTAGACTGAAAGATGCAGCAGACATGTGTCACACCAGGTGGGTGTTGCCAGAGGGACATACAGGTACACACCACTGTTTCAATACCCCGATGCATTATGGCATTATCATCAATTGAAACAGCTGCTAAAGGATTTCAAAATCTGGCCTGCAGACTGCAGCTTGTATAGTGTATCATCTGTATTTGTTAAACTGCAAATGGCAGGCAGTGATGGATACAGCATAAGAACATAACTGAAATTACAGTATTAGACTTTCAGGGTCTAGCAGAATTGGATTGAGAGGGTCTTCTTCCAGCTGAGCTGTGTTGCTCTTGCATTTCCAGTGTTGTGGGGACATGGAAGACGTGCCTGCTGGAATCACCTCAAGCCTTTCTGGCTGCTGTCCTATGGGGCTGACTACTGTCCAGAAACAACCATCTTGAAAAATCAATTGTTGATTAGAAATGAATTTATTATTGTAACCCACACCACTTTTTTTTCCCTATTGATAGGCCAACAAAGAAATGAACTGATGGCCAAGTCCTACAGGAAATACAGAATATGACGGGTTTTGATTTCTGCAGCAGCCCAGGGTGAGTATGAGACTTCACTGCGATGGAGTCATACACATATACAGAGATGTTTCTGGAGGGGCATACACCTGACCCTCTGTTATTTGTGGGTGAATAACCTCAGCTGCAGTTGGATGGGTTTGCACTGTTATACCTGGCTTAGCACTGCATGGCACCAGCTTGGCTCTGGTGGGGTCTGTCAGTTGTGGCCCTGCATTGCCGGGATTTGGCCGCACAGCTCCTGTGGCAGGTTTGAGCCAAGCGAACTGGTCAGATGTGAGTGATTTAGTTTTATGCCCAGTGTCAGCCCTGCTGGATGCAGGCTGGCTCTGTGCCCAGCTGGTGCTGGATGGATGCACTAGAATGGATGGGATACTGTAACAGCATGCGTACCAGCAGGGCCCTGCTGATGTCAATGCGGGGCTGTGCTGCAGTAGAACTGCAGAGCTAGGAGCCCTAGGTGTGGGACACTCGCCTGCTGCTGTTCTGCTGCCCAAGCATCCTGCAGGCTGGCATTGCACTGCTGCTTCTCCTCTCACCCTGGGTGGGGGCAAGTGACTCCGAGGGCCGTTGCTTAAGGCCCTGGTAAGCCCTTAACAGCGCAAGTATGTACAGCCCTTTTGGTGCAGGCTGGAGCAGGTGCAGAAGGAATTGCAAGGCTCATCATGGAACAGAGAATATAAATTGTGAGGAAGCTTTGGTTGGCTCAGGAAAGCAAAGCCTGAGAATGGATGTGTTGCTATATAAATATGCCTAAAGAACAAACTCCAGGGAAACATTTTTGCAACATAAATGTTGGCACAAATAATGGGTGTAAACTGGCAGTGAATAAATTTGGATTGGAAGTAAAGTTCCCAACTGTCAGAAGAATAAAACTCTTGGACAATGTATCTATAGCAGAAGCAAAAGGGGAGTACAAGAGAAACTCTCTTAGTTTAAGAAATGATTATCTGAAGTGGGCATGGTAGCAAGTTTTTGGAGTTGATATCAGGAAGCACATCAGTCCTGTACACTTCATTTGCAAACTATTCAGGGTCATTTTTGTGAGCTCAGACTGGATAAATGTAATACTAGAGAGAAGGAAGCAACAAGTAATCATGAAACAACAATTTGTACAGTTAGTGTAATGATTTTTCTTTGTGATAGAAAAAATCCAGGGAAAATAATTAACCACCTTCTTAAAGATGAACTTCAAAATTAGAATATCATTAAAAAGATAGAAACACTTCCAATTTTCTGTTCTAAATTTGTGGTGCTTTGTAAGCCAGTGTGAAATTCAGCTATTCAAACCATCTGAATTATCTGGTAATTGTGCAGAACGTACTTGAAAATCCAGGTGATCTGGCTGAACAGCTGAGCAATAACATAATGCAGACAGCTGAGAAAAAGTTCATCTTCAGATGGTGTTTCATTATGCTGCAAACTGCGACTGGCTAAAGCCTTTTCCAACCAAGGCCTGTACTCCTGCAAACCCTGGGGATGTGTCACTGTTATGACCATTCTTAACAGAGAGGCAACAGCAGCTAAAATTTCTTGGGCAAGGAGAAAAGATGTTTTGCTGTGATTGCTATAAAGCAGCCTGCTGGTGACATTATTGGAATTCGTGGTAGAAAAATAGATGCTCTGTAAGTTGTCTATGGAAAGTCTTTTGTTTTTTCATGTCCAAATGTTAAAATCCAGCATATGAGGCTACTACAGATCATCACCATGGTATTAATGCCTAACTCTTGTGTCACTCTTGGTGTTAGGCATTCAATGAAGTCTCTATCTATCATGCAGATCTTAATTTTCTCACTTTTTTCCTTGTCAAATCAAGAGTTTACTTTCCTCCCACAAATTTCTTACTGATGTTTATTACATGCTTAGTGGATACCAGAGTGCAAAGTACCTAACTTTAACCTGGTATTCAGAAATTCAAGCTATCTTTAATTTCCAGTATCTTTTAATATCTTGTGAAAATGACTGTATGTGGAACTGCTAAACTGACAGGCATAACACAGGAATGAAAGTCATTTTCTACTGGAAGCTGAATAAAACATGCGAGTCCCATCAGATTCTGGCTGTTGTCACCACAAGAGACAACATTATGATGCAAGACTTAGGCTTTTCAAGATTTAAGCTTTCCTATTTTGTGAAATGTAAATTTTGAAGTTGTTATTGTTCTATCAAAGCCATTAGCAATTAATATATGTTTATCCCTTCTTGCTAGTTAGTACACCAGAAATCTGAAGAGGGAATTATTTGCCTGATTAAATTTTTTTTTTTTTTTATGGGAATGTGAATTTTCATTAGCCCTTTTTCACTAACTTGTGAGATACCTACCTACTTTTTAATCTGTTGAAAAATCTTGAAAATTAGCTGTGGCATTTAAAATTTAAATGAAAAAAAAGTTTTTGTTAGACGTAAAGACTTGATGTAGACCTAACTATTTTCATCTGAGATATATTCAAATCTGGATTTTGTGGATGTCGTCTCATTCAAAGAGCTAGGAGCCTGCATACTGGCTGAGCTCTGGTTTTGTTGCTTTTTTCTCTTTGGTGTTCCAGCAGTTTTGTCCGTGATAACACCCTAAAGAGTGATTTGTTTAAATTCTAAACGCTGTTCTCATTAAGTCAGGAGACTATATTAATTGGTACACATTACACTGAAAATTGAGGGTTTATCAAACAGCTTTTCACAAACACGGTATAAATTGTGTTCAGCTGCCTGCAGAGGACGGGCTAGTGGCTCTTCTTTGCGCTAGTGATCTTAGCCTTAAAAATAGAATTGCCTTTGCTTACAAGTTGGGTTTAATTTGTAATTAAAGCTACAGAAGGAAATCTGATTTTTTAGATTAACCAAGGTTTTGTATGTGTGAAAATATTGTGAGTTTCTGAAAAAAGATACTTAAATAAACTTCTCATGAGTCACTCTACCGACCTTCAGGCCTCAGGTAGGATAAATAACACTTGAATATAAACCCTTCATGATCCTCTAAAACATCTCTAGAACTATAGTTAGTGTGAAATTACTACAGTTGTTAAAGTAATTGCAGTAAATTATTACCATAAGTATGGCCTTTATAGGCTTACCTATATATAAACTTGCTTTGATTTATTTCATTTGGTTGAAATTCCTTTGTTCAATACTCTTGTTTTCAGTTTAGTATCAGCATGTTCCTAACTGACTTCTAAAACCAAATTGCATCTGCATTAAACTCAACTCTTTTTGACTTTCTATACTGAAATAATTAACTTTGTTCAAAAAAGAATAGTGTGACTCATTTTGTGGACAAGCCGTTAGCCTGAATAATCAATCATATTTAGGCTCAGGGACAGTTACTGGTGAACAGTACATGCAAAATATTACTTTGTGCCAAGGCAAAACAGATTTTCATCAATAACTACAAAAATGGTGCTTCTCAAGAGGGCACTTGGATTTGCTTTCCTGTCAGTGGATGCTGTCAGCATCCAACTGCAAAGTCAGGCTTCAAAACCCAAAGGAAAGCATAAACATTGGCTCTGAAGAAGAGTCCATTGGTTTTGGTTGAAAAGTGCAGCACTTGCTTTATGCTGGCGTTTGTAGGATTCCTGTATTTCAAGTACTGAGTGCCTGGAGACATACAGCTCTTGGGTCCTTGAGACACAGAAATGTTATGAATAATTGTGGCATATGAGAGCCCAGAACGGCAGGACAGGATTCTGGGAGTGAGTTATCTATTTTCTGTCTCCTTAGAGCTGTAGATGCAAGCAAGCTGTCTTTTATTTTGTCTCGCTTTTCTGAGTTACTGTGATTTGCTTTTTGCATTTGCATATCAGCTGCTGTCTGACTGCCTGTTGCATTTGACAGAGAGAAGCTGTGATTCAAATTACCAAAAGTGTAATTTCAGAGATCAGCTTTTTATGGTTGTCCCTATCCACATCCAGTTTCAGTGGGCACATGTGAGGCAGAAAATCTCCATATATACAAAAAAAATTCAAAATTTCCAGACTTCAGCCTAGATTTTCCTTCACTTAGGAGATTGTAGAAGTGAGATCCGGCTTTGCCTTAGAGTAATGCAGATTTGAACACCATTATTCCGGTAAATATTGAACTTAATTAATGTTCCATAATGTCCATATTCACTAGTGAATAAGACACAGCTGACATCCTTTGCTGCTGTATTGCTTTGTGGTCATTACTCTGCTGGATTTTAATAACGGTGGTGTTGTTTGTGTATGTACTCTATACTCCTTTGAGAGGCTACTCACCAAAGCTCACTGTGCTCAAGCATACTGCAATAAGCTTCTCCCTCTCCCTACCTACATTTCTACAATTTCCAGATCAAAGTCTCCATACTCCCCTTTCCTCTGACACCATAATTTCTTTTGTTCTTCTTGATTTCATCTCCTTGAAATAGTTACCTTTACCATTCCTATTCTAGGCATCCCCCTCACTCTATTCAGTCAAACTTGCCATATTTGCTCCCTTCCAGCATGATACCAGTTTCACTTATTATCTGGCTTAAAACAGGAGTCCTCTTCTCTCCTTGCTTTTTAGTGTAAACTGTGATGGTGTATTTAGTTGGGTAATTTGGGGTGGACTGGGGATGACAGGGGAAAATGGGGGCATTTAAGTAGGTGGGATTGTTATAATATGAGTATTGCTTAGTCAAACTCATCTCTTAGACATACTCTGATTTGTAATTACGTCAGTTGCATTTTCTGTATCTCTGTACCATGTATATATATATAAAATAAGTTTGAAATTAGCTTTTTCCCAAGTTAAAATATGCTTGTAGCTGTGAGGACTGCAGACTGTCCATTGAAGCAGCCTTGCTGTTATGATTAGGTGAGGGTTAAAGCCTAGTGGCTTCATTCTTGTGGGAGGCATTTGGGTGAACATTTGAGCTCTAGTGGAGTCCTGATGACTTCACTGCGACCTCTTGTGTGTTCAGAGGACAGCTAATGGATCAGGAAATAGATAGCTTTAAAACAGTTACAAAGTTCTGTGTAGTATTACCTTTTATTTCCAGGTACTTTACATATTTTCTGGCTTTGTGACTGTTTCATAATCAAAATATTTTTTTACTTAAAAAGTGGTTTGTTGTGATGGGAGAAAGGATTTCTAAAATAAATAAATATGTCATGTAAAAGATAAAATAGGCTTTACAGAAAATACTTGTGATTGCACAAAAATTCAAGGTGGAAACTAGGAGAAATACTTTTTCCTTTCAATCTTTCAGATGCTTCTTGATTCACAGCAACATTGGAGTAAAAAAAACCTGGGATATGTGAGGTAGATATGTGGGTCTCATTAGCATCAAAACTAAATGGCTGGCTTCTCAAGCCCTATATAACAGGTTAATTGAACTCTTTGTCTGGTACATGGTAACAAGAAGTTCTGCATGATGCACAGCTGTATCCCTGTGTCCCTGTAAAGTCAAAGAACGATGCCCTAAACAAAATGCTTCCAGCAACTGGCTGCTGTGTAATTGGGTTGTTATGAAGTAACTGAAGCCTTTTTTAATGTCTCCTTTATTTCTGATTTTTTTAAAATTTATTTTTAATGAGATGTGTCCACACACAACAACGGATCAGCTCATTATATTCTCTTCAAAAGCTGGTCTAAAGTTTATGATCACATTCTCAGCATGATTTATATACTTAATGCTGGTGGGCACTGCAGAACTCATATCAACAGTCCATACTGCTTTTCTAATGAGCACTTTTTTCATCCAAAATTCTGGAGGAAAACCATGTAATCTGTGTGTTTAATTTTGGTGTGAATTTGGCTGAGAGTTGTTGGTGGGGGTGGAGGCTGGGGGTGCAGAGTAGGGGAAGGGTAAGTAGAAAGGAGAAAACTTAAAAACAAAACAAACGAAAGAAAGAGGTAGAGCCCAAGGAGGCTTTGAACAGAATTGTGGGGTGTGTGTGATGCCCAGACTGAATTATTGACAGGACCTTTTTTCGTTGTGCCCATGAGGTTTTCAGCAACCGTAGAGCAGTCTTGGGATCTCTTCCTGGCATATTGCTCTGCTCTGGGTGCTCTGTGCTTGTGGAAAGTCATCTTTTCTTTCCCTGTTGGTAAAATGGGAATGGTAATACTCATCTTGCTCTCAAGAAGACAAAAATGGTGTTTTTTGTATGTCAGGATGTCTCTGTGAAAATTGGCCTTACTGTTATAGAACAGTTTCTTTCAATGCATGATATTGATAGAATCATAGAACCATCTGGGCCAGAAGGGACCTTCAAAGGTCATCTAGTCCGACCCCACTGTGGTCACAGGGACACTCCCAACTAGACCAGGTTTCCCAGGGCCTTGTCGAGCCTCACCTTGAATGTCTCCAGGGAAGGGGCCTCAACCACCTCCCTGGGCAACCCGTTATTGTTGTGTGAATGCTGGATCTTGTGTTCCTCTGTCAGGTTCCACTTGTTTTGAGAAAGTCTTCAGCTCTTGTCTGTTGTGAAGAGGAAAAAGGAGGAGAGGGGTAATGCTGGGAGAGGCTCTCAAAGTCAGTGGCAAACAGCCTGAGGTGCTCTGCAGCTCACCTGCCTTCACCCAGGGCCCAGGTGCAGAGGGTGGGCCACAAGAGACTAACATCTCTATCCTATCTGTAGGCGCTGCACTGGGGTTGGGCATATCCGTGCTTGAGTAACAATGCAGAGATCATCAAGGATATGTTTAAAAAAAGTATCTAAATCTGCAGTTCCACTAGAATACTGGATACTTTACTGAATTTCAGGAATGAAAGCATGCATTTCATTTCCAAATGGATTTGAGTCTGTTTTCTAACTCATGGCTAATTCCTGATGAACTTCTCCACTTGGAACTCAACTTATTGTAATTTTTTGGCTGCTGTCTGATCACCCATTTTGGAATTCCTCCTGTGACCAGAGACTTGGCTGGGAATATTAGTTGGCTGCAATGGAGAAATCGACTTTGAGTGGTTCACTTGGTAAATTACAGGCTGTGCTCCTAATTATAGACACACACTTGTAGGAACATAATCATACAATTCCCTGAGGTATATCTGGATTGCTGTGTCCAGATTTTGAAAGCCAGAGGGTAGGATACTGGGTTTTCTTTAACATTAAATTATGAAGTGAAAGCCAGGGACCTGAGGCCACATGGCTCAATACACGCTGTGCTAACAAAATCATGAAAGCCTGCTTTGAAGTGTAGCAGGAAAATCTGCCTTCCCTATAAACATCAACCTGAGCATCAGAGCAGTTGTTTAATTCTTGAATCTTACTCCTTGTCACAAGGCAAGAGTCGCTGGAGGATATCACCCCTACAGTAAACTGTAATCACAGATGACAGCTACTACCCTGAAATAACCTGGTGAAGACTCCCATTGCCAAGAAGCGGCGATGGCAACAGAGAGGGAAGGCTGAACTGTGTCAGTGTTTCATCTGTGTAACAGATAACCTCCTGCTTAATGAATAGATGAAATCAAAACATGCCATTTTATACCAGTAGGTTTTGGGTGAAACATCACTCACTTTTCTACTGTGATGTAGCATGTAAGCCTGCTCTTCATCAGCAGCATTGCAGGTGTATCACTCTGTGTAACCTGTGTTTATTTCGCTGTTGGAGCTGAATCCTCTTAGCGCTGCAGTCCAGGAGCCAGTCTGTGCTGCAGCCCCCTCTCAAGGGGACACACCACGTGATCGGTGAATCCTCTCACATGCACTAGTGATCTACTACTCCTTCATCGCTTCTTGATGTAATTTTATCCAGTGGGACACTGAGTCTGATTCTGCTTTTGTTTAACAAATATCTTTTTTCCTGGCTTTGTACAGCACAGTGCTTTTGCCCCTCTGCTTTAATCTTAGGGGAGATGGCAGTCATGGACATGACTTATCCTTTTCATGCTGACACTGCCTGTGTGAGGGCAGCTGTCAGAAGAGTGTTATGGTTCTCATAACCCACTCTTGCATGGTTGTCTGTCCTCCTAAAAGACGATGATTAGTCAGATTGCAGCTTCCCTACTAGTGATCAGCGATAACCTTCTGGTGTACCTTGGAGTCTTGGGGCACTGACATCTTTTAGGCTTATGCTCAGAGCAGTTTCCAGCACCCAACTGGTGATCGGATCTGCTGGGATAACATTTATCCAGTTTCTTGCCTTTAAGATTTCTTGCTTGTTCTTCCCATCACATTAACAAAGGCAAGGAAGAGAAACCATTGATTGCTAGAGACCCAGGTTTGCTGGGGGCATTAAGCATTTTGTGAAAAGGTATAAAAATCAGAAGTTTTATCTTAAGAGAAAATACTATTGCATATTAGGAAAAAATCTAGATGGCTAAAATATTAATGGAATGTTGCTCCTATTCATGTTGAAACTGTCAAAAGGCTAAATAATAATAAGGAAAATATTTCCTTTAATCTTGTCTGCAACACCAGAACCTGCTGGTATTCTTGGGAGGTTATAAGCAGATTCACTGGGTTTGCTTTTGGAGCACTGCCGCTTGGACTATTAACTCCATTTTGCTCTGTGGCCTGTAAGGGTGTCTTTGGCTTGTTTGTGTTTACATCTAGCATGAGCTAGCAGATGTTTGCTGTGCTCTTCCTGAGTTGTCAAATTCTAGTGAAATGGTTTGCATATATACCCAGAATATATCCTTTTTGGTAGCTTAAAAAGAATTGCTACATAAAGCAAACTGACCATCACATGTTTGTTTATTACACATGCACATGCTCATATGTATAAAATCTATGTATCTACTTGCCATGCTTCTGATGCAGGGCATAGCTATCTCCAAAAAAATACTTTTTGCAGTCTTGAAACTAACTTTTATTGCCATGACATTTCTCCTTGCTCAGCAATATATTTAAAAGGGGTTTTCATGCTACTGAATCATACTGTACATACAAAGGAAGGAAAATGACAGCATTATTAATCTTTTTCCTTGCTTCCTCATATAAAAAACTCTGGTTTTCTGTCTGGATTTTCCACATTCAGAAAGAAAATAACTCCTGTTGCTGTCATCAGTCTGCTGGCAAAATTTACTGTGATATATATTACTGCAACATGGCTCAATTCAATTTAAGTACTGAAATTCAGTGAGTTTTACCTTTGCACAGAGTGAAATTTGATGTACTTTTGTAAATCCTTTAAAAAGGTGCTCAATTAACTTCTCATGATTTTTTTTTTTTTTGGTAATGCAGATAATGAAAAATAATTCTTGTCTGTGTCTTCTCTATTATATGAAAAAGTAGGCCAAGTAATAAGTTTTGTCATGCTATATCTAAACTGCTTCATGTGTTACTACCTCTGAGTTTATGGCTGTATTTAAGTATTCTGGACAAAGAGGTTATGGCTTGAAGTGTTTAGCTTGTGTGTGTCCAGGTGTTAGGGAAAGAGAAGCTTTGTACAAATCAGTATGATGGGATTTAATCTCCTTTCTGACTTTCTAAGTGCAAATTGAATTTGTAATGGTACTTGCTCCTGCTAGAAGTAATAACAATTAAACCAAGTGGAATACCTGTAAAAACTATTAGCAGACTCTTCTTGAGAATACATGCTTAGGTAGCAGTTACATATTTTGTGTGCTTTCATTTAATTTCATCGCCTAAGTAGCAAATAATTTTAAATTACGTATTATAATTCCAAGTTTTTAAGATAAATTAACAGCATTATTATTACTTTTAAAAGACACTATTTCCATTTAGTTTATGTCTTCCTTTCAGATTACAGTACTTACAGTGTTATTTTAAAGATTAGCAGACAGAATTTTAGGATAAAAATTCAGGTTATTTTTTCATTGTGAATATAACATATGCCACGACATCCATTTCCTGGAGTTGTAATATAAGAACAAAACCTGCAGAGGGCACTGTATTGTCTTAGATGAATTTGAAAGAGTTCAGACTAAATGAGTATGTAGGATTTTCTAGGTTCCTGCATTTTGGAAAAATTAAAATCAGAAAATATTTTTTTCATATGTCTAGTGATAAGAGGAATTACAGATCAGATATAAGGATGACAATCTCTGTTCCTTAAGTCTTCGAGACGAAAGGATATAAACCAACAGTATCATGCCATGTTTTCAATGTAATTTTTGACCTCACCTTCCTGCCTTCACCAGTTATTGTCTGAACATTTCAGCTGTGCAAATGCTTGGGAAATTAATATTGTAGCTTAGTAGGGCAAATCCAGAAACTGCCATGTGTCAGTGCAGGAGATCTGAAAAACACTAATACAAAGTGTGCAAACCTCTAAAGCAGGGCCCAGATTTCAGAGATGAGCTTCCCATCAAGAGAATAGTACAATATAGTTCTTCTGTAGAAAGTGGTTGGAAATGGAAATTTCTGTTGATTGTGGTCTTCTGGAGATTAAAACCTGCTCATGTCTGTTTATACAGGCAAAGCATTTTTAATGGTTATAGAAAAGTGATCAAAATGTTGTGTCCCATTATGTGCTTGCAAAGTGGACTTAAATTGCATTCTAGTGATTTTAAAATGCAGACCACAAGTTACTGTGTATCTCTTCAAGTTGTCTTGACATCTTTGTTTAGATTAAGGGTTTCTCCAAGAGCCAGCTGGTGCCCCAGCATTGCAACAGTCTGCCTTGTTTTTGTTCTGCGGATTATTATAATAGAATTTGCTTTCTAGTTTCATTTTCACTACAGTTTAGATTTGTGTCTAAAATACAGTCATGTGTTTAGGTACTATTGCATGGTCAAACCGGTTTTAATCCCTTCACATACACCATTTACAAAAGGATTCGTTGCTTTAATTTTTTTTTTTTTTTGCTTTGAGAGAACTGCAAAAGATCATTGGCTCTTGATACAAAATGATGCTTTAGAGAGAACAGTGAACAAAGACAAAAATTTTTCACAGCTTGTAAAGTGCTCAGCTAAAAAAATACAGATGATAATCTGACTTGATTTTTATTTTGAACCTTCTAGTTTTTAATATTTTGAACAATCTATTTTCTAGTTCTGTGTTTGGGGGATATTGTATGATAATGCGAGACAGGTATTCCAATGGCTTTATATCTGGCCACTAGTATTTCCACTGTGTTCTAGCAGTTTTTTCTACCTATAAAATCTGGCAAAGGTAGTGCCCTATAGGAAAAAAAAAACACAAGCAGGCTGAGAAGAGCTTCACCTTCACCTTTCAGGCTTGCAGCCAAACTTTCATCCTTCGCTTCTTAGCCCCAATCTGACAACCCTTCCTGGAGTGCAGGAGAAAAGCTGATGTTTGCCATGGGATCAGACCTTCCTGCAAATCAGCATTTAAAAAACGCTCTGTCCTTATGCATTTCTGTCAAGGGGACTCGAGAGGTGAATAGATTCCTGTTCCTTGATAAAGTAGAATTAGTCAGCTGTTAAGGAAGCTTATTTGGCAGAGGATTGCTCCTGTTCAAGTCTTCTGAGGTTCATTGGGCTGGCACTTATGGTGAAGGGTAGTTTGCTTTTCTGACTGAACCTGCAAGTTGACACCTGAAAGCTGTATTAGAAAACATGTTCATCATTGAGTGGCAGAGATATGGGAGCCACCTGTATCTGAATGCTTTTACTGAAAAAGGCTCGATACCAAGTCTGTAGTTTTGTTCTCTGCTTCCATGCCTGCTTGGACCCGTATCGGGACTTTAGTGGTTTCTGTAGTAGCACATGGCTGGACCTCTTGGAACAGGGGGAAATTGTTACAAAAATCAAATTTGAAAAACTGAAAAATCAATTTTTGCCTGTGATACAAAATGATGTTATCTATCTGTTCATCTTGATCTATAGAATTAAGTTAGAACAGGGTGAGCTGTAAAGTCATGGAAAAGGCTAAAAGTGCTAGCAGTACCCAAATGTCCTTTTGGCATTGTAGAAGTAGCAGGTATGACAACAAAGAAAATGCAAAAGATCCTGTATTTGTTTGTTCCTGCCTATAGAGCCTGTCTCCTCGATGCCTGCCTTATGTTTCCAATTCCTGCTAGGTATTGCGAGCAGGAAAAGTATTAGTAACTCTGCAGAATGGTTACTAAGAACTCTGCACAGCTTTACATTTCCCCTGCAAAAGAGCGCATTTAATTCACTTCCTGTAGAAGGCAAGGCAATATTAAAGCACTTGGAGAAGATAGATTTGTTCAGATCACTTGGAAGATGACCCAGAGCTTTCAATAGCCCTTTCTTGAAAGCTCCCACTGACTGTTGCCTGAAAGTAATTATTCTCTGAGAGCTGAATGGCAATAATGTGTATTTGGTTTTGCCTTGTGCAAAGTCTAGCAAGCTTGTCATCCTGATAGTAGGGTGAGTGGGGAGTTGAAAAAAAAATAATCTATCAGTTGCTGTAGTTTGCTATCCTGGCTGACAAAGACTGTGCAGATATCAAAGATTAAATTAACTGGATGCTCTGTACTGCTCTTGGCCCTCTCAAGTCAAGGTTCAGGTGTGTTCCTACTTTTGACCGTTCTCTCCCTTGAACTGGGAATTCTAGATACACACAGTGGTTAAAGTGGAGACACACAGGCAAGTTTTAAGACCATCAGACTCACTTGACTCACATCCATTTCTTCTAAAACTGCTCTTGCAAACTTCCTAATTAAACTTTCCTACACCAAATACATAGGAATATGGGTAGCCTATGCCAATGCCCCAGCTCTAGCAGCACTTGAGGACTCCTGTCGACCTTGACACAAGTCTCTGCCTGCCCACTTCTTCCCTGAGGTTGTACCCCGGGTGAATGGTAGTCAGCTGCTCTGTGGTACAGATTGCCTCTGTGAGCCATGTTCTTATCTGAATGCAGAAACAGGAAAGGACAGAGCCATTTGCCATAGGTCTTTCTAAAAATAATCACATATGAAAATAATTTAACTTGCTAAAGAGCAGCTCTCTCTGGAGTGCACCTCAATGACTTTTATTAATAAACTCCATAACTGGAGATTGGATTACAGCAAAGGTGAACTCTCTGTCCAAATGAAACTGTCCAGAAAGATTGTATGAGCAGGATATAACCTCTTTGATCAGAACTAGGGCATGTGACCATCATGAACACCTCTTAACCATAATAAAACATGCCACGGAATCTGTAATGATCACAGATTGTTGATGTTGTCTGAGACACCAGTCTGTAAAGTCAGAACACTCTGAGGTGTTCCTGTGCTGTTTCTGTTTGGTGTCTGATATGGGAATTCTGAAGCAAGATTATTTCCCTGTCCTCTTTTTTTTTTTTCCTGTATTTTTTTTATTTTAAACCCCCAAAAACCCATATGAAACTTTATGCTATGTTGCAGCCTGAAGACAATTTCTGTCACATAGTTATAAAACTCTGTAAGTTTTATACACTCTACTGAACTAACTGATATATTCATAACTGTAGTAATGCAAATAGTGCTCCTAATAGTAGTAACAGGGCTATCATGCATCCATCGTTATGTATATGTTAAAGTAAAAAACAGTTATTGTCTCTTTGGGTGCATTGATTTATGTAGCTGACTACATGGCAATTTAAAGCAGATTAGAGGAAGGTGAACATGTTTGTCTCTTCTGATTCACTTGGGAGACTGTCTCAGCAAACAGTGATTATTATTTCACTGAAAAGGTTTTTAATACACTAAGCTTCACCTCGTGACAATATAATATGACTCTTTGAAATAGCAAGCTGTATAGAAATCTGTTGGGAATATCGACAGTATAGCACCAAATTAGAGGTGTATGCAGTAGTCTGTCAATTGCTTTTCTGCTAACTGACATATGAAGAAATGCAGAGCAACCAAACTCTTAAGACTAGTTTTCTGTGTTCTGTTTTCATCTTCCTCAGGTTGCCCTTAAGCCAGCTGAGTGTGTAACCAAGAATCACACTTTGTTCTAGAAACAGGAAAAATACCGAGCTTGCTACAATGTTGCTTTAAATATTATTTTATCTTCCTAAGGTTTGACTCCTTTTGTCTTGTCTGAGGCCATAATTCAAATTAGAAATCTTTATCTTTAAATGCACAATTCTGACTCCCTCCTCATGTGTTTACTTGTTCTGTCACTCCAAATGTGTGATTGACAATATTTTCTTATAGTTCAGTTAAGACTGATTCAACAAAAATATTCACAATTTATGTTACTGAATAGTTTCAAGCTGATATGATAACAGCTTCCCTTTCAGTCCTTCCATGGATTCTGTGATTTGGAATGTGCTTTATAAAACACTGTGTGTAGGCTGATGCTGGCATGGATGGTTCTGTTATGATTATCAAGACAAAACTAGGAGGAACTGCAACTTCATTTTCAACTTGAAAAACAGAACCAAGAACTTAATTTTCCAGAAGTTTCAGTCACTGTTTTAAAACAAGCATTTTGTTAAGGATTTTTGGTCTAGTCATGTGTCTTGAAATCAAACCACTTGAATACATTTCCTTGTAACCGCAATAATTGACATTTCAATTACTCCTTTTCATTTTTCTGAGGAAAGTGCTTCAGTTTGAAGATTGCAAATAATCTCAAATAAAACTATTTTAATCCATTTACATTGTGGCTGCATTGTTTCTAGGGACTAAACTGAAACACAGTCTGATCAATGATGCATAAATATCTTGGACTAGATACATAAATGAAACCCCCAAGGTACTTAAACATTACCAATGTGTTCTAAGTGGGGAATCAAGGAAGAAAATATTCTAGTTTTAAGTGTCTTCATCATTTGTGTGTGTGTCAACAAAGAATGTCAGAAAAGGACTATTTACATTATACTGTTGTGATGGCCTGTGTCTTTGATCTGTTTTTTGCTCACCTCTGTTTATTTCTTTTGAAGCTGCCATAAGGTAATCTTTGAGGCTGTGGAGTCTTGTTGGTCCTTCTCCTGGGGAAGAGGTGGCTTTAGAGACTGCAGAGCAGGTGAAGTGGGCATAGAAGGGAGCTGGGTGTCTGCACCTTGTGCAAAGAACCTTCAAGGACAAGTGGGGAGCAACCTGCCAGGTCTAGGACAAAGACAGACAGAACTGCCTGGGGATCAAAGGGAACTCAGCAGAGTTTGCTGCAGCTCAGAAACTGCTGAAATGGCAGTTTCTGGAAACAAAGACCACTGCCAGGACAGGGGGCAGGAGCAGTCTTGTCTGCAAATCTTGTCTCTGTCTTCTCTTCCGAGTTGAGTTTCATCTGCGAGTATAAGGGTCTTCCGGGTTTTTATTTTTCCTTTTTGCTTTTTTAAAGGTCTGACCAGATCCAGCAGAAAGGTCTGGCCAACCTGATTTCTTCTCAGATTTCTATTTCCAGATTCTTAGCACACATTGTTACTGCTGCATTTACAAAGCAGTGACAGTGCAGGCAGGACTGGTAACTAGTGCATCTGACACTTCTTACTGTGGAGGAGTTTCTACATTCTCTCTACATTCTATTTTCTAATGTATGACATGCTTGAGATTTTATATCCGTAAAATGTGAAAAAGAAAAATCTCTGTCTTGGAGTCTTCTAGCTGTGGTTGTTTGTTTAATTTTATTTTTTTTTTTAAACCCATAGGAGAATGAAAGCAGTAGATACTTTTGCACATAATTTTCTATCTCCTCTCAATACAAGTTCCAAATCTTTTCTTGTACCAATTTTAATGCTATTATCCTGAAGTTTCCTTTAGTGTTCTGTAGAGTACGATGTCTTTTATTCTAAAGGATATTGGATTGTAAGTCAAATCAGCTGGACAGTGTCAGAGTCTTTGAAAGATTCAGTTGTCTAACATTGTTAGACATTGTGGCATATGTAATTCTTAGCTTTTACCGTCCCTTGGGCAAAACATGTTCTATAAGGATAAACAGAATCTGTGTGTAGTTTATTATGAATATGATTACATTTCCTGATGCTTCTAAGTCTTTTCACTGGAGAGGAAAGAATTTTGTCTTACATTGAAATTCATGTTGAAAAAAGAATTAACAATGGTGATCTTGGCAGCTGCATCAAGAGTAGCCTTATAAAGAGGTACTTGAGGGTGGAAACAACAGTAAGAAATGATCTATTGAGAATGGGCTTCTTTGCTGATCTCTGCTGTCCCAAATCCTATGATAGGGACATGCCAGTATTTTAGGTAAGACAAAACGGCTGGCACTTTATTAGTACAGTTATATTAATAGTTAGCTAATTAGTGATTTCCTCTATTCTATAATATAAAGGAATGCATTCCGGGCTGTAGTTTGCTTTTGCACTTCTGCATTAAACAAATGAAAATTAGCTAAAGCTTTTTTGGCTATATTGTGGTGAAAGCTGGCTCATATTATTAAGAAGAAATCTTTTCACTGTAGACTGAGTGTGACTTGGTAAGGTGTAGGAAAAGAATTCTTCTTGCTCATATCAAAACTTTTCATCACACACAAAATGTTAGGCTGTTTGCTTACCTTCCTTCTCTCCTTCCTCTCTGTAGCTGCATTTTAAAAGATTCAAGGTGGTTTTGAGGCCTATGTGGAAACGCAAGTTATTCAACCCCAAGTTATGCAAGACTGACACCAGTCATGTGTATCTCTGGTAACCTTTCCACCTCTAGGAAAGATGAAAGAATATAATAGAGCTTCAGATCCACAGGGAAAGCTTTTCTGAAACCATATAGGTCTGATCTGAAGAGGAAGAAGCTTGCATCATGATTTTGTTAAAAAAATAGTAAAATCATGGGGAATGACTAGGGCAAATATTAAAACCCAGAGTGAGATCTGCCTAAATAACTTCCTGAGATTTTTTTTCCCCAGTGTTTCTGTTATGATATTAACAGCAAGTTCAGAGGCTGTTCTGCACATTCTTAAAAGTTCCTGACATTTTCTCAGGTGTACTTCTATTTTTTCAATTCTAGGCATAGTAAAGTTGTTAAATACTTTTTCCAGTATTTGCTTTTTTAGTGAAGTTTATAATCAGAACAGGGAAGTTAACACCAGGTAATATATAATTTCTCATCAGACATCAACAAGTTCTCTACAGTTCGGCATTACTTGCTATCCCAGATCTTTCACTTTTTCGTGTTTTTCAAGGTGTGAGTTACATGATATAAACGTGGAAATTTGGCATCCCAAACACATAAGTCTTTTCGGTTCACTTCCCGGTAAACTGCAATTGCTCTCTGTGTAACAATTTTAAGGGACAATTTTCAGCTCAGCTGAAGTTTTCTCTCAATTTTATGCCATACTGCTACTTTATGCCATACTGCTAACCTTTGGTTACCTCTAAATAATGTCTTCATTACTCTTTTACTGAAATGGATTGAAGTAATGAGTCATGGCAGAAGAGAGCCCAAACTGGTGCTGGAATTCATTTGGCCTGTGAAAAATGGGTATTTGGCCAATGGTGCAGTAATTATAACGTCTCCTCAAGCTTTTGAATAGCTGTGGACAGACATGTTTTATACTGCCTGGAAGGTAGGCAATCAGTGAATCGCTCTTTTGTGATGGAGCATTGGAACTAAGTATTGATTAATACTTCATTTTTCTTAGGTGCTTTTTCTCCAGCTGGGCATTGTATGCATGAAAGTGACATCAGTCTGGTTGGATAAACATCCTCAGTGATGAAGTATTTTGCACTTACTTTATGTTAGTAAAAGTGTATTATTGTCCACTCCTATGTAAACTGCTGTGGCAGTCCAGCAGCCTGACTAAGGAGGGGAGACGGAGACACTCAAACCAGTTTTTAAAATTTTTCCATTGGTCTTTCCACAGTTTCAATGTGTTGTGACATGTTTGTTCGCATTTTATTAGATGCGGAAGTCTTAAATGTTGAGCCTTTTCTACATCTCTCCCTCCCCATCCTTTCCCCCTTTGCAAAAGAGAGTAAACTTTATGCTACAAAGGCAATGAATTTTTATACTTTCACTCAAAAGTAGAGACTTTTTTGGTGAGGTGTCCTTTATTCTGTAGCTCTTCTGAGCTTCAATGAAAATAAATTTTCTACTCCAGAAAACGTATTGTATCACAAATGCTCTTTACTTAGTTTGCACTCCAGGGAGTTTCTACTGCTCAGTCACAATACAAATTGCACCTATTAGTTTGCAATTTTGCCAAATTACTTAATTTACAAATAATCTGACTTTAAGCAATCTTGTGGGACTCCATAACCCAAACAAGTAAAATCAGTTAGGAATTTAAAATTATTTTTCTGGTGAAGCTGAAGATAAAAGTAAACGGAATCACAGAAGATGATACGTGTTTTCGTTTTGGATTAATTGAATGACAGATAAGAGAGAGCTTTTTCCCTCCACTCCAAACATTTCAAATTTAAATTCTGAAACAATGGTCTACAGTATTTTTCAAGCCTATGACTGCCTCTAGCAGGGCCCAAATGAGGCTAGTGACAGTTATAAACAATGCAGGCTGTATTGATGCTGTGTACTGTGGTATGATTTGTGCTTTCAGGAAGGTGAAACTCAGTTTTGGCAGGGGTGTGATTTTGAATGAAAGGTTCCAGCCAGCCATAATTTTTTAAAATATTAATTATATGACATTATTATTGTCCAAACGTGAAGATTCAGAGCTGACAATTTTAAGCTGGTACAAAAACTCATTTAGGGAAAAGTCAGTGTTTGTGACACATCCCCAGTCAATATTTTAGTGTCATTTTCGGAATGCTCAGAGCAACTGCTGTCGTTGCAATTCACACAGCCCTGGTCTTCTTCTTCCAAACAGCAGTAACAGGGGAAAGGGTGGGTGCTCACGGCAAGTAACAATTAGCAGAGTGGCTCCGGGCCAGGCTAATTTAAACAAATCCAATACCTTTCTGTGACCTACTGCAGCACTGAGTTCTCCTTCAGTAATTTTCCTTGCTTTCTGACTTCCATCAATACCACCTTACAGCAGCAAGGCCAATTCCTTTACGCGTACCCTGTTGGTCTGACTGTCATCTTCCATCTGACTCTTCTTCTGTCTGCGAACTTTTATCACCAGTTTGTAATTGCCACACTAAAAGGGCTATATTTTGGGAGTGTGCAGGTCAAGAAGAAAGGACTTTGTGAGGAACAAATAGCAATTAAAAATTGACATGTTGACAAAAATGATGTTCCTTGCTTACATCTACTAACAGTTATATATTCAAAGGATAAAAAAAATACAATTTCTTAATTTAATTTTTGGTGCGATGGGACTCAAAAGCAGACAGAACTTCGAAGTGGACCTGCCTAGGCAGTCTTCTAAGTGGGGTGCCCAGAAAGCCCAGAAGGCTTTAAACCATGCCCTTCTATAATGTTTTATTAGAATTAAACTCAAAGATTTAATGTTGAAAACAAAATATCTAAAAAGCCCAGAGAAAGTGGAGCAGGAGTTAGAGCTTATACATGGTTCTCCAGCCCACTGTCCTTGCAGGTGAGTCTACCTACTAAAGCTTTGTACTAACTCAACAAATTCTGGCGCCAGCAAACTCTGCTCAGCTCCCGTTAGTCCCTGGGAAGTTCTACCCTGAGCAACTCTCTTTATTACCTGTTTCTTTCTGTATTTCTGCTTGGGCCTTTGACCACTTCCTCTGCCCCACACATCAATTGTGCTTCTCCCTGCGTCCTGTCTGCCCTTTCCTTCAGAGTGCTTCACCGGACCCTGCTCCTTCCCAGGCGACCACACATCTCACTCTGACTACACAATTACAGCAAATAACTAGCCTCCTTTTAATTTTTATTTTTTTAATTTTTATTTTTGAAGTCTATTGTGGCAAGGAGAGACACGTTTGTCTCAAAAGCCTGTTACAGAATGGTCTTGCACAATTCCAGATGAAGGGAAAAACCTTTTACTTTTGAAAAGGATACAGCTAAAATCCAAATGGTGAAATCCAGAGAGGACTGCCAGGCTCTACCTCTTTGCAGAACTTACTGGTTTGAGGCTTTTTGGAGTTTTACATTTGTATATGCATATCTGCTGAGCTAAGCATTATGTTGTACAAATTTTACTTGTCCCTGTCGGTGCAGCATGCAATAGCTTTTCATCTTCCCCTAATGCTTCTTTGTTGTACTTCTGAAATTATGCAACTGCAAAGAACTGTGACTAAACAAAGTTTAAAGAGTGTTGGAATGCTTATGGAGATTTCCTCTACTTCTGCTAAGGGTTAAATTGAATATTTGCACCGAATATTTTATATTTAGCTATTTCTTTTTACTATAAATTCTTGGTTGTTCCTTATCTGAGACAAGATGAAAAATAAAGCTTTGCAATCTGGATAACATGAAGGTGAAGAGCTTAAATTCAAATTCAGATATAAAGTACAGGGAAATGTGGTAAATTCTATTTTCCTTATTTATTATAATTAATATTTATTAAAAAAGCAGAATTTAACTCATATTTAGCTACAGTTGAGAGAAGCCTAATAATAACATAGGTGAAAAGCCTTCTTTTATGCTGAAGCAATAGTGCTTGCTCTAAACTGATTTTTAATCAAGTGATCTTTTTAGACCTCCGTCCTTTCTGTTGTTACTTCTTGATGTTTTTGATGAATTTGTAGCGTGTGTTTCTGACACGATAATCAGACTCAACTTCCTAAGGAGCACTGGGAAAATTCTAAGCTTTGTAAACTGATTTCTCATCATCAGATGAAAAACTTGCTAAGTGAAAATTTATGCTGTAAAGCTTCAAGTGTCTGGATTCAGAGAATGTTTAACATGTATTTGCAATTAAGCTAGGAGTTATTTTCGCGAAACTGCTATCGGGTAATTGATGGCTCTTTCATGAAAGGTAAGATGACAGTGTAGGTGCTCTATAAATCACTAAAATTAATGTTTGTCTTGCACTATTATAATAGCACTGTTCTTGATTAAATTGTCTGGGCTTTGCTCTCACTCCTAGAGAAATCTTGGTGCTGATGTTGGTGATGCTGTCAGTATCTCATTCACAGAACAAACAACCAGGGCTACTCTCAAAGGGCTTGCAGTTCTTACAATGAAAATAGCCCTTTCAACATAAATCAATATCCCAAAGTCGTGGAAAGTATTTAGCAAGGCAAATAAATAGTTGCACTAGAATATCCTTAGGTCCTCTTTATATATTTTGTGCAATCACTGAAGTGCTATAAACATTAGCAGCTTCAAAAATATTGCTCAGTTAATGTAGTTATCTAAGGTTGGGTATAAAAGCATGCTTTAATCTTCCTACCTATTTACCTACTGGAGGAAGAAGAGTTAATAAAATGGTGTGAGTTTCTTTTCTGGAGGAGTACCAATGCAAGACACCCCCCCCCCAGCCTTTCCTGGAAAAATCCTTCTTGGGAAAACAGCTACTCATAGCTGTGTGGGTGGGAAACAAACTTAGTATTCAAAGGGAAAGTTGTCCAAACTGCGATCATTTCATTTACATGAAAGTATGGTTGTTCACGCTGGAATAGTTGATCTTTAAGTATGTCTTGTTTGATGTCTCTCTCCACCCTGCTTCTGATATTTTTGGGGACTTTGTCCTTCTTACATGTGCCAATGTGATTTAATTAGTATCTCAGGAAAAAAACCCCAACCATTAATTTTAGCCCTGCTTAAAGCAAGCAAGTGAACTAGACCTATTGAGTTTCCTTCCAAAATACATTTTTGTATAACAAAAGATCATAGATTCCCAAAGGGTTTTCCTGGTGGAATTTAACAGGAACTGAATATTATTAGGGCTTACATTTTGCAGGGAGGTATTAAAATAGTCTTCAGTTTTGATTTTTTGCAAGATATACAGGAAGCCAGAATATCAGCTGTCAGTGTATCTCATCAGTCCAGAAAGGCATCTACTGAGCCTGAAGAACTGGGTGGAAGCAAATATCTGTGCCTGTGATGAACTGAATAACAATGAAACCCAGTAAAACAGGCTCACTGTGAAGCCAGCACCTTATCTAATAGTAAATTCGTTTGGAAATCTTTTCTGTTACACATTTAAAATACTCTTCTTTTAATCAGACAATCACCCCTGAAAATGATTTAGGAGTTGTATAAGCTGCTGCAGCCATCCTGAATATGCTTTTCTGGTAGCATTGCATCCCAATTGCCTGCTCTTATAGGAGGCACAGTGAGATTCTTACTTTCCTATTCCTAGTCAAAATCTTACTTGAAGTAGACTGAAGTTAACATGCACACTGTATGTGCAGTAGATCATGCCGTAAGTCTTATGACAATAATAAACCATGTTTATGGGGAAAAAGCTCTAATTTCTTTCTCTGAATTAAATCCTCTCCTCTCCCTCTTCTCAGTTGTGTTTCGCCTTCTCGTCTTACTGGAAAAGGGTCTCTTTACCATGAAAGAAAATGTTTAGAAATCCCTATGCAAAACATCAACACTTCTAATTTTCTCTGTTTGCTTTTGACAGTGGTTACTGAAGTCCTGACAGTGGCTAATTAGGCTGTAAACGTGTCTTCTAGTTCTAAACATGTTTCTAGTGAGGAAATTAATGATATTCTTGAGAGGACCCCTTCCCTTGACTGCTTATATTGGACCTCTGGGCTTTAATGTAATGGGAGATAGAAGCATTACTGAAGACTTCTAGATACTCAGCATGGTCTTCATTGGCTCTTCCAAATGTATGTTTCTATTAAAACAACAACAATAATAATAATAATAAATAATAGTAGTAAATGGGGACGCCTGATGCCTGCCCTCCTTGCAGCCTTGCAGGGATGACGCCATAGGAATCTCAGCTCAGGGTGGCACTTCCAGGCTGCCAGTTTTATTGCAGGAAAATGAGGAATGCTATGAAGAGCTGGGACAGATGGGATGGCAAGGTGGCAGGCGAGTGGGCAGGAAGCCAGAAAGCTTCAGTTGTTAGAGCTGACTAAACTGACTTGTCCTTGCAGAATTTTTTTGGATTGGCATTTTTCTGATGGAAAATTTTTGTCTATGTTGAGGAGCTGGACTACTTTTGAATGAAAAGCACTTTCCCTGCTGTGCTGGCTTTGTCACCACACTTGGTGGAGGGTGAGGCCAGGCTGCTTCAGTGGGGCAGCACGGTGGTCTCTGACATAGAGTCCCCAGCAAAGGGCACCTGGTCCTCTCCACTGAGACCCCGGGAGTCCACTCCAGGAAACTGGGGTAGTCACAGCATTTCCTGACTAGCAGATCTAGAGCTACTCTCACTCAGTTCTTAGCTAGACTGGACTGGAGGCAGACTAGTGTGTTGGTCCATTTTGGCTCATATTTTCCGATTTCACTCTGAAAATGCCTGAATTAAGTGAGCAGATATTAAGGAATTAAAAAATTTTTACTGCAGTCTAACAATACCCTGTGTGGTTTCTGCACGGTGTACATTGAAAGATCCCTAACAATCCCCATCTTGTTTTTGTTTTGCAAGTACCCAAGTGGAATAGTATCTACTGTTACTCTCTGTGACAATGTTTCCACCACTGATAAAGCCACCTCTTGCCTTGTGGGGACTTGGATCTTGTTTCTTAGGAAAGTTGCTTCTATTTATTTATCTATTTATTTATTTATTTTTAGCAGATCTAGTTATAGCAGCTGTCTTGCTCCCTTTGCCTTGCCTTCTAAGCATGGAATTTCGATTACATCCTTGAAAAGCCATTTACAGTATCATTGGCATGTCAGTTATAATACATTCCCTTCTGCTCTTCAGAGTGACTACCAAAAGGGATTGTATTTGAGGGAGATGAAGTTTTTTTTGGTGATGACTTTTAATATAGGCAGATGAATAGAATTTTTAAATCAAATTTACTGTTTGACCCCAGGAGAAAAAGGAATAATGTATACCATGATGATTGAATATAAACAATCTTCGTATACTTTATTGTTGACTTTGTCTCTCTCAATTGAATAAGAGCTTTGCGTGTTCATGTGAGGAAAACTTACTGACAATATATTGGTTTCTGCAAATTTTTTAGTGCAAATTATTTTTTGTGTCATGGTTTACTTTACCTCAGATCATTTTCCAAGTTTTCTAGTTGAAATTTGGGTTATTAACCAGATGAAAATATTTTTCTGCTTACTAACTGATAGTAGCAAACTAACAGGTAGAAAAATAAGATCTGAAAACTTTGTTTGGAAAAAGCAGTAGAAGGTTAGGATGTTAGGAGTGTCTTCTCTGCTCATTTCTCAACAGTTTATACTCCAAACATCACAATAGGTTGTACAACCCACAGCTATGCCAAAGTGGGCTGCTCATCCATATGGGCCCAGCTAGCAAACACAGTATGTATCAGAAACATTGGATTTACTGCCCATGCACAGATTACCTGTGCCACATATTCACAGCAGGTTGCTGGGTTGGATACCATTCTGGGGAATATGCAGATGGCTGAGTTTGGACATGAGGTGCAACTCAAGTTGCAAGTTTAGAGTTTTTTAAGCCTTTTCTCTATAAAAGATTTTCTGCTCCCATCTGTCTGAGGTTTGATTTATAACTTAGTCATGTCTTAATCACTGGACAGAAAATCTGCAATACTTGCTTTCACATATGGTGTGACCACTGCAGAGCCTGAACTAACAGAAAAGGGAATCTTGTAGCTTAAGTAGTAAAATGGAAAACCTTGGAGAATACTTGGTGTTAATACACGTAGTGTTACAGTAGAATGAGGCATTTACTGCCTTCTAAATAATAGGAAAAAGTTAAATGAACGGTGATTGTCAATAGAAAGTTCTCTGCTTGTTTTTCTTCAGAAAGATTGATTTTCTTCTGAGGGATCAAAGGAAAAAATCCAATATCTTCACACTAACAGCTAATAGAAAACAAAGAAGCAACAGAAAATAAAGGTGCCAAACTTTATGTCCCTTTGGGATCAAGGATATTGAGTCATGCAAAGAGACATTGAAGCAGCAGAATGTAAAAGTTCTCTAGAAGAATAAAAAAACCAACACCACAGAGATTTTCTTTCCTCTCATTCATAAGGTCAACACACACAACACTCTCATCTGCTGCTTCAGTGTAATTTCTCCATGAGAGCTGCTTGGTCAGGTTCAGTGAAACAAAGCAGCACTGGGGGGTTGGACTAGATGATCTCCAAAGGTCACTTCCAACCCCATATCAATCTGTGATTCTGTGATTAGCTGCAATGCTATGAAAATATTTTTGCCTATGGAAACATGTATTTGTCATTAGTAAATGTAACGTAAATCGGTATAGTAGAATGATGCTTGTTGTAATTGAGACTGGGGGTCTGTATTGCTTTCTATGTAATAATGCCTTCTACACAGGGAGAGAGGGCTCCTTAGAATCATAGAATCATCTAGGTTCGAAGGGACCTTAAAGATCATCTAGTCCAACCATCAACCTAACTCTGACAAAAAAATAAATAAGAAATAAAAATCACT
>JAOXNO010000070.1:28206281-28227363 GCA_028565335.1 Limnodromus scolopaceus
TTCTTACCCATAGGCACTCAACTCTACCATTACCCTCAATTAGTTCTAGACATTCATAATCCTCCCTAACATACAGGACCGCCCCTCCTCCTCTTCTTCCTTGCCTGTCCCTTCTGACGAGGTTGTATCCATGCATTGCAGCACTCCAGTCATGCAATTCATCCCACCACGTTTCCATGATGGCAACTACATCGTAGCATTCCTGCCACACAATGACTTCCAGCTCCTCCTGTTTGTCACCCATGCTGTGTGCTTTTGCGTAGATGCACTTCAGCTGGGCTAGTTTTCCTTCACTTGGGAATTATACTAGTTCACAAAGGGCTACAGAGTCAGAAATAGTATTTTTTGTAGCTGCAAGGGATGTTAGAACTGCATTTATGGTGTGGTACTTTGTTCTACTCTGGTGGCTTCAGCTGGGTGGTAGGAAGAAGGCAACCTGACTGCCCCATTGTGGCCCTGTGCTAGGGTGAGCAGGGCTTTGTGGGGAGAGGAGGCTCTGTTGTATGCAGCCCTGGTGGGAGGCACTGCCCACTGGAAACCTGTAGCAGGAGAGCAGCCCAAAGCCAGTTCTATGACTAAGAGAGAGAACACCTCCACAGGAGCTGTCTAGGGGCCTGAGGAGTTTGTTGTAAATCAGGAAGAACTGAAAATTGCTGTATTAGAAAGTGAAGAGCAGTGGAAAGAACTACTGTGCAAGGACGTGGTAGGAAGGGAAAAAGAGGTTTGTTCTCAGGTCATTTCATTTTAATCTGTCCATCCCAGCAGGTTTATGTTTTCTTGCTTTAAAAGGTTACCTTGGTCTAGTTTTCCATATGTTCCATTTTAATGAAACCTGGCTTTGCAGATTGGAAGCCTTTGGTGCCTTTTGGCTTTGAAGTGGTGAAGCATTTCCACCCTGAAGTGGAAATGCTGGCCAGTTCAGGTCGTGTAATATATGGCAATCAGAGGAGAATAATATATAGCCTAATGTGTCCAGCAATTTAGAAATTCACTCTTGAAAAATGAATGATAAAGAAGAAAAGCAACCTCTGGTAAAGAACCCCAAAGAGCCAAAATATCTAACACGTTTCTAATTTTGTTCTTCTGGCATATGCTGGTGGGAGGATCTAAGACAGTGTTATTGCTTCAGTTCAGAAAAATAAGGAGTAAAACAATGCAAGAGATCTCAGAGGGGAAAAAAACATAGAACTTTGGCATATGTAATTTTCTTTTTTGAAAGTTAAATATGCCTAGACACTACAACTGGGATACTCAGTGAACACAAACTGTCAGATTACAGGAATGTTTTCCCGTAATCCTCCTATCCCACCTAAAATAAGCAGGCCTAGCATCCAGTTTACATGTTCCCTCCTACAAAGCAGATTCCTCATTTCTTGGGCTTCATAAATATGCAAGGGTATGAATCGAAACAGAGAAGCACTGTCTCTGCAGAAAATACAGGATTTTTTTCAAGCTGTAGCTATGATCCTCTGGGCATTGTCAGTGTCACAGGAATTGGGTTTGTGCTGAGATTACTTGGCTGTTTTGTTTCATGTTACCATTCCATTTCATAAGAAATTCAAACGTCTTTCGAAATAGTTATCCTTACAGCTGTGTGTTCGAAAATTGGAACTGATAAGCAAAGTAACAGATTCACCACATACTTCAATTTTACCTCCGTGCACCCACATTTTACACTTACAACCTTCCCTCCTGGGTAATACGCATTAACTTCCATGTTATTCTGGTTAAGACCAAAGAGAAATTTACATCCTTCATATCAGAATTTGTTTTGACTAATTATGTTACCCATGGATATATAGCTAACCTCTTAGTATGGCACGAAAAGGGCTGCTAGTGACTTTTTCTGAATACCTACTTTATTTTGCTTGAGTGCCCATTAGAGCCTTTAGTTTTGCTTTGCATTCAAATAAATGTTACAAAAGCGGGAAGAATGTTGATGACACTGAACGTTTTAGCTGCAGGGTTTGACACTCTAAATCTGGCTAAAATCTAAACTCTTTAATGTTTCTTTGTCTGTACTGACAAAAAAAAAAAGTAGTGTGGGCTGAAATTCCAAATGCTCACTGAAATGCAGTGGCACAGTGATTTGCTTGCTTTCGCTATGATCCTTTGTGTTTCCCTGACTGTTTAACTAAAATCGTTTTTGTCTCTCCTGTAGCATTTTGCAGGCTAGTGATTGAGAACCTTTTGGAGAAACTGTGTAACACAGCAGGAGGTTATTCAGATCCTATCTTACTATTAATTTTTTAAGTCCTATGGTTACAAGTAATGACAGGTTGGGGGAAGGCTGGTTAGCTGCTTTGTAGTTTTTCCTTCTAGCAAGACCTGCAGCGTCAAGCACCACATGCCACTATTCTAATCACAGGGGCGTGCTGCTGCAGAGCTGTTCTTATCGTGTTTTCCTCCCAAGCTCCCATTCTAATAAGGAAAGTGCCAAGTGCCAGATTTCTCTATTGTAAACTAATGATTTCTGATTTGACAAGCAGAGATGGAAGTCAGGTATTTTTTAGGCAGCGAGGGAGTTCAATACGCAGCTTGTTTGACATTACTGTGGTGGTTTGCTGGTCGTGTTTCTGCATATTAACTAGTCTAATGTGAAAAGGTTTGGTGAAAATCTGGAGAAACATTTGTTTTTTTAGAGCTGGGTCTTTGGCTAGTTGTGAGGGCACCTGGCCTGCTTGGGAAATGGGGAAATGCTTAGTCCTAGAGAGGTGCTCTGAGCTCTTTGGGTAGAAAGTGTTGTGGTTAATACAAAGATCAGCTTTAGTCCCATTGGGGCAGCACAGGAGGAGATTTGATCAGCCCATGTCTCTGATTGCAAAGTGGTAACTAGGTGTTGTTTTGTGGTATCAGTCCTTTCTTATTATAAATCAGGTGGATTGAATTTACTAGGTAAAACCAGGCAGTTTTAAACTAAGAAAACGAAATTCAGGATGGTGAAATCTACATTCTTCTTTCTGCAAACTGTAGCTTTTAACTGTAACAGGTATAGTATAAAGACAGATGGATATGCAGTACAGATTTTGATAGCATACAGCTTGGTAATAAGAAACACTTTAAATACGTTATCAGTATTACTGTGCAGGATTTTTTGAAATGGAAGTTGTTGTTGTCACATAAGCCTCTGGTGTTTGGTGGCAACAAATTTGAAGAAAATTCTAGTAAACCATGTCCTTACAAAAATGGAAAGTACCGTCAGAACTTAATTATGGGCGCAGGAAAAAAACTGACTGTCAGATGAATAGCTCCCCTAAAGGTTTTAATTTTTAATTATAGATTAAAGAAAGCCTTTGCTGAGTTCTCTAAGATCAATATGAAATACAGATCATTTATCCACACTACAGTGCACTAGTGGCATAGTTATAAATATGCAAAAAGAAAATGAAAGTAATATAAACACCCCTATTTTCCAAGGACAATTACATCAACTTATAATACTTTTATATGCTGTGGCATACTGCAGACTATTCAAAACCAGCGACAATGTTCCAGAGGTCTAGAAGAATGCAACAGAAAAAATATGTAATTAGTGACTGCGTATATTCATCATGACTGAATTTTCCTCAAAGGTTACTTCTGGTGGATTTTTGCCTGGCAGGTGAGCAAACTGCATTGGTATATAATGATGCTTTCAGAATGCAGAGTGTCTGGCCCAGCCCTGGCATCACAGTTCACATCAATGCAAGAGAGTCATACTTTTTGTCTGAACTATGGCATTTTATTGTTTTGCTTAATTTTTGCTCAAATTTAGTTGCTAAATTACTGACCTTTATTGTTCAGAAACTGTTATTCTGAATATATTAAATTAATAATTGATGTATTGAATTATGATCTTTAACATAGCTATCAACCATGCTATTCTATATGAAAGAATGGAGTCAGATTAAATTTTAATTTAATGAAACTTGGATTCTTTTTGTGATCTGAATAATGCTGAAACAGGTACGTTTGTTTGAGTTTCATACTTAGGTAAGAGTATTGCTTTTTTTTTTTTTTTAACACCCTTTCTTTTGCCAAGTGAGGTAGAGTTATCTCCACTGACAATTTTCTGAAACAAAGCAGCTGTAATCAAGGGAGACACCCTGGTGAGCTGGCTGTGTGGCTGATGTGAGCTCTGCTAACAGTGTCGCTGGGAGGATTTACTCTTAATGCCCGCTGCTGCAAGCTAGCTTGCTTTGTTCACTGGTTGGCAGAGATGCTGACACGATGATTTTTGTTTTATGAAAGCCAAAAGGATGTAAAGTTACACTGATGGGAATGAGGAACACGTAATGCAGGAGCTGTTTGCTGCAGATGCCAAAGATAATTAAGGAGCCTTCACTGAGCCCTGTTGTGGAGGTATTGAATTCACTATGTAATTGATTAGTTGCAATTATGTTTATAAGTCAAATTAACAAGAGTACACCAATGTTCTTTTAGTTACCCATTCCTCTGTCAGTACTGCTGGTGAGTGCCACAGAAATATTGTCTTTTGTTCTGGTTTGTATGGCAGAATGCAATGTCGGAAGCAGAAACAAACTGATGACTGAGGCAGACTGTGCCTTTTAATAGTATTTCAGTTGAAAGAAACTTGTCACCCATGTAAGGCTGCAGAAGAAAATAACTTCTGGTGACAAAAGTCCTTGAGTGACACTGTCTTAAAATACGCAAAAAAGTCTTATGTGCTGATGTGTGGTAAAGGGGTGGATGGTGCTGTTTTCAGCCTGTGGAGTCAGCAGGGAGAACAGGACACGAAATCACATGAGCAGCAGACCCAGAACTGCTGAAGTTACTAGCAGGTAATTAATCCTCTCAGGTGCTCCTTTTTGGTGACTTTCCTTCCCGCAAATATCTTAGTAAAGAAGGTAGATGCTAGAAATCAAATGAAAGATAACAGCTGTACCCCTTTCCATATGGCAGCCCACAGAGAAATGTTAAGTGATGTTCCTTGTGTTTTACCATGTAGCAACTTTAGGTGTCAAAAATGTGAAATCTTTGGATTCACTACCAACACAGGGAGCAGGACTTGCCCTGCAAAAATGGTTTAAGTCAGCTACTTTGACAGGTTTCTTGGTGTTGCTCTTTAGCTGTTAATATTCACTGAGAGACAATGTCCAGAATCTTTCAACAGTGCGAATAAAAACCTTGCAGAGTACTTCTGGCTTAGCAGCCACATATTGTTTATGAGCTCTTTCCCTTTTGCCTGCAGTTAGCAGAAGCAGGTATCTGGGCTGTTATGATTCTGCCTGCAGTGTTCTTTACTTGATGTTGCTGTCTAAGAACATGAAAGGTATGGGGCTGTGGGGTATATTTATCCCAGGTAGGAAGATGCAAGAAATCCCAACATTATTTCAGCACTGGATGTCATAGAAAGCATTATTTGAGGTTATTGGTGCAGGGGAATAAGTGAAGTTAAAAAGTGAAAAGCTAAGATGCAAACAGTGGATGCAGCTGGTGGAAGCATCCTGGTCACCAGCCAAAGCATCAGATTGCAGTAGATACAGACATTTCAAGGGGAACAAGTTAGTATGTCTCTAGCATTAGATAGCCCCAAAGTCTGTATTCAAGGAGCATTAAAAAATAATTCTTTAAGAATTTTTCTGTATAACCTTTTGTAACCGTATGCATCTGAGAAAATAGTAAGTCAATGAGGACACTTTAAAAGCAATGTGCAACTGTGCAGAGACTGCTGAGTTGTGTTTGGCAAACACTGTCTCTGTGAATGTGTGTGTGTTTCTCAGGCTTTTTGGGGAGTGCAGCACAGATTTCTGCTGTATGCAGTGCAGTTCTGCCAGAGCTCGCTTTCTTTGGTCAAATGGCCTTGCCAAGGCACGCTGGTATTAAGGTAACTGTGACACAGGGCTACTTGTTTTTAAGCACTGTTATTGCTTCTAACTCCAGTGCCCGCTACGAATGGCCTTTCTGTCTTCTTGGTATGACTCATAGTTTGCATGCATATCATTTAAGAATATACATTATCCCAAATATTTTAGAAATTAATCTACTATATCAATATTTTAAAGAGCTCTGAAGACTTTGAATGTCATTTTGAGAGGAGGCATAGTTTGAAAATTAAGGCATAGGAGGCAGGAGTTGGAAGAGGTTTGGGCTCTCTGCCTGTTTTGGTGACAGATGTGCTGTATGACCTTGGCCAACTGTGTAGGACCGCCTCAAGATCAGACTCTTTCTTGTGCTGGGAGTAGTTCTGGTGACTGCAGAGGAGATTCTACATACTGTGAGATACTGTGCAAAGCAATAGAGTGTGATCTTTAATATTTTTACTGTATTTTTTTCTTTAAAACTTTTATTTCCTTCAATGAGGTGCTATAGATTAACTGAACATCTCATATTCATAAGTGTAAGGGCTGTTGCTATAGCAAAGTGGGTTACTGCTGTGTGGAGAGGGTGACTTGCAGATCTCAGCAGAAGCATTTCAGGAACAGAGAGTGTTTTGCATCAAATCTAAGCAACTCTGAAATTGCTATCTGCAAATCAAAATCTTGCAGTGAATTCAAGCAGCACCTGAGGATTATCTAGGCCCCGTCTGTGGTGGGGCCAAAGGGCAAAGCAGAGCTTAATGGTAATTCCTGGAGTTCTCCTTCCGCTTGCGGGATTTTGCATGGCAAATATTATTTTCATTAAATTCAGTATTAAAAACCAAACAAACCCACAAGCGTGATAAATATAATTATGTCCCAACTTGCATGTATTTTTGTTGCAGTTATGTGTCGTGGTTTTGGCTGGATTTACCAATCAGAATGACAGATGGCCCCCCCTCACCCCTCTAAAAACGAGAGGAGAGGAAGAAATAAAGAGATCTATGAGTTTAGAAAAAACTAAACTACTTTAATGAAAATATCAATAAATAATGAAATAATAAATATATAAGAAGAAAATTTTAAAAAGGGAAAAAAAGGTATACAGTATATACAAAACTGTACCAAGCTCCCAGGATGACGATCATGTCACCAGCAGGCACAGGTGAAAGTCCCAGACTGGACTCAGCAATGGACAGGAGCTGGATTCCGCATCTGGAATCAGGAATGCTTGGATCGGAATCAAAGGCAGATGAACAGACAGGGTCCTCCTCGGACGTTGGCCATTGAAGGAAGAGAGTTGACCCTTTGATCCCTCAGCTTTCATACTGAGCGTGGTACAGATGGGATGGAATACCCTGTTGGTCAGTTTTGAGTCACCTGTCCTGTCAGCTCCTCCTTACAGGTGTGACCCCTCTACGCTTTTCTGCTTCTGACCCTCCAACAGGGCAAATAACGAAGTTACTTGACCTTGGTTGTTACAGCAATAAGTTAAGCAATAAGCAATAAGAGAGGTAAGGGCCTCTCTGCATAGCATTCCTTGGTATAATCAGGTCTTATCCCTGTGAGAGTGAACAGTTTCTGAACAATATGCTGTTAATTTCAGAGTTCAGTTAGTTGGAAGAGGCCCAGCTAAAAGTAAAATTACTAAACAGAAAATTGGTTCTGTTTTACCTTAAAGCAGGGTATTATGTCTGGAAGAATTTGGAGTTTTGATCCAAGGTCTCTGTAGCAGTAGCAAGGCAAGTCTCTGTATGTGGATTTTTAAAGCAACTGTATGAAGGAGGCTGGAAGGATGGATAGAGAAAGTACAAATCTCAAAACAGCAATAGGAAGACATAAGGCTTGAAGAAAAAACAAGAAAAAAGATTGCTCTGTAACTACTGCTTTTGCAGTTCACAGCCTATTTGTAAATTGAATTCACCTATTAACATTTATTAAAAGATTATTTTATTCCCTACAAGCCCCTTGGAAGCATCATGAACAGGGGCTGAACTTAAGTTTTCTCCCTCTGCTTTGGAGCCCAACTCCTCAAGTCCTTCTTCCCATGCCTTCCTGCTCTGGGAATTAAGCTTCAATGCCCTGCTTCCCTGGACTAAACTATTAGTTGTAATGTAACCCATTGCTTTAATGGTAATCATTTGAGCATGACTGAGAGCACCTTTGGTTTCACTGGCACTCCATGGGCCATCTTTTAGTGAGAAAGAAGAGCAGGTTATGCATCAACAGAAATTATAGCCTTTGTAGTAGTGAGAGTGGTACAAAGCGATAAAGTTTATTTTTGATCTTGAAGTCAAGGTATACAAGACTGAACCTCCACAAAAAGCAGAGATACTAAGCAAAGAAGAAGTGTTAGGGATATTTTTACAAAGAACAGGGAGATATTTCAAAGTCAAAGGGGAATTTAAGCTGTCAGGGAGTAATTACAAAAATTGGAGCTAGGCTAGCATGCAAGGACTGGTGTCCCTGACTTTTACAAATGGCTCTATGAAATCTTAATGATGAGAAAATGTCAAAGCCTTGGGCTTTACTCCTTGGGCAGAATGTCATCTGTCGTATATATTCCCTGAGGTCTTGTCGGGCTTTTTTTGCCTGTCAAGACCTTGTTGGGAGTTTGCTGTCCCAATAAAAGGAACCTTTTCTATTAGTCACTAGCATAAATCCATGTAACACCTCTCATTTTGTGGAATGTCTCCTATTCAGATTATTTCACTACTGCAGGACTTGAAATCAGAGAATTAAAGGAATTGTACAATAAACATGTGAATTTAAGTCTTGCAAAACTGAAGGAATATATGAGTTGCCTTGGCTACCTACAGGTAGCCAAACCACCATAAAGTGGTCATTTTGCAGAAAGCTTAAATCCTTGTGATGTTCTCTAGAGTGCCCAGGGGTCTGTAAACTGTCATCCTGCTATATTTGTTGATCAACCGAGAAGGGAAGCCAAATATGAACTTCCTGTTGTATCTTCTACCAATAGACTTGATGTGCAATCTTTTTCTTAAAAAGGTCATCATCTATCAGCCTGCAAGGTCCTAGGGGGAAAAACTTGCTCTTTGAAGAATGCTAGAAGCAATCTTTAAAGAATTTTGGAATGTATGGATTTTTACTTAGGTCAGGGATTTTGAAATGTAAAATTAAACTAAAGAACATCTCAAATATTTGTAGTAATTTTTGTTAAGATTAAGCTGTCAGCTACAGTTTTGTCCAGAGCTTTAAAAGGAAATATTATAGATCTTCCTTGCTTTCTGTAACTTTTTATTTCTCCCCCCAAGAAACATGGCAAGTATGGTAACTACATCATGTATTCAACCTGCAGAGCACATATACATTTAAATAAAAGTAATAGAGGTTAGGATGTGGTTGATGTCATTTGAACTGCTCAGTACATATTGACAAAGAATCAGGACAATTTTATAGGCAAATTCTGATCTATAATCACCTCACAGTGATTATTGCCATGATATTAAGGGAAAAAGTGTAATATTTGATGAATTGTGAGCCACGTTGTGAGTCTTGCCTGATGTATCGGTGATTTCCAACATTTTTCCACTTGTGGACCACTTATGTTTTAAAGTGAAAGTTTGGTTTCTTGAAAGTTTAAACCAACTGATAACGGGCTTTCTGTTCTTAGTTCTATAAATATTGCAAAGCCCCTGCCAGGAGTCCACAGACCACAAGATTAAAACCACAGGTTTACACAAACCTCTGTTGGATGGATGCCATCCTTGGTTGGATGGATAGGAATGTTTAACAGCTGTTTGAGTGTGTATAGCTTTAATGGATTCATAAAAGAATGAGGGAATCAGCAAGTAAATCTTCACTCAACTTTTTCAAGCTAAACCTGTAAGTTTCCTCATCCTCATATCAGTTCTCTTCACCTAGTATCATTTACAGTGCATAGTTCTACTTCCAGAGACTGTTCCAAACATGTTAAATGGTTTGAAATGGATGTCTCCTTTGTGCTTCAGAAGTTGAATAAGCTTTCCACTAAAAAAGATGACAGTGTGGAGTATAGTTTTATAGTAGGAATATGTTTTGATGGTTAAGTTTGCAAGGCATGCTTTATAGCTCTGTATATAAATATTTGCAAACATCTTCTGTTTTTAAGCTCTTATTCAAGAATATTGCTTTGTTATTTTTTATTGTGCTGAAGTCAGAAAACAGATCAGGCAGTGCTTGCAGTGGAAAACACTGGTTTATTTCAAGGTTTTATATGTATTGAATTTTTTAAAGTAGTACACTTATAATTGCAAGCTATGGCTTCCAAGGTCTTTTTCTCACTCAAGATCCTCTTGTGAGACCTGGAGAGGTAGTGATTTTCACTAATTTCTCTATGTGCTTCAGGTTCTAAGCACTTGTATGTTTAACTCTAAAGTATTTTTTTCTCAGAAAACAAAGCAGGGGATATTTTAAACAGATCAGCATGCTCTTATAGTGATTAATGAATAGAAACTTTAAAATATTACCAGCAAGTCTTGAATTTCTTTCTGGCTATATAAAACAGGGTCAGAAAGAGAGAATATAAAGACACTAGCAACGTGAAAAAAAAGCCAAGGTGGAGGAACTGTATGAGAATGTGTACAGTAGATAGATACATAAAACCTATAATTTGGAAGCTGCATGTGGAACACTAGTTCTTGATTAACAAAAAGAAGATGTATAATTTAATTAGAAATGTTTATTGAGATTTTTTTGCATAGGAAAAAAAAAAGGAGAGTATAAATGAGAGAAGAGAGTACATCCAAAAAACTACTAACAAAATTGTCATTTGGCTGCCCTGGGAGGGAACATTGGCAAGAATGAGAGACAGAAAGGTCAGAGAAAGAATAATTGGAAACAGCTATTTATAGCCACTACTGCATACCTCCTAGGTGTTTCAGCATATGAAAATTCAGATTAAACCAGGAGAAGTTAATGCAGGTAAGAAAGGTCAGAGAGATAGTCATTGCTGAATGGCATTAACTGGATCTTTGTGGAATTGTTGGGGTGGGAAAACCTTTTCTGTATGTGGAGCAAATAGCTGTAGGAAGCATAGAAAGTATTCAGATAAAGACATTATTATATTTTTAATAATATTAGTTTTGTCTCATGCATGAAAATGTTTTGGTGATGTAGGAGGAAAGTGTTGTAGGTCCAGATGCTGTTTGCAGAGCAGAACTACTGAAAACTCGATGCTCCCAATGGAGGTTGTTAATGTAAATATGGAGGTTAAAATGACTATCAAGAAATCTCAATTTTATGCTCTGGGTTAAGGGCATGAAGCCCACAATGAATATAAATGAAAGATCGTTGAAGGCATTACTAGAAGTTACACATTAACTTCCAGTTGTTATCAGAAGAAAAGAAAGCTGATTTACAAATATCAGTAAAGCTTGGGTGAAGATGCTCAGACCTGCAGAGATCTAATACAGCCCCTCTGCAGGAAAGGCTGCTGCCCTTGGCTAGCTCTGGGCCACTTGGCAGAGCAATTACCTTGTCCTGGTGGGTGAGCTAGAAGACGTTCTCAACTTCGAGAGGTTGGCTAGGCATGCTTGAGTCAGGTAATCTGTCTATGTTTTTGTGGTGATTCCACATTGTTTTGATCATTGCTCAGAGTCACTGAACTTTAAACTAGCATTGCTTTGCTGAACTCTTCTGACTAATGAGCTTGTCTGTCTCTAGGAGGTACCAAACTCATTGCTATTCATTGCAACAAAAAGCTTATTTAAGCTCTCCCCTCCCTACCCACCCCCTTGATAGTACTTACTGTGGCACTCTCAAAAGCGGAATTAGAGTCCTTACACTGAACTTTTCTGTTAGAGCTGCAAGTACCATCAAACATTCATTGTTAGGTACTCTTTGAAAGAAATAGTACTGTACCCATTATTGTGGACTTTGGATATCCTGATTACCTGAAAGCAATTCGGGTCAAAGACCTCATGTTTGAGTTTTCTCTTTTCAATTGATCTCCTAGAGTTTAAGAATAGTAATAAGAGCTTAACTGGAAAATCTCACTAAAACTTAGAAGTTGAAGGCATTTAATCTTTTCATGATCTTTTGTTGGGATTTTCATTTGTGTCTACACTGTCTGACTGTGATCACATTACTGGCAGAGATGTGAAAAAGAAGCAGAGATGCAACAAACATTTGTTCTTTAGTTATCCATTTTGTGGATGAGAGGTTTGAAGAGTCAGTAAAACAAACTACTGAACTTGTGTCATTAGTGATATGGCTCACAAGGAGATTTTTCAATGGACACATAGAATCTGCAAAATAATAATTGAACACTCCCCCATCCCTACAAATTTCCTAAAGGTAAACTTATAAAGGAATTGCAGGGGGGCCTCTTTCTGCCTGGTATCCAGGAGTATGGCATAACCATAATTGTAGTAGATCCTACTTATTTGAATGTTCGCGTCTTTTTTGTGGTGATTTTTTCAGGTGTTTTCCCCTCTCTTTAATTTATAGGAGAAGAATTGGTTAGTTTATATTTTCATGATCAGTCTTTAACCAACTGAACAAAAAAAATAATTTCGGTAATGTATTTTCAGTTATAAGTTAAAGTTTTTCAGAATCATAATCTTGTATTTTTTTTTCTGTGTGAATTAATTCAAGTAATTCAAGAATTTTCAGTCTAGTATTAGTATAGTACTAGACTCTAGTATTATGTGCATAAAATCTATTTTGTAAACTTAGCAAATCTATAAATTGAAATGATCTTCCCTGTATTTTCTTTCTCTGTATTTCATTGGTTGGAGGTTGTTATGGATTTTTTAAGTGAAAGAACAAACTTGTGAGCTGTCATCTGTTGGTATCACATGAATTTCTTTTTAATATATCGCAAATAACCCCACTGTAACTTTATTGAATTATATCTTTAATAATGTTTGATTTATGAAAAAAGACAAGGATGAAGTAGTAAAGCCTTGGAGCAAATTTAGATTAGTTTAGCTAATTGGCTTCAATGGAGTTAGATTAGTAGCTAATATAAGGCACTTTTTATTTCATCTATGCCACTGGCATTAGCTTCCAATTCTGGAGACAATAAGTAAACTAGAAGTCAATGTCATAATGTCATAATTGAAAGTATTATCTGGACTTTCCAGATTACCTTTAGTTGTCTTTCTGCTTTCTAGTTCAGGAATCTTGTGCCAAAAACCAGTGAACCAGAATTTTCTGCTGCATGTTATCAATTTTTTGATTCAAAACCAATTCAGTATAATTTGTTTATTTTGCTGTGATTGGCAAATATGGACATAGATTTTTACACACTTCTTGATATCCAGATGCTGTAATAATTCCTGTTTGGGAATCATGAATAACAATAATAAGAACCATAATCCACCTGAGAGAAATTCATGGTGCATATACATATATTTTTGGACCATTTTCTTCTATAATAAAACTCAGAAAGTCTAAGAAGTGTGACATAATGATGTAGGAAGTATGACAAGGGCAGGCTGTGAAATGTGCTGCTATCCTGGTTTGAGGTAAAACAGAATTGATTTTCTTTTCAGTAATTTTACTTTATACAAAGTTTCTTGTCAAGGGTGCAGTACTACTGAAATAGATGCCAGCTATGTTTCATATTTAGATTTTAGATTTTTATTGTCAGGTTGTGTACAAAAAGCAGTTTTGTTGTTTCAAATAGATTTTGATCTTTGTACTTTGCAAGTTTTCCCTTGTAACTGGCTTTTCTTCCTGTGTTGGAAATGGTAGAAAAAGATGTTTCTATGGAGCAAGTGGTATTAAGAAACATAAACTGCACTAAAATTCAAGTCAATTCAAGCTCTATCTGATGAACCATTGAAAGCCTAGGACATTAGCTGATGCTGGAGGAAAACTGCAGTCCATGTGGGAACCTGTAACACTAGAATTGCAGAAAGGCAACTGAGAAAGGCAACTTCAGCAGAGGCTGGAGGACAGACAGAACGCTGCAATATTTTCCTATTTACATTTTTAATTTATATGGGTTGATCTGTACAACCCTAAAAGTCTTCTGGTGAATTTAGTTAAGTATGAAAATTGTCTCAAAGCTAAGTGGCAGAAATGTGGCAAGGGAAAGATCCGATATTCAACTACATCATCTTTCCAAAAGTATCTTGCACAGGCTCATAATAGCTAATGAGGTTGCAGGAAAGTATAACTGTGAACAACTGAGAAATTGCTCATCTCCATTTATTAGTGCTATGATAACTTTGAGTATCTAATTCACACTAAGGAAATGTTGAAATATGGTGTATGAACTATATAGAAAACATGTCTTCTATATAACAAAGCTATTTGTTTTGCAGAACTATATGGTATCATTGTTTACCCACTTATAAAGGAAAATGTTTTTGGTGTCATGTTAGTTACATCCAACACAGATCCAGTTCATTGCTTTGTTTGTTTTCTGCTATGTGAAGATTTCTGTCCTTACATTATGCTTTGTGTGCCTCCAAATTTCTTCCTCTGGCTGATGACCTCTGCCCTTATAAATGAATTTGCTGGGTAGAACAGTACCAGATGCTTTCCAGAGATTCTGGTACCTTTCTGTTTTAGTTTTATGCTTACCACTTCAGGACTGAAGAGAAAAAAAAAATGGGGTCATGAACTTCCTTCTGTATATCCAGTTTTAATCTTCTTCATGCATTTCAACTTGTGATCTTTTGTTACTTTAGTGCTTCCAATATGCTACTTGTTATCAGGTTTGCTCACTCAGTTGGCCATCTCATAGTTTCTTATGGTTATTCCCTATTATCGAATTTTCTGCTTTCCCTTTCAGGATTGGATAATGCACCAATAATGACCTGCATTCTTGATGGCTTGCTGAACTTAATTATACCATATAAATAATTTTGATCAATAAGATTCTGTCATAAAACTCTTGGTGCACTGAATAACGTTGTAAAATAATTTCTGTCTCTGTTAAATAAAAATATCATCTTTCTCTGTCAGTTAACATTTAATGCCTAAAGTAAGTTAATTGGTTAACTAAATTCCTTTAGAGCAGAGTATATTTTGAGATTGGGTGACAATGGTTATGAAAATCAAATATTAAACAGGCTCTGAAAAGCATTGAAACAAAGGCAGGAATGGCCATAATTCATTCTTCAGTGACAATATTTTGGATCTTGTTCTTCTAAAACATTGGAGATCTACTGAATTATCAAGATCTAGATAACAAAAAGATGGCAAACTGTCAAATAAGTGAAAGGTATTTTCACTCTCTTTCATTGGAACACGATAATTGATGTGATTAAAAGGAGAAATCAACATTCCTACCAGTAGCTGGATACAAAGCTATGTGATTTTTTCTCCTGTTCCAGCCTCTACAGATTAAAAACCCAGTGGCAGGAAAAAGCCTCTTCCCTCTAGGGGCTAAATGCAAATAAACAAAACAAATTGTTATTGAAGATGTTCTGATCATGGCAATCCTTGAATATTTGGGGCATGGAAAGGCTAAGGCAAAGACACAGCTTTCCTCTGTTGAAAAATGTCACATTAGAGGTAAAGCAATTTGAGGAAGGATTGTTGCTGTTAGTATTTTTACTTCAGGATGAACCTTCACAAGGTGAGAAATCAAAAGACAGAGAATGAGGAGAACAAACCTAATAGCTGCATTAAACCAAAAGCTATCTTCAAGGTGGTGCTATAATATACAGTGTGCTGAGATATCTTTCTCTTTTTGCAGAAAAACTTTAAAGCTTTTGTTCTTTTCCCAGCATGGAATCAAAGTTTCTCTGTTGCTGTGTTCCTGACAGCATCACACTAGAAAGGTATGTTTCCTCATTTAGAAAAATGGCCTAATTCATGAGTAATTCTGTTTAGGTTAGAATTTGGTCACTTAGAGATATTGAAAACATAAAATATTTTATTTCTTTGGATATGCAAGCAATCAAATCTGCAGTAACTTATGAGTCCCATAACTCCACTAAGAGCAAAGATATCAAGAAAGGGACACTACGTGTTTGAGGTAAGATAAAAATTTTAACAATTTACAATAGAAATTTGAAATTTTTTTCTCTTTAAGGAAAACTGCCTAGGCAGAAATGATCTCTGCCCTATTCCTGTTTTTTCTATTGCTGTATGTCTATGCAGTGTTAAAATCATGTGAATCATTTGCAGATAAGGCCTCCTACCTGTGCATGGGACCCAGTGGTCCCCGCACCTGTGAACTCCCCAAGGTAAAAAAACACCTTCCCTTTGGGGCACTCCTGTGCTTGATGGGAAAGGCACTACTTGTTGCTCTTTTGTGAGAACACCACATGTGGGTGTTGATCATCCACCCAGCTCAGGGTTTGTTCTTTGTCAGTGGTTGTATGAGATGTGGTTTAGGGAGACATTGATGAACTTATTAATATGGAGAGGGAGAGAACCGAACCCAACAAGGCCGAGAGAATAATGGTTATTATGAAATGTAATCTTGTCAAAACTGATTTACAAAAAGCAGACAATAATTGAGATAAATGACTATGCTCCATTGCACCTCTTCCTCCCCCTACTTTCCCTCCCAGCACTACAGGGTCATACAAATGTGCTTTTGCTTTTTTTAGTGTTGGCTCTTTGTCAAGGTTACCATTACTTGACTTTCTGATACTGTGTTGTAAAGCTCTAGTCAAATTCCTTTGATGTCGTGTCTGGAATACAAGCCATGACTTCCAGGGCTTCTCTTAGAAACATGAAGTAACTGACTGGAAGCAGTCGTATGCATTTCACTAAATGCAATCATTTGTGTGGTTTGGAGTTCATGTGATTGTAATGAGAAACAAATTTCTGCAGACAGCAACCAGAGACTCTCTATTGCAAGTGGGAATGCTGGGAAACTTTGTACTGAAGAATGTAATGTTTTCTTGCAAAAATTTTAAGTGGGTTTGTTTTTTGTAAATGATCTCTTTGAATGTCAGTTCATTAATGTTATGAGTCTTAGAAATGTCTGAGCAAAACCAGGAGATTGTAACTGCTGGCATTTGAGGAGTCACCTCCTAATTTAGACTCCAGGATGGTTACAGTGGTCTGTTTGTGCCATAGGGGGGTGAAGGCAGATGGGACTGAGCTTCCCATTATGCTGAATTCCTGGAGTGGGAGGCCCTGATAGAGATGAAGTCAGTGTTACAGGCAGCCTTTTTCTTCCCCTGGAGTGAGAGAAGTGCCTCTGATATGCCTCTGTAAACATGTACCTGTTCAGAATTGCAGATCACTGGTTTGAATAGCTAAGAAACCCAAACGTGTCTGATAGAAACACAGCTAAATTTCAGCAGATGAACTTTTTAGAGTCTTCTTCAAAGAAAAAGGTTGTAAAGATTTATCTACCAAAATGACTTGATTTAGAGAAAATTCAGCTGACTTCCTAACAGTGCCACATTTGGGCTCTGACTCAGCAATGCTCATGTGAGTAACTTCCATAATGCCGGTTACTGAAGTGTGTTTTAAGAACTGGAGCCTTGGAAATTGAAGTTCATTGCTTAAATGCAAAAATACATGCATCGTAGTCTAAAATAACTCAGAAAAGCAGCAGGAAAATTTTGATATGTAATACTGGCAGGGCACATGGGGAAACTATCAGTTACTATTTCTCAGCATCCTAAAGAAGTTGAGCCAGTACTGAAAGGAAATACGTATTACTAGCTGGGAAGCAGTCCTTGCAGCTGGGCTTCTTTGAATGTGTGGCCCTACTTTTATTGGTCCTTCCCTTCTCCTTTAGCTGCAGTGCAGATCTGTGGTTTCTCCAGTTTGCGGAACCCGGATGCCTGATGTGCTGGTTAGCTGCTTGCAGGCCTGCCACACAAGACTGGAAAGGCTGGTGCTTTGAGGGTATCTGTGGGATAAGGTAGAAATGAGCTATCTGTGTGAGCTTCATGCTGCCTCTGCTGGGAAAACAGGTGCCCTTTCTAAAGCGTACGTGTGTTCTCTGCTAAGCGTCTGAGCTCAGGGACAGAGAACTACTTCCTTCAACACAGTCAGACAGAGGGCTCTGTAGACTTTCATTGCTCAGTCTTCGTGTATCCAAAACCTACTCATTCCTTTACGTCTCCACTACACTTTGAACTTAACCAAGAACCCACTATCCCTATGTAAGTTGTCTTACTCTCTATGCCTTATAAAGCCAGACTCTAGTGTTGTCTCCATTCTTCTGCTGCCACAGTATCACCATGCTCCTTACTCATATTTCTGCATTTCCATATCCTGACATAAGAGATGTGCCCTCTTTAGGATAATCCCTTCTAGGATAACTCCCTAATTCATAGTGCTGTCAAAGAATCCAAAATCCATAGTGCTTTTGGATTCTCTGTATGGGCTTCTCAGAGTTGGTGTCAAACACATCCAACTGGAAGCTATGCAATACTGCAGAAACCAGTGTAGCAAGAACCTCATCTAAACAGATCACAGGTCCTCAGCCTCTCCTCCACTTCCCTGTGAACGTTGGGGCCAGGGGGCACAATCTCTGATCACCAGCCAGCAACGCATAGAGGAACCCCAAACTGCAGCCAGCGAAGAGAGCAAAATACAGTTTTCCGGGTGCTGCAGAAGGTGAGTGACCAAAGGTGAAGTCTGGTGGCTGTTCTGTGTCTTGTTCCTCCCAGAGATGTGTCCTTCTTTGCTGACCACGCACTCATTCTCTGTAACTCCCACCCAGCTGGGGCTGGGAGCAGGGGCTGATCAGCAGCGCTTGGGCTCTTTGGAGCCCCGTCTGGCTTGTACGCTGTGTGTTGGCCACCACTGAACTGCACCTTCTCTCCAGCATGTTATCCAGAGAGGGGTTTGTCCTTCAGGCCTGGAGATAATACCTAGTCTCAATCCATCCTTATTGCTAAATCACTTTGGCAGCAAACTTTATTTACATGTCATAATTACCTTAAAGTCTCATTACAGCAGACACCTGGTACTTGCCATCACATTTAAAGTTGCAAAACAGTTTCCATAGCAACAGCTGTCTCTGCACACCGTAATTTTGTAGAGTGTTTCCCTATTGGCTAAAAAAAATCCACAATTGCTTTCTGTCCAAGGTTTAATTTTCCCGTCAATCAATTCTGAATTAATTTGTGGTGAAAGAATATATTATTTCTTATTAGAAAAAAAACCCCTCCCATCTTCTTCTGGGAAAAACTATTGCAAAAACAGACATGCTGAGAACAACTAGTGTTGTTTGGGCTGCAAAAAAAAGTTTGGTTTTAATTTAGTTTTGATTAAAGTAAAATAATACAACGTATGTATAAGGCAGTGATTTGTTTTTGACTACTTAGTTGTACTGTTGTGTGTCTGTCCTTTTACTTAACTTGCTTGCCAGTTTTGAATATTTAAACATTTTTAAAAAGTAATAACTATCTATCTTAAAGATGAGCTTTTTGGGCACATATTGTACTTTGAATATTATCTATCCAAACAGTAAAAATGACCCTTTGTTTTCAGACTACATCTCTTTCATATTAATGTACATGTAACGTTGTTAGAATCAGTCAAAGTTAAGGCCGTGTTGGGAGATCTGGAGCCTCTGACTTTGAATTTATCCACTCTGACATGACCCAGGATTTTCTGCTTTAAATGTTTTTAACTTCAAATTAGCAAACTGATTTTCCTCAGACTTAGACATGTACTGACTTCTGAAGAAATCTACAAAGCAAAATTTGAAGAAAAATACCACTCCAGTTCTAAAATTATTTGCATTTAACAAAATGAACTGTAAACCAGTATAATCTTAGTAGTGCTGTTTCAGATGTAATTCTATCCATGTTCAACCATTGTCTCTTAATTCTTTCACTCTTGGATCTCTTCAGTTTCTCAAGCTTTATGAAAACTCTTTGTATGGTTTTTTGGAATATTCTGCATGTTCGGCTTTGTTAAGTTTGGTAGATTTTAATCAATGTAAATCCCATTTAAAGGATTTGAAGGATTTAAATTGTGGGTATGTGTAAAGACTCAAATTTGGGAAATAGCAAACTGTATTAGGAGTCAAGAGATATTTATGTTCCTTTTGGCAGTTTCCTGTGCGTCACTTTTGTGTCCACAGCAGCTGCAGCAGAATTACAGGCCTCCTGTTGCACTTTCTGGTGCCTAGCAGTTCTGTGCAGGGTGCTTTGAATGCTTCCAGCTTGACCCGAAATGCCCTCTTATCCAACAGATTACAGCCCAGAAGTAGGCTATTTTCTTTGAAAAATGCAGTGCAGGTTAATTGTGCATTTACATCATGAGAGAATCAGAAGAAAATAACGATATTATGTTTAAATTACTTGTATTTTTTTGCGTATATATGTTACAATAATCTTCAATAATCTGAGGATATCAGTTTTATTGATGTAATGAAATAATTTCCTATTCAAAGTAAATATATGTGTATCAGTTTTTATACTACAATGTGTGAGGGAATGAGTTGATGGAAATTACTGAGGTATAAGTAGAAAATTAAAATCTTTGAATTACATACTGAAAGTGTGTCATAAAAAAAATAAAACAGTGCAAAAAGTCAGAATCATAGAATCATAGAATCCTAGAATCGTTAGAGTTGGAAGGGACCTTAAAGATCATCGAGTTCCAACCCCCCTGCCATGGGCAGGGACACCTCCCACTAGAGCAAGTTGCTCAAAGAGCCATCCAGCCTTTGGATACTAAAGCTGGTAACATTAATATAATCATAGAATAGATTGGATTGGAAGGAACTTTTAAAGGCTATCTAGTCCAATGAGCAGGGACATTTTCAACTAGATCAGGTTGCTCAGAGTCCCATCCAACCTGACCTTGAATGTTGCCAGGGATGGGGCATCTACCACAGGTTGCCACACATGGGCAACCTGGGCCAGTGTTTCACCACCCTCATTGTAAAAAATGTCTTCCTCATGTGACCATATTTTTTTCATTTAGCATTAAGATTTATAGCATTGCAATATCAATGTATTCAAAATAATAGGCTGTAGAACTTGGGCTGCAAGTCTGAGGTGGATTCAGTGTATTTGAAAGCTATCAAAATAATGATAGAGATTTTTGGAAGGAAATATCTTTTCCAAAATACTTGTGATCTGGGAACAAGTTTTGCTCCTTAGAGGACCAAAACACATACTGACTTTAAAAAAGACAAGTGGTCCAAATCCTGTTTGAATAAATACCTCATCAACTTGTCCTTATCATGTTGTAATGGGATTAATGAATGATATATTTAGGACAATTACATTACACAGGAAATAAAAAATATATTTCCTAAAGTATCATGGAATCACGGAATTCTCAGAGTTGGAAGGGACCTCTAGAGAACATCTAGTCCAACTCCCCTGCTAAAGCAGGAACACCTAGAGCACATCACTCAGGACTGCATCCAGGCAGGTCTTGAA
>JAOXNO010000070.1:28227463-28261160 GCA_028565335.1 Limnodromus scolopaceus
CCCCAATACCCTCCTGACCATGCTTAGATCCTTCTGTGGTTGCTGACTTATCACTATCCCCGATGTCATCACTACCATGTGGGTTACCGTCCCCCATTTCATAGACATATTCCCCCATATTTCAGAGACATATACTTAGTTCTATTAAATTCAATTATTTCCACACATTTGAACTATACCTCTTTAAATTGGTACCTCTTTAAAAGCAGAAGATTAGCAGAGAAAGGCTCATTTACATTCACTTTTTCACCCTTCTTTCAGTTCTTATCCATCAAGTTCAGACCTTCTGGGTTTTTATCATATTTTTATTGATACATTAATGTATAATGTGAGAGCACAAAAAGACTCTAACAAAATGTAGGGGGAGAAAAATCACGTGCATCTAAAATAACATTTAGAGTAACTGAAGAGGGTACATGGATCTTTTGCTGCCTATGTTTAGATGCTGGCTTTTAGAAGCTGTTAATATTCCTAAACATCTGCTGAATGTATCTATTTCTTGACCCTGATGGGTTATTATTTTTCCATCATAGCTGAGTTCCTGGACTGTTCTATAACAGTAACATAGTTTTTGCAGTCTGAAACTGCAGATTATATTGCAATATTAAACTCTTCACTCTCAGTGTTTGAATAACACAAGCAGGTCAATAAAATAGATGAAAGCTGAAGTTTACAAAGACAGGTCTAGCTAGAAAGGCAAAATGATCTGTTTCAATTCAACAGCATGCGGGGTGTTACTATGAATATGGATATCCAGGGATGCCTTTGTTAATGAGAGAGGGTATAAAATTAAATAGCAAAACAACATGTTTTTCTTGCAAAATAAGTGATTTTCCTGGGTGTGTAGGCAGCTTCTGCAATTTCCTTTAATGTTTTATCATTGCTATGTTTTTGTGTAGTGTATTTCCAAACACTTTTTATAAGATGATTTCTCTTGGAATGACTGTCTGTTAATGTTTGGGCCTTGATATTAGTGTTTGATGTAGTTAGATCTTCTGACAATGGCTTTTGAGGAATGAGAATCACTTCTTTAGTATTTTTAAGAAAATAACATTTCCCATACAGTCAGAAAAAACCTCATTCTTTTGATTTTAAAGACAGTCAACATGCTGACCTGACCATGGACCTCTGGGTGATGGTTTGCTGGCTACATATAGCTCACTTCCAGTATTTTGGACAAATTCTCAACTCTTGATCCAGCCCTTGTGTGGTGCTAAAGAGAGGGATAACTGCTGGAAATAGGCAAAAGGAGTCTCTCCCCTTTGGGAGGAATCTGTGGCAGGGGCAGAGCTAGGTCAGCTAGCTCAACACCACCTTCTTTATGTTCTTGATATATTGGGTTTTGTTTCAGTTTCAAGTGCCTGCCATGGTACAGGAAGAGGGGATGTTGTGAAGTTTATTCATTTTATGTTTTGCTGGCAAAAGCCATTCCAAGAGTGATATGAAGCTAGTGCAGATCTCAAACAGCCTTGCAATTGCTCTAATTTACACTTAGAGCAGGAATGAATCAAACTGTGTTTCTCCAGGAATGAGACAAAGGAAAACAGCTAGGATAATATTATTCCCAACTACATTAGATCTTCTGATGAGCATTGGAAGGCCTTGCCTCAGGCTGCTGAAGTTAGAGATTGGATTACAGTAGATTCCATTCTGTTGTGTTTGTTCTTAAGTGTGATTTGTATCCACAGAAGGAAAAGAAAACCAAACAGAAAAAAAAAGTTTTCAGTCAGGGGACTGTCATTTTTGCTGCACTAAAAAAGTGATGAGTTGACATAGAAAACATTTTTTCCATGTAAATCAGTATAGTGCTTGAAGAAGTATTATTTTCATTTCACATTGTCCTATAGGAAACTTTGGGTCATTTCTTATATCTCTGTAAAAAACAGCGAATTATTGGCAGTGACTGGAAACACGTCCCTGCAGAAAGGCTGTTTGAAGAAAGGAAGCTGGCCGCCTTAATCATCGTAGGATTTACAGTCGGGTTTTACACTAACAAAACATGATGTGAGCTACTCTGGTGGTCTGCTCTTACCTATACACTGGGAGATCTCGTAAGCAAGTTTTAAAAACATGAAATAGATTCTTTCCAATCCTCCAAATGCAAGCTTTTAATTTTAAATCAAGTACCTTGGAGAAGCCCAGGTGAACTGCGCTGACAGAGCTGTCTTTATCAAACTACAATGCACCTTTCTAAAAGGAGAACGGATTGTTTACACAGGACCAACTTGCTAGGAAAGTATCAGCTATTATATTTTGACTGCTGACTGCCATTGATGATATTTGAGTCTATGTTGCCAATTACAAGTTAACTATTCCAGGCTTTGCATAAGGCTGACCAGTGTTCGGATCCCCACTGCTTTTACTGATTGCAACACTGCCATAAGATTGGGAACAATTTCTACTTAATAATTTCCTTAGATTTTTAGGTTTGTTAAAAAGTTGTCAGTAGTTCAGAGAGCTTCTCAGCTAATTATCTGGGTCTGTTGATTTGAAACTGTTAAATTTTCCCAGGTGCTGCTTTGGATCTTTTATTACCTCTCTTTTGTTCACAGTCAGGTAGGATGAATAAATCATATAGTGGTCTGTTTTAAACATAGCACAAAGAATTTAGAAGCATGTCTTCCTTTTATGAATTGACATTTGATTGTACAACCTGTATAAAGCACTGAGTATATGCCTTGCTTACAAGTTCTTCTTTTCAAAATTTGCTTTTAAAATCATGTTCTCGATGTCTGTGACCCCACTGGCTATTTGATCGATTCCTTCAGTGTCTATTATCAGCCATTTGCACTATAAATCTTATAACACAGGTGTTAGACTTTTGCTTTGTACCTTTCTTTTTATGCTAGTGTGTTTTACTGATAATTAAACTGCAATTTTGTTTGGTTTCCCTTGTTTTTAGATCTGCTTCATTTTTCAGGTTTGTGAAAGTGTGGGTTGCTGGCATTCAGTAGGATTTTTGCTAGCGTTTTCAATTTGAAATGCATTATTCTTAGCAGGCATGTTTTTTCTATTACACATGCATAGGATATGGAAGAAGAAAAAGGTTTTGTAAGATGGATACTTTATAATTCTTGTTTTCTCCTTTTTTTTTTTAAATTTTTTTTTTCCAAAGAGAGAAATTACAAAGTACATTGGATATAGCATTAAATGAAAATAATGCAAAGATATACAATACCAAAAAGAAACAACTGCTATATAAAAAAATTCTCTGAAAAATGGGCTGATTATACGAGTGAGGTTTTATTCAGGAGGAAAAGAGCAAAGTCAAGATTTAAAAAAAATATTTGACGTTTCAACTTCCTAGCTAAGCACAGAAGTCATGCAAATGAGGGGAAGGTGAAGCAATTGAGTCCTTTGAAAGTGAAACAGTGTCTCTCATCTTAGAATCAGGAGGGAGTTCAATGAACTATTTAATATAGACTGTCTTTCAAGTTTATTAAATACGATTTCTCAGTTTCTGAACTTGCACTGGAAAAAGTTCTAGCTGATGTTAAAACTATTTTCTCTATTCATGACATTGTAGTTCAGCTTAGAGACAGTAAAGGCAATGTCACCTAATTGAGAGCTGACCAGAGTGGTTTTAATACATGGAATGTTGTGTTTCGAGATCTGTGGAGAGCAGGACTTGCTAACTATATATCTAGACTTAGATTGGAAAGAAATATTGGTAATACTTTTACCAGAAATAGCAGCTGAAGTTTTACAAAAAGCAAATTTAGTTTGATTCGTAAGACATTATGTGCTATCAGCAAGTGTTCATTGCATATGTGTGGCCCAGATGGCAATGCAAGGAACTTATCAATATGAGACAGGAACACAAGTAATGTATTATTCAGACTGAAAGCTCACTGTGGTTAGTTAAGCTTCTGGAAAACAATTTGATCTTCCTGAGCTAACAGTTATATATGGACTAGTGTGTGTAATAGCAATTAACCAACCCATTTCCTATAAATGTATGTAATGATTCCTTTTGGTTTTATGTCTCTAGAACGTTCCTGGCCATGTTTAAACTGCCTGTACTTTAACTGTGTGCTGTGCAAAGAAAGGTACATGCCTTTTGGCTTACCTTGGCAAGTCGTTCCCTGTAAACCTTCTCAGTACTACGTCTGCAGCTTTCTCTGCACTGGAATGACTGTCCTTATGTTCTACTACACACCTCCCTCCTGTCACCTCTTTCTAGAATTGAAATTGTGTTCTGCAGGCTTTAGCATTGGTCTTTCTCATCTCTGCTGTTCTGATGGGAAAAGAGATTGAAATCCTTGTAGTAAGTTGCTCAAAAAGTTAATATTTGCATTTTTTTCATCTTTTAGAAGATTTTTAGAAGAAAATTTTCTGGTCCTAGAGATTTTTTCCCCCTTCTGTTTATCATTTGTTTCCTTTTCAGTGCATTAATTCTGATGCAATTTCTCATGTTCTTCCTTTTCAAAGAATTGAACTGTAACAGGAACCCTCCAGATGTTCACTGCAGTAAACAGCAACACAAATAATTCATTTAGTTTCTCTGCTGAGATTCACCTAAGTTGCTGGTTTTGCCTCTGATCAGCCACTACCCTATCCTTGTAAGAAGGGATGAGACTGTGCATCCCACTATACACAAAGCTGCAAGTCACTGCTGCAGTGTCACAGCATTTTCAAACTGAGAGAGATGTCTTGCCACTGAAAAGACAGGACCCATAAGTTAACATGAAACTATGCAACCGCAATTTGAGGGGTTTATGTACTTGAATATACAGAATTACAGTGGTGGTCCAATCTAGAAGCAGAAATAGTGTCACATGTCTTCTCAAACTCAGGGAGGTGAACACTTGTTCTCATATACATGTTCAGATTAAAAAAGAACAACCCCATTTGGTATTATGTGTTTTACACGATTAAGGACTTTGAAGCTTACTGTGGAAGGGAATGTAGACTTGTGGCTCACTCCTGCCCTTCTCTGGACTGGTCAGATGTGGATCAAGTCTGGTCTAGGAGCCAGCTGGCCTTGTTAGAGTAATGTTCTTCCTAAGCTGATGTAAGGCACCATCGATTATCTCCATGTCCTGCTAATGCAACTGCATTAGCTGCATTACATCCTGAGTCGACTAACACTGTCTCCCATCCACTTGACCTGGAGCATAAGCAAAGAAGTGTCTACATAGTTGAGGGTAGACAGAGAATTAACCATAAATACAAAAGGTCTGAATCTTTCTGAAAATGTAGGCTTCAAGTCACTTAAGCCTTGCATATTAGAGCTACATCTAAACAGTTTAAAAAGTCTCAGTCTAAATACAATGCAATTGAAATATCTGATTGTAACATACATGGTTGCAGCAGTCTTCTGATCATGAATTATGCTCTAGGAGAAACTATGTATGGTCCTAGGAATAGAAAAATGGAAATGTTTGTGATTAGATTACCTTCTAACTTCACTCTTTGTCCTCGTTTGAGGTAAAACAGAACTAAACTTCTGTTCAGTAATTTTACTTTTTAGCTAAGCCTCTTCTAACTTTTTAGCTAAGCCTCTTCTAACTAACTAAATTCTCTGAAATTAACAGCATATTGTGCAGAAACTGTTCACTCTTAGAGTGATAAGACCTATATTTATAGTTTATGCAAAAGAATGGTATGTGGAGAGGCTCTTGGTTATACTTATTGGTAAAACAACCAAGGTCACCTCACTTTGTTATTGGCCCTGTTGGAGGGTCAGAAGTGGAAAAGCACGGAGGAGTCACAGTTGTAGGGAGGAGTGGAGAGGACAGGTAATCCAAAACTGACCAAGAGAGTACTCCATCCCATCTGCATCATGCTCAGGATAAAACCTGAGGGCTTAAAGGGTCAGCTCTCTTCTTCAATGCCCGGTCCAGCCCAAACCATGACATTCTTAAATTGTATAAAGCTGGATACTTTGTTCTTCTGATGTTTTGTTGTTGTTTTTTTGGTTTTTTGGTTTTTTTTGGCTGATTTTGGAAACAAATCACATGCAAACAATCTCCAATTACTAGGTAGTATAAAGGTTTACAGTGTGACAGAAACACTGCTCATTCTGCTATTGCGAATAGCAGTTTCTGGGTTTCAGTGCTGAGTTGCTCTTTCCAAATTTGCTTACAGAGATTCAAAAGAAAATTCATTTGCTTTTGCTAGAAACTTTGCAAATGTAATAGTCTTCAATAACTTCATGCGATTTGGTAATAGAATAGCATGTTTGCAATGGGCTCAGGAAAATAACTTTTTTTTGTTTTTTTGAAACCTAGTACAAGATAGCTGAAATAAGGAGAGCTTGGGCTGTTTGTTTGGACTAGATATTATCTCTGAGAAATAAAAGCATAAGGAATGCCATCTGGTCCATGAAAATATGCCATGGAAATTATTATAGTATTAAAGAAAACAGTCTACTAACATTTAACAGTGTAATGAATATCATTGCTATAACTTTAAATAGGATGGCAAAACTGAGAATATGTTAGGGCAAGGAAATTCTCCATTGTGAGAGGAACAAAATTCTTCTATGTCATTTATGGCCCCTGGTCACCAGTTTAAATAAATCAGCTGAAGCAAGACGTTAGCAATGCAAAGCTGGTGCTGAATTACCATTTCGGCTTTCCTTGTGATGGAAATGTGTGTCTGCAGCTGCAAATGTAAAACCTCCTACAGATTTTCAATGTTATGTTCCTTAGATAGCTGGTGTTTCTTTTGGCACTTAAGGAACCCTGTATTCATCTCTGGAGATATCAAATATTGACTATGACAGCAATCCATATATCACAAGCTGTACAAAATGAATTTGTGTCACGTCACCTGGAGAGCTTGATAACCGTACTGATCATTTCCAGCCCTGGGAAAGCTTTTGTGCTCTGATGTGAAGAAGGAAAGCCTGGATGGTTTGGAAGTGATTAGAAAATGGTTATCATTTTAGAGTGCAAGGCTGGCAGCTTTTAACTTGGCCTGGTGAATGTGTGTCTGCCTCTTTCAGAAACAGGCGATGGGCTTGAACCAAAAACCGTACCAATTACTTCTGCTGGTCCTACCTGGATGATGCATTTGCAGCCAGGAAAGTGCATTCCTGAATGCTTCTCTGCCATTTACACCACTGATAAAGTCATTTCATTTGTACATACAGAAAATATGGGAAGCTAACAAAACTGTTCTCATTAATTAATTTAATACTGGACTCTGGGCAAATGAATGAAGTTCCTGTTTTCAAATGTGACCATGATTTTTAGGTCCTCCACATGTTACAGGTATGTAATATTAGCCATTTGCCTTTCCTGAATTCGAGAGAATTGAACACCTGCTTTTTCTATTAACTACTACTTAAAGTACACTCTAGATTTGTAGGAAAAAATACCCTCTGAAAATCAAGTAATGAAATTTGAGACATTTTCGAAAAATGACTTCTGATTTCTTACACTTCAGTGTCCCTATCTGTACTATGGCCATCCCAGCTGGATGTTGAGGAGGCTTGTCAGCTTACCAGTAAGCTGGAAAGAAGTCATTAATATTGTTTCTCAGATTGCACTAGAAAAACTCAGGAGACGAAAAGTCCATGGCAATTTTCTGCCCCCCATGGAGCTTTTTCCTTGCTGTTCTGTCAGGGGAAAGACTGAGTTTCTGCTGCCCTTCAATTGACTTGCCTCTAAATCTCACAGGTATTAGGTCCTATGCAGAAACTCTGAATCTCCATGGCAGTTGTGTGCCACCAATGGCTGTGTCAGCACAACCTTAAAGGATCTGTACTGTCCACTAAAGTATCCAGTGGAAACGATGACTTTCTACTCCCACTGTGTTTCTCCATCCTTTTATGCCCATCCGTCAACGTATCTGCGGAAAGTGAGGAATATGTTTTAGTGGAGTGGCCTCTGCTCAAATATACATGGTTGGGACTTTCTGTGGAGAGGCCTGTATCTGTCCCCTAGAAAATGTTTTTGTTCTTGCCTATGTAATGTCTACTGTAGATATAAAAAAAGCCCCACTATGAACTTCCTGGGCTGGCAGTTAAATACATTAAACTCTTCTAATTGGAACACTTGCCTTGAATAGTAAGATCCTGGGTCTATATTTACCCAGGGTCTATATTTATCTGCTCAGTGTCTAATTGACTCTCGGTGAGATTGGTCATTCAAGCCTCACGTTTCTAGGAGCTACAAACCAATCCTTAATTCCCTGTTAAATGCAGGGAGTTCTCATTTTAAAAGTTGTCTTTTGTATGTTGAAATTTAAATGATTTGAACATCAAGTAGGCATTGAATTTTACATCATTTTCTCTCTGAGCTTTGATAAAGAAGTGAGCCTGCACAAAAGGTAAAATTGTTTAGCTGACCAGCCTGAGCAAGCCTGTTTTGAATAAAACTTTCTCTTTGCTCACCAGTTAAAAATTTGTGGAGATTTTGATGATAGGTATGAAAGGCACCTTGTCTGCACACCAGAGCAGCTCACAATCATTTGCTGGAAACTGCAGACTGAGGCAGATTGTTGTGCAATCTGGACGGCTTCCAATCCATCTTCTCTGGTGCACTGGTGCTGCAGGTAGCACTGACCCGTTCTTTGCCAATTTTTATATGGAGTTAATTTTAACTTATATGAAACTTCATTTATGAAAGATTAGGTTTTCAAGCCCTTGATTGATTAGTCTCATATCTCTTGGAAGTCTTACATTCTTGGTAATGTATCTGCTCAGGGTCTCACAATAATATTTATAGAGTTTTCTATCATTAGTCATTTCTGATTGACAGGTTTGAAATTTTGGTGGGTAAAATAGCCTGAATTTCAAATTTCTGAACTTTACTTTTAGTATATCTATTTCTTGGATTTATGTTGATATAACCTTGCCCCTCCCCATACATTTGCACGTCACTGTGATAGTCCTTCCTTGCAGTATTCCTTGCTTAGTCATTATTGATGGGGTTGTTTATACATTTCCTACTAAATTTCATGTACCTAGCGCTGTAGAGGACAGATGTGCTGCTACTGGGATACAAATGGAAAGATTGTATGCCTGATCCTGCTTGCGCATGTTGGGGTAAATGAGCTCCAGTGGGGTGGTGGAGCTGTACCCACCAAATCTGACTATAATTGGAGATACAAAAGAGATAATTAGAGACATGATAATTATGCATGTGAAAACCCTTCCAGCAGAGGGACACAATTAAGTTGTTTTGCCTTTGGCCTCTCAGTAAGGAAACTGTGCTTGATGAAAGAGGACTGTATTTTAATAACATCTGATTTCATAAAACCAAAAAAAGCTATTTGTCCATCCACTGCTATAATTCTTATTCTAGGGAAGACAATGCTGAATTTAAGGTACGTATTTGGATCAAAATCTAGCACTCTCTGTTTCCATCTTAAAGCTTAGTTAGCTGTGTACCCAGAGTAGCAAATCTACTGATATTACAGCAGTTACTTATATTTTATGTTTCCATGATATTAGAGTTATTTCAGGGACAATATAATATGGAAACAGAGACACTCTAAGTGGCCCAAGGTCATAATGGTGGTACCAGTTATTAAAAACCTGTCTGTTTTTTCTATTGCATTTTATAGGCAGTTAAATATGCACCCAGCAGCTTCACTCATGAATAAGATTCTCTTTTTTAATAACCTGTGGGCCTCTAAAAAGCAATGACAATAGCGTGATTGTTCTGCAAGTGTATTTCTAGGGCAAAGTATAATGACATAGTCATAGAGTATTTTTGTAACACAGAAATAGCAAGACTATGTTCTGATTTGCTTCTTGAGCTGTTCTTCCCCCAGATAAGATGTGAATGGATGAAACAATAACACCACCATTTTTTAAGGATTACTTCTGGTTTGGATGTGAAAAAAGGGTGGGTTTTTTTTTTAATTATAGGACTGTAGTTCAAAGGTAGTGACTAATTTATAAAAAAAACCCCAAAGTTATGGTGGATCAGTGTCCTGTTTATTCCATTTGCTTTTATCAGTGTGTAGAAAGCTCATTCTGAGTTTAGGCAGCAAATTTTGTATCCAGTGAAATCTGCATGGAGTTTTGCATTTTATAAGTAGAAAAAACCCCAACACAAATGCAAGAGCCATCCTCATACAAGAAATCTGTTCTGAGGAGATCTCTCCCTTGCCAAGTGAGGTGGGGCAAGGATGATACCAGTTGCAACTCAAATACTTATTGAGGAAATATTGCAAATGACAGAACCTATTGAACATGACCTTCTACTTAGAATGCCAGTCAGGCTTGTCTAAGGCTTCTAAAAATGAGAGAAAGAATGTCCAAATTAAAGGGATGGCTTAGGAAGCGATTGCAGTAATCAGTTATCTCATATGGAACAGATACTGTAGGCAGATAAAAACCTACAAGTGAGTGAACGCTTGCAGGCTATTTTGATGCTTTAGAAATGTCTTTTTCTTCTTTACACATTTTTCTCATCCTAAATCTTAGTCACAAAAGACATTTTCTAGATGGTTTTCTTCATTTCTGCCTGGGATGAATCTCTACGTAGTTACATGAAAGATACACGGCATATAAATATTTAGATATTAGAGGAAAGATGGTCTGAAATGTCTTTACAGAGACATTCCTTTGCAGTAGTAGTAAGATAAACCTTGTCTCTGTTTTGCAGACAAAATTAACTGAAGTTGTTTGTCTTGAAGATTCAGATCTGGAAAAACTCAAAGACTTTTCTGTGTAAATGGTGTGCTGAATGTGATATGCCTCTGATTGTATGAATAATTTATATAGATCTGGAGAGCTGCTGTGTGTTATAATGTCTTTCAGGTAAATGTATTTTTTTTACAAGTAGACAAGTCAGACAGTTAAAAATCTGTTACTTTCTGGCTTAAATCTTTCTGAATAGTGATTAAGTCCAAATTATGGCTGTTGACAGTCACTGTCTTGATGCAAAGTTTGCACTTCATCTCTGCAGCCTCATTGCCCTGAGATTTTGCCTGGCAGTTGGAACTGAAAGGCGCTGGAGACCAAACCTGGTTACTGATTGTATGTGATAAGCAGGGTAGAAATGGGCTTTCACTTTGTGTGGCACTAAGTCTGTGAGCCAGTGAGAATAAAAACTAACATCATTTGAGCCACTCTATCTTCAGCAGTACCATGGTGATCACTGAATACCTAAAAGCAATTATACTGAATTTATAGTCTTAGATTCCAAGATTTTCTTTTAAGTATTTTTTCATAGAAATGCTGCTATTGAAACACAAAAAAATTTCCAGATGGGAACTGTTGCCATAGGAAAGACCAGAGCGCTGTCTTGCATGCCTGCAAGCCATCGTGCATGCAGAGGTTTCCCTGTTAATGACAACTCAAGGGAACTCCCCTGGGTTAGTTCAACCCTGGAACACCATGGTACTTAGAAACAGGGGTAATTAAAAATTGCATTGCCTGTCTCCTTGCACTCGTTGCTATTGGGAAAGAGCATGTTTTGCATATTACTAAAGCAAAAAAACCCTGGAGGTGGTGTAAGGAAGGCAGACCAAGTCACTTGGCCAACCCACATGCATTTTTCACTCTGAAGCAGCATAGCGGCACTGGGATCTAACATGCAACCCTTAAACTTGGTGTGGTCCATCCCCGGATGACAATGCAGTGGGATGTGGTGATTTATATGGCATTGTTCCCAGGAGTGTGATCTTTGAAGTAACTACTCTTTTCCAGAATATTAAAACCACTAAATAAGTATCAAATGGCATCATTCAGTGTATGAAGGATAGTTAAGGCAGTGGATCCTCATTCACACAACTTTGAGTTTTAGATCATTATATATAAAGCTCATGAATCTTTACCAAACTGCTACATTCACTGAAATCCATAATTGATTTTCTTTTCACCATGAGACTTGTGCTGAACAAATCAATTTTTAGCGTCTACCTGAAAGCAGAGGTCATAAATCACCTATTTTACTACAAACTCTTGGGATTTCAGTAGCAGGTTTTTAAAGCCTGTTAGAATTATTTTATATGAGGGGAATATCTACTTATTCTGTTGTAAAATATTCTTGTCTAGCAAAATTTATGTGTGCAACTAGGAGAGGTTTTACTTGTTCTGTTATTTTGTTTTGGCTCAAGATGTTTACTGGCTTTTACTAAAATTGAAAAGTACATTGAGCTTAATATTTTGTTTGGATTTTTTTTTGGTTTATTTTTACATAGTCTTCTGTAAAGTCCTTCATGAAATTTAGCATTTACCTTGTGTTTCTTTAATCGGTTACTTAATTTGTATTCCATTCACTCTTAAATACCTTGCTTGGAGACAAAGCCCTACTATATTAGATGCTATGGAAACGTGAAGGAAGAGGACAATCTGGTTTAACATCTGCTACTTGGTCTTGTGAATATGCCCTTACGTGCCTCATTTTATGCAGCATATACAATTCCTGTCATATTAAAAACAATGTTTGCCATGTATTAACTGAACACATATAAGTCCTTGCCTAAAGGTTCAGGGCTACAAGAGCTGCTTGAATAGTTCTTGGTAACAGACTGTTCTCAATATAAGGTTGTGTGTGTGTGTTTGTGCCTGTAAGGAAGAGCTGCAGGTTATAACATATTTTGGGAAGGAGCAAAAGAAAATGACAATTAGAGTGTCCATAAACTAGCTTCATGTACACCTGGCTAGTTTGTTTCTTTCCTAAATCAAGTCATGAACTATAAAGAACAGATTGCATAAGAACTACCTAGCATAGAATTACCTGCTCCATATTAGCTGGCTTCCCATGGATGTCGTGGCATGAGGTCTCTCCATGCAGTTCTGCCACTGACTCAATAAGCAATCTTCATTAGGATGCTCGCACTTGTGTTTCAAGGTGTCAGTGCTGTGCACTTTTGCTTTTTTGCTGTCTGACTTGGGATGGTAGTATCTTAGTGTATCATCTGTCAGTGAAACTGAGCAGGTTTATAGGATTTTGCATAATTACAAAAGATGAAAGTTGCCTGTGCTCTGAAACTTGAGAGTAGAGGTTTCCTTGTGTTCTGGTTCAGCTTCTGTATCCACAAATTAGAGATCATACTTAACCTTGCTTTGTGCAAGAGTTGTAACTCCTCAACTGATGCAATTCCCTAGGATTATCTTCTTTCATTTTATAGGTTGTTATTTTATTTCATCCACACTCCTAATAAACCAAAGTTTTACATTCTAATAGAGTTCAAATTACACAGCAAATCCATAAACACTATGGATATTAAAAATTTAATTATGCAAATAATCTAAGTACTCCACTGAGACTTTAGGAGTCTTTTTTTAGGAGTCCATTAATTGCTAATAACTGAGATCTTTTAGTGCTCATTGTGTTTGTTTTTTATTTGGAGAAATAATTTTTGAATGAAAATGACAATTATTTAATATTTTGCTTCCAATTCCCCTACAAACGTGATGTCCCCAGCTAGGAACTTGAAGGCTGTGAATATGCAAAACCAACTATGCACCTCAATGATCTTAAAACTGGATGGCTTATATATTCATGAAGCTTCATGACTGTCACTGATGAATAACACTGCCCATTTTATATATTTCCTACCTCTCTCTATGAATCTCCGAAGTCAAATCACTTGTGGTTTTCTTTATGGGATACAGAGAATGCTTGTCAGGTGAGCTGAAGAACAGCAGAATAATAACTAGCCCTTTATTTATTTGTCCTATTACAAATGGGGACTTATACATGTTAGTGATTTACCAGCTACATGAACGCATTTGTTTTCTGAGGATTGGAAAAGTATATTTTCTGAGTAGTTTACAGCATGTAACCTATAATTTCAGGGACTACACAGATTATAGAGAAGAATCTATTTATCAGCCCTGAAATATCAGCCCTGACCTTTTCATTTCAATGCATCTTCCATGTGTTTATACAGCTGCATTATACTCCTTAAGGCATCTGCAATTGTTGCTCATAGTGAAAAGTAATATTAATAACTATGTTAATGTACCATATTTGCTCAGAGAAGATGGAACCATTCTCAGCTGGGTATCTACCCAGAGCAAAGACTGGGTAAGGAAAGAAATTATTTTTTCATATAGGGACTCCATGGGAATACGACATGTATGTGTACCTGAAACCAGAGTGAAAAATGTACAGTGACAATTGGTATAAAATTATATTGACAGACCCTGATTAAGTATATTTGCTCAGGGGGATCATTCTGAAATTCCTGATGTTAACAGAAATTTTAATACTACGTTCATGCAAAATTCAGAGAAGTTACTAACTGTATTTCCCATTGAGTAATTTTCCATTGCACTTCCTGCTGTTTGCCTTTTAACACACCTCCCTTCAAACATTAACATTTTCAGCTTAAGTAATAATGTGTCAATTAAAATTCAGGATGCAACAGAGCTGGAGGTGTGTGATCCTGCCCTGTGTAGTAACAGCAATTCAGATTCTTTTGATAAGTCAGGGCAGGCAGGATTTCACTCTTTCGCTTTTTGAAAAAGATGTTAAAGCTGACAATAGGTCTCACCCGTGTCTCTCCTACAGGGTGGAAAGAGCATTGAAGCAGAGGTGAAAACATGTTTTAAGTAATATTTAAAATTCCAATAAATGCGAATTTTTCAGCACAGATCCTGTGAAGGGCTGTAAATGTATTAGCATGCACTTAGTCAATGTTTGGGACAGTTGCTTGGTTTGTTATGCACACAGGTGGATACGCATATATACTCTCACAACTAGATCCAGGTGAGTGAGGGAAGAATACCATGTGCTGTAATTTTGATGTGACTTCCCATAGACCTTGCTAATATTTCTTTTGTATTCACTCTGCCGATGTTTGTACACTCAAATTTGGTAGCACAATACCAAATTTCATCAAAACCAAAAATTATAATATTTGATACTTAAATAGACAAATTAATTTTTTTAAATGTATGAATGTCATCAGTGGATATACTTAAATGTTCGTGTAATGAAGCCCATTGATAATTATATTTTTCCCTGCCTAGGACAACAGATCATATTCAGAATACTTGCAAGGTTTTTTAATATTTTAAGCTAATATGTATTAAGTAATTTGCTGTTTGCAGAGACAATCTTAATTTAGTTGAAAAAGTTTATTACTTATCATTCAGCTCTAAAGTAAACATGCTTTTACAATATAAGGGATTTATATTATTATAATGGAAATTGTGGTGGTGTTGAAGCCCTTTCAGGTTTAAGATCTAAAGCCAAGTGACATGTAAGGTTAAATCTTAAAAATCAGACTCATTAATATTTTCATATTTAGTAATTGCACTTATCACACTGGATGCCTTTTATTATAGCTTTAGAATTTCTTCAGTGATTGTGAGCTGAAAGTATAATCATGGTGTTTAAGGATAATATTCTCAATTTGCGTTTGTTTGGAAAAACTACTATTTTAAAAAAAAAAAAAAAAAGGTAACTTGTCTCCTGAGGCTCTTTTTTCATATTGAGGAGTGTTTGTGATAAGACATCCCGAGACATATTGTCTGTTTTGAACAGAGTAGCTTTTTCCTGTATGAGAAGTAGCAGTAGATTAGACAGGCTGCCTTGGATTTCCAACACAAAAGTATTTAAACTGTCCTTGATTCAAACTTCACCTGCGTAGCTACAAATAGTGTCACATTTAAATAACTTTATTTCCTTTCTTGTTTTCTACTCATGCTTTTAGAGGCTTAACCTTTCAGAAAAAGAGTGAAACATTCTGTTGGGGCCAAATTCTGCACTCAGATTAATTGAGCAATGTAGTTCAGGGCAGTTTTGCGACTTTAACCAAGGACACAGTTTGATGTGATTTTCTGAGGACAGCTGCATATCAAGATAGCCATAGAGTTACTGACATCGGTATAGTTCAAAATCACTATTCTTAATTTATTATTCTATTTTATTTATTTAGTGTTAACACTTCCTACCAGTTAGACACTTGAAACACCATCTCTCCCACTGCCTTTGTGTATATAAGTGATCAGGTAGAAATGGTAATTATATGTAATAAATAATGTCCAGATACAAATCAATCTGGACATCAAATTTCAGGGGCAAACATGCCGTATGGCATCAGGGCTATAGCTGTTTAGGTGTGTGAGTTGGTTACAAAAAATTGAAGTTACTCAAAATTCTACCTATTTTACCTAAATGTTCTTTAGGCTTTATTTGATTTTAAAATCAGTCCTGTTTCTCTCCTACATTTCCAAGCATTTTTTTCAGTCTCTCAGCAAAGTGTCTGAGACTTTTCTCTGCAGGCCTCCAAATTGCCCGGTTAATATCTGTACCACAGGTGCATTTACAAATGTTGTCAGCATTTTCAAAAGTGGGTGCTCAAGAGCTGAGCACTTTACTTGTCTTGAGAGCACCTGAGTAGAACTAGCCTGAGTTTCGACTAGCTGAATTTCCTGGAATGACTCCAGCCCTTTTCAAACTAATGTATTTTCATTTTAAGTGTTAAATTGAAGACTTGGTTTTGTTTTGGTTTTTTTGGTGTCTTTTTTAAATTGTTTTTTATTTTGTTTTTTGGTTCGTTGTTTGTTTTATTTTGGTTTTATGTTGTTTGTTTGTTTTTGTTTTTTTAACTGCATAACTGAAAATGAATCTTTGAAGGGCTAACTTTTAGAAGCTTTGGGCAACATACGCTGGCTGAAATGTTGTCCACCTGGCTACTGTTTGGACAGTCTAGCTCCTTTCTGGGCTCATCACAGGTCCAGAGTTGAAATTCAGTTAGTATCAGCTTTTCAAATAGCTCTCTTTCAAATACATGCTGTTAAGTAGCTACCACAGCATGTGGACTTTGAAACAAGAATTTAAGAGGGAAGCAAGGGAAAAGTTACAAAGTCTCACTTGATGACTAAAAGCTGTGAGAATTAATTGTATGCCAAACTCACCTGGAACTGAACTATGTTAACACTGGCTGAGCTCTGTGCTTGAGATTCAGAAATGTCTGTTTTAAATTTCCTGATGCCATCCCACAAGATAGAAAAATGCCCTGTTTTTATTCCTGTTTTAGCTTCTTTAGCTCTTTACATCTCGTGAGCTGCTTGTATCTAGAATTCTCCCTCCTCACTAGTTCACAGTTTCTGAATGTGAGTAAAAGTATTTTGTGATTAATTTGACTAACTACCAACCAGCCTTCTGTCAAACTGACAGTTCTACATTCAAAACATATAGAAATTGCTGCTGTTTAATTAAAGATGTGTAAGCACATATAATGCAAACACATAAATTACACAGTAATGCAAGCTGCATTATGTTATGAGACATGTAAATTCTATGTTTTAAAGTAACCAAACACATTTTATTTGTTAAATGAAAATGAAGGGTAAATTTCAAACACCTGTAATGGTACTGAAAACTGTTTTTGATTTAGAACCATGCCTGAGACTTCCCCTTGTAACATGGTGACAGTAGCTTTGCCTGGTAGCTTTGTTAAAATATCAAATGTAAATGGCTGTGCAATGATTCGCGAAATCAGTAAGTATTTTGATGATAATCTGCCCACCAATTCTATCCTTACAACTTAGTATATTCAGTGTTAAGTTAAGTTAAGAATCAAATGTAGTAAAATAGATTTTATTATTATTATTATAGTACAAAATCTCTAGACCTAGATCTGCCAAAGGCTGATGGGAATTTTGTAAGTTTAGCTTAATTGTAATCAGTTAGATGAATCCTTGTACCTTTGCAAAAATTCTGGTCATGATAGAAGTTGAAAAGCTTCATATTTGCACTCTTGATAAGAAAGTAAAACAAGTAGAAGACTTGTAGCTTGTAGAATGAGCTTTTTGCATCAATTATCCAACCTAATTTGCTTTTGTAATGATTTTTCTCGCTCATTTTTACCATAGACAACATAATAGAAGTGTCCATTATTAGTGTCCATTACCTTCTAAAGTACATGGAGGTCCTTTAAGCTGTAAAGTAACATTTGTGTCCATATACTATTTTAGGCACATTTGATGGCCCAGCAGAGCATTTTTTTTCTTTCTTTCATTATTTTCCTCAAAAAGCTAAATTCCCCTCTACTTATTAATATTCCAGGTAGTGACTGTATATCTATGGCAGTCTATAGCAGTAACTAGATCAGTACTATTTGGCTGTAGTTTCTCTCTCATTATCTCCCTCAGCTCAGTCTGTGGACTTGATAATGGTGTTTAGGCTTGCATTTGTGGGGTGCTCAGTGTCTTCCTCCGGGTTGGGTGTTCAGTGCATGTTCAAGCCTACATGAGCTGGGTTCTTCAATAAAAGAAATCACAATGAGTTCATGGGGGAACTGATGATTCACTGCTTTGAGAATACTAGCTTAGAGGGTTGTGGATCCGCAGTAAATGCGGAGCACAAAACTTTCAAAATGCTCCTATTGATTTCCTTAAGTGAGAAAGATTCTATAAATTAACAGTTCCCACAATAATTTTAGGGCAAGGCTGTCCAGTCTCAGAAATTTCTATTCTGGATTCATGGTCAGACTCTCTATCAGACCAGGAGTACCACAAGTGCTCTTTTCATCTCTGAGTGGAAGGAGACAGCAAGTTGAACCCTTGTTTGGAGTGGAAGGTTCTGATTTGCTTTAGGCATGGAGAAGGGAAGACTTTCTCTTAAAAACTTATATGTTCAGGTAAAAAGATGAATTGGGGAGACCATTTTCTAACACATGTATTGTTTTAATGTTACAAAAGTAATAAAAAGTTAATGTTAACATTGATTAATACTGTAGCCATTGATCATGATAACGTGTTGCTTTGATCACAGATAGCTCTGCACATCCAAACATGCATTATTGATTTTTTTAAAAGTTGTTATATTACTCTTTATACTCAACTTTTAAAAAATAAATATATTTTTCTTCCTAAATCTTAACCTGATATGTGAAAGCAAAGAATCAAATATGTTTAAAGCACTTTAAAAAAGTCTCCTTTTAAATAAATCAAACAATTTTACTATGTCGGTGACTGAAGATCATAACAATAAATAGTTTTCTTCTGGAAATCATTCGTTTAAGAATATGCCAGCTGTAGCCTAATAATTTTACAATGTGTTCTGCAATATATAGGACATTGAGGTTTAATATAATCTAACTTAGGACACTGAGATTTAATAAAATCTAACTTACTGAATGTTTCATCTTTTGGGAAGAATTTTCAGACTTTTCTGGGACTTGCTTGAAATATTTAGTAGTTCCTCAGACATAATTGTGTAATTTTGAGAAACAACATGAGGTGTGAAAATATGTATCTTTTCTGCAGATACAGGAACTCTATGCCTTTACTCAAATTCTGTAAATGAAAGTGAATTGTATTTATAGTTCTACAGTGAGTGTCATGGACTACTACATGACTAGGTTATGTCCACTCCATGTATCAGAAAATACACTGTAGTTTTATGATGAAATATAAAATCGAAGGACATGAACTCCTTATCAATATTATAGTTATGAAAGGTTTACAACTTTTTCATCAAGCAAATGGGGAATAAATATATTCCTAATAATGCTATGCCACAATATTTTTCAATAAAATTCCCTAATTTAAAGAAACTAATATGTATCAAGGAAGAAACATAAATGTACATTTGAAACACTCGTACTGAGTAACATGCTCTAGCTCTGGGCAATCCTGGTTCGTCAGGGGAGTTGGACTAGATGATCTCTATGGTCCCTTCCAACTCTAAAAAAATTCAGTGAAATTCAGTGAAAACTACCTTCAAAAGCTTATGAGTTACATCATACTTAATGAAGGTCTGATTGATGGCTGAACCAATTTGAAAAGAAAGTAGAGATAAAAACATTGTCTGAAATTGAAAATGATTGCAGGAACATTTAGTGAAAAGTAGCCTTTCTGACATACTGTTTTTCTGATATCAGTATTTGTATTTTATTCTGGAATATATGTTGTACAGGGATCGATAGTAAAGTGCTGTATTTTAGAATGACTCTCTTACAACTTTTTAAGTAGAACTGTTGGCTCCTTTCCTCTGATTTGTCAACCCATCCCAGTAGGACCCAGTAGGTATCACGTTTCATTAAGAAAATTATGTTTAAAATTATATTAATGTCTATACCTGCCGTATTGAAGCCCTAAATTGAGAAATAATATTTAAAAAGCACTGGACTCATGTCCGGTGGTTTAATCCTCTATAATCCTGCCTCGGTAGGATAAATACAGAGCACAGTATTTCATAAAGCAAGAAATTTTTTTTCTCAGCTGAGCCACCTATATACTTTATAGATAATATAGGAAGAACTTAGTGCAATTCTAGTCGTCGGCATTAAACCAAGAACATGCCCAGCATTTTTAAAGTACAGATTCAAGCTGGAAAGTTGTATCATTTGATCTCCATCTAGTTGTTCCTAATCAGAAATTTTTAATGCATTGTAGGGAGAAGTAGTCAATGTGACAGTGTTCAAAAAGGAGTGATGGTGATATGATCTCATTGCCTAAGAGTCTTCACTATACAAAAACCCTCAAAAATTATTTTCATTTCACCTGAATATTTCCTTATCTAAACCCTGCTGTGTAAATCTCAGTTTAATTTCCTCAGAATATTTCAACTTTCAGTCCTCCAACTTACTATGTATCTGTATCATAAGTGTTGATGATCTATATCTTTTTGGTGAAAGTATACAGAATATTTATTGTTTTATTTCTACTTTCCATGACCATCAGCATTAGTCTATTTAGATGTTGAAAGCATTGAATTGAAAAGTGCATTGCAAACAAAGCACAGAATAAAATGAATGTGTGTATGTATATGTTGCATACAGCAAAAATAATAACATTAATTTGCAGTATCTATGAAGGGTTGACATTAATTCAGAACATTTTCAAGATGCAGATGTAAAACCTGCTGGTGATGGATGGTAATGTTGTAGAAAAGACCTAAAACCAATAAATGGATTATTTGCTGCAGATGTAACACTGGATTTCCTGGTTAAATATACATATAAAGAAAGTAAAGTGAAGAGAATGTACAGGTAGACTTTCTGTTAATTTCTTTTTCTTCTGAACTTTTTTTAGTATAAATATATATGTGTATATATATATATATAATACTATCCATACATAGGGAGTGCATTTCACACAAGTATTCTGTTATCTTATACAAAGGACCTCTTCTGTCTATAGTTACAGTGAATTGTTAGAAATACTTTCTTGCCAATGGTTGATTCTTTGTTATTTTGAAAATGTTTCATCAACAAGACATCTTCTGAAGCTGTGTGTGCTCCAGAATAATCACTGTATCACTTGCTATCTCTTGGGTCAATGTTCAGGCCTTTGAAACTTGACCTATGAAAGACACACTAAAGATGTTCCTAAGAAAATAATTTGAGAAAAACTCCTTTTCCATTTCAACTGAAGTAGACTAGTTAGAAACCTTCACAGACCAGAGAATTAAAAAAATATCCAGTCTGTTTTCATAGGGCAGATTAACAGAAACAAATAAAAAGATTACATGTCTTTCAGCTTAAGATAAATATATATTTTTGACATACTTTTAAGTTTAGGAATACATTAGAAGCTTTTATTTTTAGGTAATCTCTTGTACAATCTGTTTTTCATAGATTTATATGCACAATGTAAATTGATCGCTACTGAAATGAGAGGATCAGAAGAGAAAACAACTTTATTCTGACAGCCCAGTGTAATGGCCAAGAGAATGACTATTTAGTGGACCCAGTAATTCTTCCAGGTGACATTCCAATTGCCATCCTCTGTTGTGTTTTCAGACCCAGAAGCAGATTAAGACCAAGTTAAAGATCTTGGTAGAGTATTCAAAATTAATTTTAAAAAGCTTGAATATTCCCTTTGGAAATGGATGATTAAGTTCAACTTGTTTTCCACTGATTAGAGAAAATCCAAAAGTTCAAATTTATGATTTGATTTCCATGAACTTTTATATGCAAACAAAGTCAGTTTTGGTTTTTGAGTTGTTTCTTTTTTTTTCCCTTTTTTTCCCTTGATTGTGTAACTAAAGCATTTAACATGTAGGAGTATATATGTCACCCCATAGAAATGCAAAAGAGATTCTCAAATGATGTGGTATACCAAAACATAGTCATATACAACAGTTTAGATGAAGTTCTCTTTCATTTAAAATATAAATATAATAAAGACTTGGGCAACATTGGGAAATTGCTATTGATTTCCATGCATGACGCACCACTGGGTTCTGACAAAAAGCTGATTACAAATATCCTCTGCTCAAGAAAATATCCAAACGTTCTGCCTGGGGCAGCCTGGTAGCTGGTGTTCAGCTGTGTCACAGCCTTTGTGTGAGTACCCAGACAGAGCTAATGAATGGTGCCGTGGTTTAGACAGACTGTGCATTAACTAGAAGTGCTGCAGCTGCTTGCAGTCACGGAGTTGTTTTTCTTTGAATTTACCTATTGTCAGGAAGTAATTGGCAACACGAGCTGGTAGGAAATTTTCTGATAAAATAAAATACCCAGCAGATATTGAAAGTGAGTAATTTCCTTTGCTGGATGAGGCGAGGGGGTCAGTCCCATTCACGGACAATAGAAATTCTGGGTCACAGCCCATAGGGGTTTCCTGTGCCAAGTTTGCTCCAGAGATGTGGGCCCTGAATGTGTTGAATTAAGTCCTCAGGGAATGAAGTGACCAAGGGGACTCTGTCTGGAATCCTGCTGTACTTAAGACTGAAATTGTGTTAAGGGCTGCGAGGTTCCTGATTCGTTGCGGTCCTGGAATTCAGCTTGTGTGGAACATGGTTGCTCTGCAGTATTGGAGGACCTCTGACCTGCTCAGGGTCTTCTGTGCTTCACTGGTCCTATGAGAAAATTGTCAAGTTAATTTGACGTGAATCCAGGGCCTTTTGTTTCAAGAATACTGCACTTCAATGTTTTTAGGGCATTTTCTCAGAATTTCTGGTTCATTGAAAATTAAGAGAGAGACTGATGCCAAATCACAATTAAATTGTTGTTTTATGAAACACCTATCTGTCCTTTAAAGCCAGGTTTACTGACTACAGGGAAGATTCAGCTCCTAGAATTCTGTAATTTAACGGGAAGACAGTTATAACATTTGTAGTGTGAAATACGGTTGAAAGAAAGTCAAAAGGAAAAAGGATTTCCCATGGTATATCTTCCTCACTAGAGAGGTTTTCTTTGAATTGATTGAGATGTCCTCAGGTGAACTATTTTGGTGATTTTTACTATCCTCGTGTACCAGTTTTCAGATGATCTATAAATGCAAGCAAATAAGCCAATTCTCATACTCCATTAGACTAATTATTGTATCCCATTTTCAGTCTGAAACTCAATTAGTTGAATACATAGCTAGAAAGACAGCAATGTATAGTATGAAAGAGAACTGGAAAGTGCTTTAAAAATCACTGCCAGAGAGGGTACCCATTTATGGTTGTGGTTTTCTAAAAAACTTGTAACTTAGTTTCGTTCAGAGAAATAGTTGGTGTCCTGAAACACATTTAATAAGCTTCTGAATTTGAGACATTTTGGTGGCTTTAATAGCTAGGACTGAGCTGCTTTTGGCAGTCACAGATATGGCTGGTTGTGATGGTTTGTCAACCCAAACTGTTCATCAGGCTTAGTCTGGGGAATGAAAAATGTCAAAGTTATTTGAGAAAGCTCAGCAGGAGAGTGGAAGATCCAACAGTTGCCATTAAAATGTTATGGATGTGGTTCCAAATGACAAGGGGACAACCTTGTGCAAAGAAATCCAGACAGAACAGGAAAACATTTCCAAAATGACTGTAATTATTTTGACAGAAGATATTATATGCCAAATTTTAAAAAAATGGCCAACACTCAAATTGTCATAACTAGTCTCAGGAGAGATTTAACAGTCCTTGGTTGGTGGCATTTCTCATGGCAGGGGTGACAAAAGTGATGTGAGTCTCTGTGAGACAGGTAACAGTATACAGTAGATGAGAAAAATTTCTGTTAAGTTGCTTTCCACTTGCAGTTTGATCCAAAAGGATTTTGTACCTTGCTGAACACGTTTGTCATTTTGTAAAGCTGTAGTAGAAATAACAAAAAGACTAGTGAGCCAAATTGTGTAGCTTTGGACATTCATGTTTATTCCAGTGTATGCACTCACTTATTTTACTTCTATGATGGTGCAATAGGCATTTTAATTTTATTTTAGTTTTTCCTCCTAGAAAGGAGGAGGTGGTAGAGACATTTTCTCTAAAAGATAATACTTGAAATACTTCTTCTTTAAAATATCGTTACTAGCACTTCAAAATAAAACAATTGTTTATGCTTCTGTGGAACTCTTCTAGCAATGAAGACGATGCACCTTCTCTTTGACAAGTGTGATTTGTAGGCTACCTACTAAGAGCTTGAGTTCAGTGTAGGAATGTGTACTTGAATAATGTAAAGCAGTTTCTTCTTAATTTGTGAGGATAAATAAAAAGGTGATAATACACACTTTATAGAGAGTTTCTTACATTTGACCTTGTTCTTTCTCTGTTGCTTTTGTCTGTTGATTGCTTTAATTCCTCCTTCTGCTTGTAATGGCATTGAGTTTCTCTGAGAAGACTGGGTGGAATTGAGCCTGCCTGGTGAGGAGGTCATGAAGGCTGCACGGGCAGCAAGTGAGAAGGCTTGAACTGGGCGCAGCCAGCCTGGCCTCAGAGGGGGTGGAAGGAACTTCCTAAGGTCTGGAGGAGACTGGGTAGATTTTTCCACAACTCAGAATGAGCTGGGTAAAAGCAACTCTAGAACTAAAGATGTGCCTGTATGGACAGTAGGCTGGAAAGAATTGTGTATACTTTACTGTGTTCCGCTTTCATTTTCCTCTTGTGCCTTCTCTATTTAAGAAAGCAACTCTTTTAGTTTAATTCCAATGAAAAGTTTCTCTTTGGAGTTTGAAAGCCTTTCAGTATTCTTTTGGGAGCTTGCTACACGTGAAGGTCTCTGCAGATGGACTGCAAAGCCCTGGCTACCTCAGTGTCACTGTTTCTGTTAACTTCTGAAATAATTGTTCTTGGCCTTGAATCCTGCACATTCTTCTCTTCTATATGGCTTTTTTAGATGGCATGAGCAGCAATTGCATTGTAGCTGATTCTACAGTGTTTTTATTGCTCTTCTAGGAAAGCTTTAAACTCTCTAGCTCTGTTCCAAACAACTTTTGGTATATATATTTTTTATTATGTTGTAAAATATAAGCTTCATAATCAGTTGTCAAACTTCACTTTGGTGTAACTCTATGAAACTCCAAAAAGGATGATGTGATTGTAGATCACAACAATATTTGGATTCAATTGTTTTGCTTACGGTTAATGCTGTGAGCATTAACTAGTGCTAGATTTTCCTCTGTCTCTGAATATTAACTCCCAAATATATAGGCTCATCCTGTGAGATCATGCTTATTCTGTCTGTAAGATGCTAAGCCAAATGTTTTCCAAGAAGTGTATTCTTTGTAAAAGCATGAACAGGCTCATTGTAAACAGGATGGGCTATACAGCTGTTCAGTTGCAAGCACATTTTGGAAAACTATCATTTTTGCCCTGAGGGCATGATTTCTTTGCAATGTGGTGAAACATCCCTGGGTTACTTCAGTAGAAGTCACTTTGAAACTGAAGCTCTGCTCAAGGAAGTTAATTCAGGTTGTCCAGTTGACCTGGTTTTACTGGTTCCTGAACTTGCATTTGTGTCTGCCTGTGATCCTTTGTGGTCTCCTCCACATCTGTCTTCAAGTCTTGTTCATTTCTGTTAGAACTTGCCATACTCAGAGAAAAGAGGGACCATTAAACAGGTTTGTATTCTATTTGACCCCAAGGTTTATGTGTTTCCATTCCCAGGGAAGGGGAAAAAGTTCTTTGATGCTTTTAAAAGTAAAAACAAAATACTTGGTCATAATAATGCTTGCCAAAGTATGAAAGTTTTTCACTCTGCAATGATAATGTTGTCATTGTTGCTTTCTTAGTTGCTTGACTTGTTTCACTGACTTTTACATGTTTCTGTAGGAAGATACAAGGGAAGTTTTCTCAGATACTAGGAACTGCTGCAGAAAACGTTTTGCAGCTCTCCCAAAAGATTTCAGTGTAGCCTGCAGAGTAAAGGTTTGAATCTGAATGAAGGTGTATCGTTTTGAAGTTCTGAACAGGAATGTCGACAGGACTCTGCTGTATGTTGTAGCACCTGGATTCTACTGTCCTCTACTTTCCTCATTGACAGCAGAGAAAACTTCCATTTTCAGTAAAATACAGCAAATTTAAAAACGGTAACATCATCCTGCTTCAAGTTTTCTCCAGGAAAACTTGAAATGATTGGGGTTTTATGGTGCTAAAAGCACACCCTTCCACGTTGAGAATACTCATTGCTTTCCTATACCACCCTATATGTGTCCGTCTGATGTGTTTTGCTATATGTTTGTATTGTAATTCCTTTAACAGAAGGAATGTAATTTTATTATTATTATAAATACCAGGACTTACTTGTTAGATCAACATGTAAAGCTAGGTATATGAGGATGGAAGAAAAGGTTTTTAAATATTCCAAAAATATTCCCTACATGTTTTTATTATCAAAAATTCTTTCCCTTTCTCTAAGCCAACATTACTCAATTGGAGAATAAAAATTGCCATTTAAGTGACTGAGTAGCAAATCACAAGCACAAATAGTGATCAGTTCTCAAATGGTTCATAAACTGCAATTAGTTTATAATAATTCATGAATAATATAATAACTTGTAGTACCATTGAATAGTGAAAAACTAGTTAAATTCCCAATTTTTGTTACAGTAATAGAAATGGAAGAAGGGATGAAGTTTTTCTAGAAAGATATTAATTGTCCATTTCTAGCCTAATTCTCACTTCTTCAATGTTTTGAGGGCAGATGAACTTCTGCCTAATGTTGTGTTCAAGAGGGAAATTGCAACATGACAGGATGAATGCTCACTAGATGCGAGGTTGACAGGTAACGGCAATTTTCGCTGTGTTTGAAAAAACTCTAGATCTTTGAACCTTGATTTTTTTCCCAATGTTTAAAGTAATGGAGAATAAAGTGTTTTTAAGAAAACTAATTTCCCACCTGCAGAGCAAGATAGATATTGAGTAATGGTTAAATAGCTGTAAGCTGCAAATCAGCATTAGTCTTGAGCAGTATTGCTAACACTGACATTATCAAAGACTGCTTTTTTGTTAACCTACATGTTACCCATATTACAGTGAAAGGTATTTTTTCTTCTAAGAAAATGGTCATTGCTGGTAGAAACAGACAGATTATTTGGGATGCTGTTCTCATTACTTCTAGGAGTGACAAGAGCCATAGATGCATATTTACACAAAATTGGCAAGCTTCCAAGGGTTTCCCTGAAAAGGAGAACTAATGCAGTTTGCTTTTAAAATTATTTTTTATTTATGTTGATTTCTTTTCCACAAACATAACACAAAGCTTCTAGTCTGTTATCAGCATGTACTATGACTCCCCAATACAATAATTGGAGGACCTTCTTATTACCCCAGAATTTTATGCACCGGCTTAATATGTTCCTGGTATCCTTCAGTTTGCCTTTAGCTCTCTTCCATGTCCCTTACATGTCTGACTGGCCAAGAGACAAAATATTTGCTGTGGCAGTTATAGAACTATGCACACGCTGTTTGGCCACCTGGCTGCCCTTGCTTCACACAATACTGACCCCTACTTCTTTCCTTTCCTACAGTGGGCAACTGGCTCTTTATTGCTCACTCTTTCTCATAAAACCTCTAAAAAATGTCTTTGAAAGGTACAGAGTTTTGGTTTATTTTGTTTTTTTTTTTTAAGGAAATCAAAGCAGGGTATGTGCAGTTGTTTTTAGGGTAATTGCTGTCCACAGCAATTAAAAGGAACATCTTATTTTTCACATAATGATTAGTGGAATTAAAGCTCATACTGCATAGACGAGGCCTTTCTTTCTCATTTCTGTTAATCTCCAGCTGGTGCATTTGAAGCGGCACAAAGAGAAACTGCAGAGTTGTTATGAGTCTAAAGTAATGCATTAATAATTCATCTCCTAGAATTCCTTGGCTGGAAGGAAGTAAAAGACAAAGTTTATTATTTATTTCAGTGTGCTTTGGTTATAGCCTGCAAGTGAAAGCTACAGAAAAAGATTACAGGGGAACAGAGAAGTTTTAAATAACAACAATTAGTAAAGAAAATATATTGACTAGTACTTGAAACATTTGCAAAATTGCAAAGATTATTTTGTTGTACTGCATGAATTCTTACTTTATTTTAACTATTCATCCATTTTTAGAGAAGAATGGTTCTATCCTCGAACCTTAATAAAATATTTTAATCAAAGTATATACTCATATTCTTTCTCTGAGGAATGATTTGGCTTATGGAAATTTGATTGTGTATATTGTGTTCTGATATTCTGGATATACTTTTTCTGATATCTTTGATGAGCCACAGTAGAGGTCATACATTAGTAGGAAAAACATAAACATTGAAAATAACATCCCTGTGTTTGGGGTTAATCAAGCAAGATACTATAAATAATGCTTTCTGAGTGGTTTTAATAACCACTTGTATGAATTCACTTTGCAAAAATATGGTAATAGTAGTATGTTATATTAAGTATATTACTCTATATAACCAATTACATAATAATATCATTATACATGTTGTATTATGTATTACACGTAATTATATATTATGTTTATTGACAACTATTATTTACAATAATATAGTAATTATTATTAATATAATATCTGCAGAAATGCAGATGATACTGTTATTAGAACTGTGGTATTAATAGCCTTCCCAGATTTTAGTAAGAACACATAAGTACTCACAGTAAAAAAAGTCCATAAATGTGCTGGGCAATCTGTTTCAGAAGCTGTGAAAAGCTATTGGAGCAGCCATTTCAGACTGACTTCTGATTAATAGTGGGGAACTAAGACAAAAAGCACAGAAAGCACAAAGTGAAAAAAAAATCGTAAAAGATAGGACTCACTTTTTAAGGAAAAGAAGATACTGAAGCAACTGAATAATACATTTCAGAGAAACAGACTTCCACAAATTCAGTGAGTTGATACATAGGATTTCTTGGGAAGATAAGCTAAGGGATAAAAGAGTGCAGCTGCTGAGGGAGCTTGAGAGTTCTCTTTTGTCCATGTTATATAATGTAGAGGTGAAATAGGAATGTTAGAAACAGACCTAATAGTGGCTGTATCAGGAGCTCTTCACTGACTTAAAGATCAAATAGAAATCATAAAAAATGGGGGGAAAGAGCATGTAACTTAGGGTGAATGCAAAGGAATAGAACAAATTTGGAGGACTAAAACTGGATAGGAATTTAAGTTAAGAAGATACACACAAGATAACAGGCAACAGGGCTAGAACTAAGAGGAAACAAAGGAGGTGTATTTCCACTACTAAACAGAGAAAGCATAAATTCTGTGATTCAGAGAAAACTAACACATCCAGTAACATTTCTGCAAAAATGCTTAGTGTCTCCATATTTACAAAGATTCATGTTAACAAGGAAATAAAAGTTTAGGTCAATTTACCTAAAACAAATGTTTTGGGATACCTTAGGGATAAATATTCAAGTTGGCAGGATCTGACTAAATTCTTCTTGCAATGCTTTGCAAAAGGGAGCTGAAGTCACTTTTGAACTCCTTTATGACCACCTTTTTGAATGAATGCAGCCAGCTGCTCTGCTGGAGTGTCTGTACAACTGCTCTGGTTGATCTGGCCAATTCACGCTAGGGAACAATCACCTTCCCTAGCTCTGAGGGAAGTCCTAATTTAGTGGTCTTTCCTGTCAGAGGTTTTGATTCAGTCCACAGAGGTAGAAGTCAAATACACAGCTGCAGTCTTTCTCTGGACTTCCCCCTGGATTAAAGGTGGTTCAGGGAGTTTTGATTAAGTCCTAAATCTGCTTATGAGGGACAGCTGGTTGATTTGCAGCAAATAAGAGACTGCCCTTATCTTCCTTGTACTTTCTAGCTAACGATGTTTGCTACGCTACCTTGCTACTTTCTGGAAATGCACTTTGATTTTTTGATAGTACAGTTATTAGCTAACTTTCTCTCTTTATTTTTCTCTTTGGTTTTTTTGCACTTTGGTGTGGTTTTTTGTTTGGGTGTTGTTGTTTGTTTGTTTGTTTTTTAAGAAGTGGAAACATTCCCTCTAGCAATGAGGAATATTGCAAGAGTGTTAAGATTTTTACATTAAGATAAGCTGATGGAGAAAAAATGAAGTCTTCAAGTTTATAATAAGGACAGGTCCAGGAATCTTTAGGCACCCCGAAGATGAGTAAATTCACTGGCTCCTAAAACAATAAATGTAAGCATCAACTAGAGCTGAATCTTGTTCTCATGTAAAAGTGTCCTTTTACACAGGAAAAGTGAAGACAAATAGGAAGTTAAATATAGAGCTCAAGAGTGAGATGCATAGCGAACATAGTCCAGTACATATTTTTAAGGTATATATTGAGATTAGAAACAAAGGAGGAGGATGCAATGCAAGGACAGGAACTGAGAGAGAAAGCAGCAGGAGTTGGAGTGATGGTACAACTAAACATGTACCCAGTGCCTGCTGGTGCCTGTTACTTCAAGTTGAATGCACCGTGAGTTTCTAAATGCATCACAGCATAACCTCATCTTGATCTTAGCACAACTGAAGGACTGTTCATTAAGTAAAACTTAAAAGAGAAGGAATTGAGCTAAAAAGGGTCAAAACAAGACTGCCTTGTAGTTTATGGGGAATGTGATCTATGGCAGGCTATTATGTCTTTGTAATTCTTTAGCACTAATGGCCAACCTTTTATGTGTGCCATGTGTATACATATTATTTCTCTTTCAAGTAAATGTTAACTGACATATAGCTAGTGTAGTGAGATGTGGAAAAGGTTAGACGAAAGTATTGATTTGTTTTCCTTTGCATTGAGTGTTAACTCTCTTTAAATTACTTTAAAGCAATTGAATAACTCACTTGAAGTTGGTCTGATTGATTGATTGATTGATTGATTTTAAGGCAAGGCTAAAGATAAAGAAGGAACATAGCACTGTCCACTTTTTTCAGTACAATCTTACTACATAGCTAACATATCAACTTTCTCCCTGGACTAAAATGTAAGCACATAGTGATTTTTTTTTTTGCATTTTATAGCTAAGGGTTTATATGCTTCTCAGGACAGAAAGTCACATAAGGCCTACAAGTGGAGAAGGATGTAAATAGCCAGGAAAATACTGATGCAGTCCTGTTGCCTGACTGAGGTTATTAGAACTAGACTGGATAGTTCTGCACACCACTATACTAACATACCGTCTACATGTAAGTAAGCTCTTTTTGATCTATATAGCGTAGTAGCAGGCTAGATTGACAAAAAGATTTCAGAGTTATGTAAGGGCATTTCAGGAGTTTAATATATAAATCTTACAAAAGGCATATTATTTCTACTGAGAACTGAAGAAAACAAAGACTGAGCAACAAGATCTGAATTCATCTTTTAAAGACTTCCATTGAATCTCTGTGGAAAAGCAGAAACAATCTATGCACATGTAGTTGGAGATCATATGAGGCACTACAAACTGTTTTCAACATGTTCCTTGTGCTGCCACAAGAAAGTCTTCGGAGGGTCCCATCTGTTATATCTTCTTGGGAACAACAAATTAATTTTTAAACAGAGCTCTACTTGGCACATCCCACTTCCTTGCAGTTCATATTTAAATGATTTGGGTCATAAATGTCACTCATGAAAAATCAACAGATGAGTAAATACCAAAAGTTATGATTCTTTTCCATTTTGTTTTGTGGTGTTTCTGGAATCTGTGTTCTTTATGTCCCTTGTATCCCCAACAAATGACATCTACTAGGTTCCTTATTGTGTTTGTATTCTGCTTTTGCCTAGAATTGAAGCTACTAAGAGTGAGAAACTTTATATACCATTATAATTAGTTGTATTTAGTTTTAGAAATAGCGATGTAGGGCTGTGTCAGATAATGATAAGTCTCCAGAAATGTGCTGCATGTGTCTGAATTCACTTTACTGGGATGTTTTCTGACAATAATAAGAGTTGTGCTGCTACATTGCGTCTTATAAGGCCATACTCTTTCCTGTAGATTAATGTATAGGTGATTGAAGGTGAAGAGCACTGTCACCTCTCTGAATATCTCACTCTACTATATTTATTGCTTAAAAAGCCCTCCATATTGCATGATAATTGACCTTAACATATTGTTCACAGTAATTCTGTTTAAAATGCAGTTTGTGTTTTCAGAGTGCAGTTTAAATTTCCACTTTATTGGAAAATGGATAGTCTTGCATGTTTGCGATTAGAGCAGAATAAAAGGACCGTGTCTTGACATTGCCCACATGCACATTGGAGAGGTAAATGTGGTAAGTAGAGCTGTTGGATTTTTTTTGCAAATTTGTGAGATCTTTTACATTTTTCTGGTTTCCTATTAGAAGAAATGATTTTGACATATCCACTGAAACATCTGTAAGTATAATCTGGTCAACACTGAGACTTGTATATCCTTCCTGTCTATTTCAGAGAAAAGCTTTGCTTCTGCCTTCTCCCTGCTCTGCATTCCTCATCATCATTGATAATAAAAAATGAGATGAACTCTTTTGTTTATACATGTTTTGCTGAAAGTTTGTTGCTTTGGACTAATCTTTTCCACTTGCCCAGCCAGCCAACTTTTCTTCTGGAACCTCTCCGACAGTTGCTCTAGTATTCAGCAGCTTCTGGCTCTGTAAGGTGTAATGGCTAGCTTTAGATTTTCTGTTTTCTTCTGACAATATAATATATGGTGGCAGATGTGCCTTTTTCCTCTTTTGAGAGGTGATGATGGTGACAGTTTACTGTTTATAGTTACTGACAACTTACGCTTGTAAACGTTTCAACTAGAAGTAACCAGAAGAGCAAAGCAATAACTCCTACTAACTTTCTCCACAATCATTCTTTGACATTATATGCAAAAAAAAAAAAGTCAGCATGAAAATACTTTTCTTCTTCATTTGAGCAAAAGGTGATGTAGTTCTGTGTTAGGACTCCCATCATGACCAATTTCATTTTCAGTCAGTCTACATCTTTTCTTTTTCATTTATTCCTTAGTGTGCAATGTAAAATACGATTGTCCTTTCAGTGCTGCACATAGCATGAAATCTGCTTTGTTTGTGCAATTTGTCGGGTTTTTGGGCCCTGCATTTGCACTTATTGAAGTGAATTTGAGTTGTCACATTCCGAACTTGTTATCTTTCTATTTCCCATAATGTGTGTGGAATTTTCCCATGACAGAGAGACTGTTGTGAACTGGGCTCTTTGGCAAGTGTTTTCATGCTGAGGAACCAGATGGACAGGCACCTGAGTAGAATACCTCTGTGTTTAAAATTATATGAATTGAAGACCATTTCTTGTTAATTGGATTAGTGAGGTCAGTGAGATCTTAGTATTAAGAGTAATTTTGGCCCTTGCATAATTTTGCATTCTTATAACCACTTATTACATCAGCAAGTTTGCAGATGACACCAAGCTGTGTGGTGTTGTCGATACACCTGAGGGACGAGATGTCACCCAGAGGGACCTGGACAGGCTGGAGAGGTGGGCTCAAGTAAACTTCATGAAGTTCAACGGGAGGAAGTGCAAGGTTGTGCACCTGGGCCGGAACAATCCTCGCCAGCAGTACAGACTGGGTGACGAGGTATTAGAAAGCAGCCCTGAGGAAAGGGACTTGGGGGTGCTGATGGACGAGAACCTGGACATGAGCAGGCAGTGTGCACTTGCAGCCCAGAAGGCCAATCGCATACTGGGCTGCATCAAAAGAAGTGTTGCCAGCAGGTCCAGAGAAGTGATTCTCCCACTTTGCTCTGGTGAGACCTCACC